>BOPP01000259.1:477337-498953 GCA_017312745.1 Gryllus bimaculatus | reverse complement strand
ATATCATCGATATTTATTTGACGTATTTTTTGTGTTCTCTCCCATATGCAGAATAATAAACCAACCTGTGGGAGGGGGGGGTGAATAATTTTTACCTATTATTTTTTTATGTCATTTCATTCCTATGTGTTTTCTTTTAAATTATTTCCGGCGACCCTTCTTACGTCATATGAATAGTCTGTGAACTGTCAAATTAAGAATAAACGTAGTTGAAAGAATTTTTAGTAACGATTGTAATAATAATGTGTAAATACGAGAAATATGATATAGTGCTGCGTTTGCCTTTTTATTTAACATCCACAATTTACACTTATGTTTCCATTCAGCCTTTTTTAGACGGTTTTGCCTTTTTCGTGATTTTTAATTTTATATAAAAAATGCATATTTTTGTTCCAGAGCAGTTGTTTCGAATAATGTACCAAATTGCATAAACTCTCGTTATAGAGAATCAACCTACTACTAGATACAGTAAAGAATATTCCACATGAAATACTTATTTACTGTGCCTATTATTTCCTAGAAGGGAACACACATCCAGAAGTAATTGTTTAGAACACAATTCATGTGCAATACATTATATTAATTCATGAATAGAAGAAAATAATTGAATGTGTTTATTGAATGTACTTAAATTACATCGTGTCAGACTTTCATCACTTCTCAGAAAGGACCAGACAGATATGTAAAACTTCCAGATAAAGATCACCTCCTCAGAAGTAACACCTCCAGGTAACCTTTGAATGTAACCTGAGTTTTTTTTTTAGCAAATTGGCATGTATGTTTGAATTTAGTTGTTTCATTCGAATATTTTATATTCATTGAATAATATGAGTTAGTGGAAGTGAACTTATTCTTTTTGCGCTGTGATAACATCACCTAATCTAGTACGGCATAGGGTATAGGGTATAGGGTACCACTACACAAAGGGGATTAGAGATTGAGAATCCCGAAGCTAAACCAAAGCCAGGCTGCAAATAGAAGTGATACTGTTACTAGTTAAGTATATTGCTGTCGATTGCTGTGTGCTAAGATGTGTTTAAAGTCCCTTTTGTGCAGAAAACGATTGCAACTGGAGCCTCTGCGCTTGGGCAGGTTGAGTTGCGCATGCGTAGTGTTGAAAATTGCTATAGAGTGATCCAGACATTACTGTACACGTTACTGTGCAAAGTTCATAATAGCTCTAGGTACTAGGCTAATTTTTGTGCGAAACGGATGATAATTTGATTTGAATGCTACAACTGGGTTGTTCATTTATAACCCTTTTTTAAACAAATTTCTTTTCTTATAGCTCCGTCGTCACCTTGCTAGCTTTTCTTAGTACAATCCAGGGTTCGATTCCAGGTCGCAACAAAAATTTAGTTATAGCTTTTAATTACAATTGTCTGAGTTTCTATAGCTGTGAGACGAAAGAAAAGCTCAGGCAGTCCAAGAGCACTAAATTCGTTTCAATTTTTGGACCTCTTATTGAAATCGCACCCGTTTAATTTCACGTAATTACGACATCAGTGCTTTTTTATGTTCATGATTCTCTTCATTATATACCATGTCCCTAAATGTTACCGAAAAAAGTATGTGTACACGTATCACCGTCTGAGAACGTTTTGTACTCCAAGTGCTCTGAGTGTTTTCCGTCGAAGCCTTAAGCAGCAAATACTGTTGAAGATGAATAATGTCACTACAAAGATATTTCATAAGCAGCAAGTTTGGATTAATATCACATATGCAAAAGAAGCAATATGAATTCCGTTTTAAAAATCACAGGAGCTAAGAAGAGAAAAACATGTCAAACGAAAATGTAGCCTATGTTTAATAGCCAATTTAGCCTATGTTTAATAAATATCAAAGTTATGGAAATCGTCGATTGTGTGGTCAAATTAATCGATATTCAAATCTGTCTAAATATTAGGCTGAATCAGTATTTTAGACAATAGTTGCTTTTTTAATGCAAGAGTGAATAATCAATGCAGAAATTCTAAAATTTTGATATCAGAATAAATAGTGAATTGTATCAATGGTGTGCCAGATGAACATTTTTTTAAATAAAAAGTGACTTAAATTAAGGGAGTGTCAGGGCATGTTATCGACATGAACAGTGTCAAATGACTATGAACGATATTGAAGAGATGGGAAATAAATTTATAGTAATTATGCAAACACCAAGAACAAAATTCCACAAAAGTTAGTTCGAATGTTGATAGTAAGTATTTGGTGGGAAAAAAAAGATATTTTCGACCAAATATTGTGACTCACGAAAGATAAATAAGTATGTGTGCATCACGTGTTACTATCAACCGTATGGTCATTATTTCCGCGAAGTTGCTAATTAAGTCGAAGAAAATTAAGAATCATTCGAACCTTAAAAGCATGCTGCAATGATATGCATGCAAGAATCCTTGATAAAATATATCATACATGGAATTATTTTGCAAAATATATTTATGTTCTTGATGCTGTACACTTTCTATGTCATGGTGTAATGTGTCAGCAAATACAATTCAGAACTGTCTCTAGTGTGGATGTTTTGTAGATAAACATCACAACATCATATGAAGGAAGCCTTACCATTCGAACATTAAAGATGACAAAATGCGAATTTGTGATGAGGATGGCTGTGGATGAAAACATCACTACCTTTGCTGAACAACAATTAGACATCATATGAGATCGTTAGCTCTACAGACTCACAAGTGGAAGCAGGAGTCTGTAGATTGATACATATTATGACTGTTGCGGACAGGTTCAGACCTTCAACAATGACTCTCATGAAACTATCAGTATTATTGCAACGAGCTGTTCAGCATAAGAGAAAGAAGAAAAGGTATGCATATTACACTAATGAAATCCTCAAGATATTCCAAAAATATACCTTAATCGTGATTATTTTTAAATTACAGAAAACCATTTCGACACTCAGATACCTTCATCACTGAACGTGTTTATGTAATAGGATTGTCTAAAATCCTTTTCTTTTCATAGCGAAGATATTCATGTATTGAATTGAAAATATAAATTAATTTCATTGTTAACATGATTTTTGCGAAAATCTTAAAAAGTGCGTTGTTAAATAAAAATCTAAATATGTAATATTATACGAAAAATTTATAACATTCAATACGTAAGAATTTCTCTAGATAAGAACCGAAACATAAAAACATGAATGAAAATAGAACACGTTTTAAATTACTAATTACTACATTTAAGAGCATTAATAAGCTTCTATAAAAACATGCATTTTCATGGAAATCGTAACTCTAGTGTTCCAAAAAACGGCGTGCGATGTATATAATTTAGTTACAATAATTTTTGACACAACACTATCTCGTATGGCAGTGGGAGATGTAGCACTGAAAGCGATGTTAACCTAACAATATAGAATATTCTATCTTACTGTATTAACGGAATGCGGCGGCCAAAATGAAGAAAATTTTATAAATCTACTACAACAGTTGTTTTGTTTTTTGTGTCACGGCAAACAGAGGAACATCAGACCAAAGATGTATTGCGTTCACCGTGATTCGGTTCTGTTTTTACTGCAATCATGTATTTTCTCTACGCGTTGAGAAAATAAATCAGTCACTTGATAATTCTGTTTATTTTGTTCGTTGTGGTTGATACGCAAACACACAGTGTTTCATTGCAGTGTGTAGTTCATTCAGCGTTTCTCGCAGAAAATGTGTTATCACATAATTATGCAGCTCATTTATCTAAAAAATTCTAATCTAAATTTGTAGAATCTTCATCTCTTAATAACAGTTAATTCAATAAACCTTAAACTTTTAAAATGTACCGAAATGTAGTGAAATTAAAACGCTACTTATGCTTCGGAACAAAACGTGAAGACGTCTTTTGAGGATTGCCGTTGCAGCGAAGCAAATAAAAGGTATTACTGGAGAGGCAATTAAAAGGTATTACTTTAATACCGGAGTTTGTGTGTGTGTGTGTGTGTGTGTGTGTGTGAAGTTATTTGGAACATTGGAACAGCAGTTATTCAGTGTGCGCTTTGGTTAGCGTTTTATCTCTGTAATAAAAGCAATGTGTATTTCAATTCTTGATTTCACTATTCTGCATTTTGAAAGAATGTGATTTGCCATTGTGTTCTCGACGGCCAATACGCCATTATTAGCCAGTCGCTGACCCAGACAGAAGATATCCACTCCTGCGATTGGTAAATAATGAGGTAATGGTCATGGGGAAAGCAATGGCAAATCATGTTATTTCCAAAATTAGACTGTATGTACGTATTTCGCTAACAAAACTTGGCTGCCTTGAATACTGCAGATGTCTACTGAAGGCGACAGTAAATTAATTCGTAATACATCCAAAAAGTGAATTTTCATTAAGGTTTCATTTCCATTGAATCGTCTCTTTCAAACGGTTTACATAAAAATTAAATTTACCCCTTATACTCTTCCCCTTCCGTCAAAAACGATACTTTTATATTAAAAAGGATCATGTTTAAAGCTGACTATAGACTTGACTTTAACTAAAATTCGACCAATCTGTTCACAAGTTTTGAATTAAAAACAGAGATGTCCATCAAAATGAATAAATAGTATATACAAAACAAATGATATTTTAAAAAGTTCCAAATTCTTAAAGCGCATTTTTATGTGCGCAGTTACTTCTAAGTCCGATTCTGTTGAGCTCAATACCGTGTATTTTTTGTGGTCGTCAAAAGCATACGTTAAAATTTATCAGCCCCATATTATCATAAAGATTGATTACATTTTCGTGTTTCTGGACCCGTCAACTACTATGGTCGTTAGTCCCGTAAGTGTAGTGTATGTCACGTGCCGACATAACATGGCAGTGAGCCCTCCCGCTGAATCGTTAGATCCAGCGGTGACTTGTTGGTAGGCTGATTCCTAGGGGCGTCTCCCTTAGCGAGTACTGCCCTGACCGGGTTAAGCCCTTAGCGCCCGACGTGTGAGGTAGGCTAAAAGGAGAAGAAAGGCTCAAAGATAAAGTAAGGAAATGACGCGCAGGGTCCGTAGACCGATTTTTAAGGCCCTGTCTTTGCATGCACCTGATATAGACTGTAGAAACCACAGAAAACTACCAATTAGAGCAGCTGGTTGCTAGAATTCATCTCCAGACACAGGTTGAATTCGACCCAGCAATGTAGCTAGTAGAGCCGGACATAAAGACACCCCGTTGCGACCGTTCTCAGTGACGAGACCACCACACCGAGAACGCAATTATTTCAGAGGAACAGTAAAATATCCAATCGCTCCCGATTCAAAATTGCAATATCTTCTTGCTTTCTTTACTCTTTATTCTGCATAGACCAGTGGTTATTGGACAGAAAACTTTAGACACTCAAAATATTGTAGAGTAATTATGCCACCCTTCAATATCTCTCGTATTGAAGTACTTTCTCCATTTTTGTATTTTATTCGTCACAGTTGATTTCTTCTGTTCGGAAATACCCTTTCTCCGCTATCCCGATGTTCTAGCTAGATCCGATGTCACTAGTTTTCAACTTGTGGTTTGCGTTTTTGATGTCTTCAGGCTTAATAGAACTGTCTTCGAAGAGATGAAGTATTCTTTAAGTGGTACGGTTCCTTCAATCTCGTTCATTTTCTATACGAATTTTAAAAGCAACTCATGAGAACCTCTACCTGCTAACCCTGTTATATGAACTGAGCCAAAGGTTTGTTGTTGTTTTTTGTCCTGAAAGTTGTATATCCTGTGTAGCCTGTGTTGAGATTCAATTATAACTGAATCTTGCAGGACGTGTTAGAAATATGTAGATCGGGACCAGTAATTAACCCAAAGTTCACTACAGCAGAGTTCATTTCTTTCAGAGCCGATTGTACATACAACCTACAAAGGTATTAAATAAAAACTTTGGTAAGAGGGTTGGTAGATGTACGCCTGATACGGTCGTTGCTGTTTAACAAACATGATTGATTGTACGAATATTCCAAAATTGAACTAGACACTGTTGTTTTGTCACTTAAAATATAATAGGAAGCTCGGAATATTTGAGGAAAATCGTTTGTCAATGAAATTGAAAAGGAAAATTAAACATGTAATGCGTAATGAAGGCATCTATATCAAAGTGTTACGCCAACGTGGACGTCGACAAAGAGCGGTCGCTTTTGTGGCCAAAGGCCCAACACTGGCAGCGCGTTAATGAAACTAGTATGAATGATGTGTGAATGTAGAAAAAAAATTACCAACCTATATTATAACAATTTACGTAGTATATATAACATAGTATAACAAAACTGATCTTAGTGTAAGTTAGTAATGCCAAAGTGCAAGTAAGTTAACTTTAGGTATAGAATGTAAAATGAGTTGTAAGAAAAAGCCCCGCCTCTAGCTGCTTAAGCCCCAAGGGAGCAGCAAAATGTATAAAAATTTAAAGATAATAAATTCCTCTTCTTCACAGGGTTACTGTGGAGGGGACAAAAGAAGGAAAAAAAATGGCAGCGCGTTCGTTACGTCCTGCTTAGTCGGGCCGACGAGCGCCGGGAGGGGCCTCTACGTCAGTTCAGTTTTCCAGGAAATATCCACTTTAGCGCCACTCCCCACATTCGCGTGTCTAGCGCATCTCGCCCAGAAGAGGGGCGAATGGGGCACGGCCGCCGCTCGCGCAGCCCTCCAAGTCGGTGGAGGGCCCTTTGTCCATTTGCAGGATAATTGCATTAGCGTCACTGGGCACTGGAGTGATACTGAAGCACGTTATTTAAGTTTGTCGGCCGCCTACACAGACGATAACTTATATGAATGAAAGTTAGTAAAATCGTAGAATAGACTCGTCGACGAGAAACAAAACACGCCAACGGCCAGAACTACGAAACGTTTTTCAGGAAGAATATGAAAGGAATGTTGGTTTCGGATTTATCTTTGTTAACATACCCTTTGTGTCGGTAACATGTAAACGTTATAAACATAACATAAGCTAAAACTATACTATCTTTGTTCAATGGAAAATTATAATAGGTCGAATTGCATTCGTCAAAATCCATTGAATTCTCGTGAAGTAGACTCGTGTAGTTGGCGGCAAAGAGCCTCCCGCGTGCCCGTCGCTTTGTCGTCCTTCCGAGAATCTCCCCCTTCGGGCCGAGGGGGCCCAGCGAGCGGTGCGCCGCTGGGGGTCCCGTCCCCCGCCTCCCTCTCCCACGCCGTCCGCGGCCAGCGGCACAGACCCCCCTCAGACCTCCTCAGCTGCCACTCCCACCCAAAACGACCCCGCACATCTGCGCGCTTTCAAAATTCCTCTCGAGAAACGCGATCTGGCGTCTTCGGAATGGAATAAAGATCTGCGAACACATTTCAAAATAGGAAAAATGTCAGAAAACACTGCAGACATTACTGCCAGTATGTATGTTGTAAAGTTCATATTCTCAAAGAAGAATGAGTACTTGTCATTGAAAGACCATCGTAAACGTCATTTGCTGCAGTCCTCAATGCGTAATTCGATTTAGCGCAGGCGCACGAATAATCTAGAGATGAAAAACAAAACAATGGTACAGACTCCCTCGTAATAATGCCCTAATCTCTGTACTCTGGGCTAGTTTTTCGGTTTTGCCGTCACGTCCACGAAATCGATTTTCCGCAGCATTACCTAACTTGCGCTCGACTGAGTTCATACATTGCTGCATGGTCAGAAGTGGATTCCAACCCTTCCATCGCAACAGTGAACTCAGACAGGCTCCTGATCGCACGACACGTGACTTACATTTTTGTATGGAAACGTCAGAACGTAAAAGCACATCAAAC
This sequence comes from Gryllus bimaculatus, assembly GCA_017312745.1. Lineage (NCBI taxonomy): Eukaryota > Metazoa > Arthropoda > Insecta > Orthoptera > Gryllidae > Gryllus > Gryllus bimaculatus. Next base: position 491,222 of record BOPP01000259.1, on the reverse strand, counting down.
AAGGAACCTGAAGACGGGGAGGTTTGTCCCCCGAAACGTAATTCGCTGTCCTTTGACAACTTTAACATCCTTATTATTTACTTGTCTGTCCGGGTGACGCCGCGTCCATGGCGAAGGTGCCGACGTTTCGGTCGCTATACTGCGACCTTCCTCAGGGCGTAATGCAGGGACGCGGCGTCACTCGGACAGACAAGCAAATACTGACTCCAGCGCGGAAGCCTACTCTCTCATTTAACATCCTTACTATCTAAGTGATTTTTAAAATAATTGTTACTTTTTATTGGACGCTGTACAAATAAACTCCCATAAATTTTGAAGAGGTTTTTATTATTTTATTCTTGCAGTGAAGTAATAAATGCATGACTGTCGGAAATTAAATGGAATCATGAAGACGTGACCTAGATTGATGAGGCAGTAAAAAACAAACTCATTAAGTATATTTGCTCTGTACGTTTTTATTTTCTGCGTTCGACATCTATAGGATTCGATTTGTTAAGTATAATATTGCTTCTGAATGTATAATACACAGTTTTATGTCAAAAGATCGGCGAAATGATGTTTTGCCATTGAACGCTAATGCGTAGTGCGGAAAAAGTGAAGGTATATGTTTGTATTGGAAATGAAAACTCACAAATAACATCAGTGAAGTACACTTAAGTTTACGCATACGTTTGTAAAGAATTTTTTCAAAAGGATAAAGTTCACGAAATATGTAGGAAAATTACGAAAAGCTAAGAAACTCAACTTCTAACAAATGGTTTAAAATTATTCAGTTGAATGACATCCCAAGTTAGTTAAAAAAATCTAAGGAAAGTGGCATACGAAGGATTGCAAGATATAGGTTCGAAAATGAAAGAAGAGCGAGTAGATTTTGGCTGTGTAGTCAGGGGGAAGTGTAGCATCTGTGAGATGAAAGAGGAAGTTAGGGAACATTTTAGAGAGATGTGGGGTTTTTGCTGACGAAGGAATGTGGTGGAAAAGTGGAATATTCAGGATAAGATTACTTGGATATTAGAGACCAAAGTTGAAAGAATCGGTATGGTTGGTAAATACAGGAAAGGGCTTAGTGGGTAGCGTAGTAATGTACACTTAGTATGTACCGTGTTAATTGTTTTATTGCATTGAATATGTATGTTGTTATAGTGTATTAATAAGCAAATATAACTGTTGTATTTACAAAGTTGTAAAATAAATTCAGCCCGAGCAGTGAAGTGTATAACTCGGGGGGATATACGCGTAAAGACAAACCAAGTCAGACTTCGAGCTGAAATATATGAAAGAAGCGTGTTTTACAGAAGAAAATAAGTATTTCAGGGAAGGGCTCCTCAGAGCGATTTCGTGTCAGTTTTGTGTCGCTTGAAAGTCCGGGAAATTTAAAACTTGATTCAAGTTCATTTTGGCATATCCATCCGCAAAATATTGTAAATATTGAATTATCTTCAGACACTTCAGACCATGGCAGGTGAAAGTCTTACCACACCTCTGTAGGAAACCCTGCACTTCTGCGAAGTTCACTTGTGATGGATAGGCGGAAAGATGAACGTTTTGGGAATGGACAACATAAGAAAACATTTTTCTCTTTCCATTCACGGTTGCTGTCGACTTTTTCCCCGGACGGGTACTGCTCAAAGTTGCGCGGCGGTCCTTCTCACGAGATGGATTCACATGTGTTTCTTGATTTAGATTTATAAAGTCAATAAAACAGTAAAACACTGTATATGTGACGTAAGCGGAGAAGATGATCTGCGCACGTTTTCTTGAGTTCCAGAGTCATTTCCCATCATTTTAACGATAAATAAATACAAATAAATTTTAAAGAAGTGCAAGATTAGTAATATAAAAAAAAAAAATTAAAAAAACTAGGCATTTTTGTCCCAAGTTATAGAAAACTACTATGCATCGGTAAACGAATTTGCAGATAGAATTTTCCTGCATTGCCAACAAGATAGTATGTCGCCCTTATCTCTACTCGTACCATTACAAGCCAAAGGAGAGTTCAACAAAACTTGGGAGCTCTTGGGCACGCGAGAGTCCATTGGCGTACGCGACTGCGGGTGGAAGCGGTGTCTTCACGAGGCGCGTGGTTGAATCGAGCTCTTCGCGACGGCAAGGAACGGCATTGTTTTGCGTGGCGTGAGGAGCGCGCTCCTAGAAGGCCTAGAGAGTGGGGGCTGGTCGCCGGCAGAGAGCGGCGCGGCGCGGCGCGGCGCGGCGCGAGTTTTGTTGCCAGTGCGGCGAGGCGCAGGTGCTCGGCGCGGCTGAGGCGGCGGCGGCGGGCGCGCCGCGAGATCAAAGGCGGCGAGGGGCCGGGGGCGGGGCCGAGGGGCGGGGGCGGGACGGGCAGGGGGCATTTCTTGGGCGAGGGCCGCCTTTGAGAGCGCCGCCGCCGCCGGTCTTCTTTTTTCTGCCTCCCGTGCCCTTCCGCCGGCCGCCGCCGCCGCCGCCGCCGCCGCCGCCGCCCCGGCGCTGGACGCGCCGCTTGTCCGTGGGCGGCGCGTTGACCGCGATTCCGCGCCGCGAGCGCCCCCGCCACGCCCCGCCACCCGCCCTCCGCCTCGCCCGCCGCACCGGAGCGCTACCGGGCGCGGCCGCCGCCGCCACCGCACAGTGTGGGGTTGGACACATCTCCACGGCCCAAAATCTGCTCGGCGGCCGACCGTACCTCAGCCGTCGCCGTGGTCTGCGCCTTCCTTTTTCTTTTTATGGAATGTTTATTAAATCGTTTTATATTTGAGTTCTTTTTTCAACGTTTTGGTACACGTCGCTGGAATTAGTTGTGTTAATAACTTTATTTTCTCATACAGTCGCGATTAGTGATTCCCTAATTTCTTTCAATGTTTCATCTTTGTTCTACAATATTGAAGAAGTTGCACACCCCCTTTGTTTTGTGTAGTTTTCCTCCGCCGTTTAAAGGAAATACTAGGACAACTAGGAAATACTAGTTATTTTCACATTTGTGAGCCAAGGGATAAGACGTATCAGTTATACATTATTGTGTTATAAATGTATTCCAACAAAATTTCAGTTTTTTATAAAAAAAATGTATTATGCGGTTAGACGGAATGGGGAAACCTGATGGCCCGAGAATCGCCACATTAATAAAGTAACTATTATTATTATTATTATTATTATTATTATTATTATTATTATTATTATTCATTACTGACCACGCTACACGATTAACGTGTGCAATTTTTCCAGGATCAGCTTTTTCTGCTGTATCCCTCAGTACGACAAGGTTGTTACGCCTTGAAGTGTGAATAATGAGGTGATAAGATAATGGGTGAAGGGACAATCACAAATACGACTTTTCCTGGGCAGGACATGCACCTGCAGCCTCCTCGGCGCAGGCGACAGCTGCCGCAACCGTCTGTGCAACGAGGCCGTGTTGTTATTAATATTATTATTATTATTGTTGTTGTTGTTGTTGTTGGTATCCCCACTCATCTCCCGGAGATTTGTGGTGGACGCGAATGGTGCTTAGGGGATTTTCTCGAGATACTGCAGAAAAGCTAGTCCCTGCCGTCGTAGATGCTGGCACTTTTTTCTGAGGGAAATAAGTTCTTGTAATTCTTGACTTAAACGGAAAGTGATCACATTTACGTTTGAATATGCGCATTGAGAGCACAGTTAAGGTTTCAAAAATTATTTTGGTGCCCATTTAATTGGCTAACTGGGCGTGCTCTGTGTGCAGTACGAGAGTAGTCACAAGAGCTGCCATTCATTGCTTGGAGGTCACCCCATCCCACTCTTCCGGAAGTACAGTGTTTCTGAGTACTGTTTCTTGCGCGAAAAAAATATCTCTGATATGCTTTTCGAGATACCGCCCCAAAGAGCTGTTGTGTCTTATAAACATAATTTTGCGAAACCAGAGGTGTTCGGCTACACTCTACAAACGTGAAGAGGGTTTACAAACACCATTCAAATGACGTAAGAACGTATAGTTGGCCTTCCTTTCTCAAGTCAGTGCCGTGGCGAACAGTGTAGTGAAGTGTGAAGTGCAGAAGTGTGAAGTGCGAATGAATGGTTAATGAAACTAGTATGAATGATGTGTGAATGTAGAAAAAAATAATAACAATTTACCAACGATATAAAATAATAATTACGTAGAATATATAAAATAGACCTAGAAAAATGATTTTAGTGTAATTTAGTAATGCCAAAGTGCAATTAAGATAACTTTAGTTCTAGATTGTAAGTTAGTTGTAAGAAAAAGCCCCGCCTGTAGCTGCTTAAGCCGCAAGGCAGCAGCGTATTATAAAAAATATTCATAGAAAATAAATTCCCCTTCTTCACAGGGATACTGTGGAGGGGACAAAAGAAAAAAAAAGCCTTCCTTTCTCGGCCAGTAATGTTCAGTTGTTTTCATAACTGACAAAAAAAAGTATTTTCAACCCGCCCGAAATACATCTCGCCTGTGGTAGAAATACTCTTCTCGAGCCGCACTGCACTTTAGAACTACCTCAGCTGCTCATCACCCAGGGAACGAGGCCGTCATGTACAATTCATAGATCACTTGAAGCAGAAAAGCAGTGCCTTCTTAGAGGGCCCGTAAAATTTGGATTAGTAGATATATCAGTAATGGCTCATGGCGTTACATTCCTGGGAGGCTTTCAAAATGCATTCCCCTTTACAGTCATTTACAATTATCATGAATACAATCGTGATCGAAATTTTATTTGTATCACTTTGTAACGACCATAATTTTTTAAATAAGTCCTGTGTATTCCATATCCAGTACTACGCGTTATCCTGGAAACTAACAAACATGTTGTCTCTTTTTTTTTTCCACTCGAACTAAGATTTCGATAATCACTGAAACCTGTGTAATCGAGAAACTTGCGTCCAACTCACCTCTCATATTCATTTATTCATATTATATTCATTAGCACGGAGAAAATGTTCCGTGTACGGTGTTGGGGGGGGGGAGCATTCCACTGGCGTCCGTGCCTTGCTCTGCGGCGCCTGTGGGATCACGGGTCGTGACGTCAGCTGCGCGTTAAACGCGCGACTGCGTGGGCGCGCAGAGGCCGAAGCAGGAGAGACCTTCCTCGCAGTGTTACCCTCCCCCGATCTCCTCGGCAAGGACGGGCGATTCACACAACTTTTAAATCGAAATATATTTTAAAAAAATTAAGAATAACAGGGGGGAAATAATTATGTGGTCAGAAACAAACTTGGTGAAATGTTCAGAAGATCGTAGGGAGGACCTGGCCCCCTACATACTAGTCCTACAATTAACTTACTTGCACTTTGGCGTTACTAACTTACACTATGATCAGTTTTGTTAATACTATAATTCTACAGAGTTTGTTATTTTATGGACGAGATTTTTTTCTTGTTTTTCACTACTTTCACATATTATTCATAATTGATATATATATATATATATATATATATATATATATATATATAAATATAAATAACCATTCAGTCGCACTTCACTAACTAAACACTGTTCACTACGGCACTGACTTGGCTCAATGTGTGCGTGGCGTTCGGGACCATTGGGAAGCGTGGTAGGTGGGAAGGAAAACAACTTTTGCATTCGTCAACCGAAATAAATTTTAAAAAAAATTAAGAATAACATTGGGGGAAAATAATAATATGATCAGAAAGAAACTTGATGAAATGTTCAGAAGATCGTAGGGAGGACCTGGCCTAACTTGAAAAACCGCCCCTGTGAAACATTAAGCGCGACGTAATAATAGAAAAATCAACGCAGGAATGCATGGCAATCAAAACCTTCTCAGTCATATGAAATGCAGAATTTATATATTGTAGTGATTTGGACATGTAACAACTTAGGTACCTTTCAAATGTTTCACAAATGTCGGTAATACAAGAATACCTGTAGGGTATTCATGAAGAGTGGCGAAGCAAGGTCCGATGACGCACTACCAGATACTCTCGGTGTCACTTTCCTCCACATACCAGGCCAATCCCACTGTGGCCGCTAACGTCGGCTAGCTAAACTAAAGAATTAACGGTTGGCACATCCCATTTAAAAATAGCATCTTCCTTTCTCCTCCACCGATTCCGCACAAGCAAGTAATGTGGGCTTGGTGATTGATGAAGTGGGATGAGGGGGGAGTGAGACTGGTCTGACAGCCGAAAACAATTTCCGTCACCGTAGGTAGAGTATACATTTTTCACACTTTACGTTTAAAACGGTTTTATTTCCCCATCCCAACGTGGCAAGAGGTAAACGACATTTAAGCCTTTTTCCATTGTCCCAGCATCCTCACTTTAGGTTAAAGTGACATTTTCCCCTATTTTTGCACTGTTTTGAGGATACATTAAAGCGTGTTCTCTGCCATTTGCACCAATCTTACACAGCTTTGAAACGTCACTAACACGCTTTACTACCGACGAGAGGTCACGTTAGGAGCTTAAAAGCTTCTAATCTACTCGAGTTGTACATACACACATTTGTCCATACAAACAGCATGCTAAAAACCACCTTTTTCATTTCAACGAACCTCAAAACGAAATTTACTACCGAAATATCTTCGATGCTTTTGGACCGATTCCAATATTTCCTCTTTTGAACTTTTCACCTCTATTAGATATAGCCGAAGAAAAATTCTTAAAATACTAAAAAGTCTTGTAAGTTGCATTAACAAACGGACTATACAATGGAACAACAAAAGAACTATACAATGATTATTAAAAAAACAAAACAAATTTGGGCAATTGTCACAGACGAAATTGTTAAAACATACGAATGAGCATACATAATTATTGTTAAAAGTATCCATGGACCAAACTAAATTATTCAGTACACTTTTGTTTCCTACATTCGTTAGTGTTATTGACGTTTAATTTTTTAAAATTATATGTGGGGACTCCCGGATCCTTATTTTCAATGACGGGATGAAGTTACCCCGATACAGGATATTGAAATTGACTTCGAAGACTAAAATAAGAGTACGTTTTCCGTCATTAAAGTGAATAAAGCTAGTGGAATATTTGATTTTATTAGCTGAGTGATCGGTACATACACATTACATTAACAATATTTAAATTACAGCAAGGAAAGAATGTAGGATTTTTACTTGGAAGTAAGTTGACATGATCTAATTGAATCAGCGGTTTCAGTGGTTTGACAGCGTATTGGGCTGTTATAACCAAGTTTGCGGATTCAGCAATCGAAGCCCTGTTTTTGAAAGGGCGAGAAAATTCTTCCGACGCTTCTCTTCGGCGGGGAAGTAAAGTCGGCTGTCCCGTACTGTAGGTTTACTGACTGTAAAAGATCAAGAATAAAGGAAACCTCTGAGCTAAATCTAAAACGACTGTTTTGCCGCCCGAGTGCTACCTTCTTCCTCCCATAGATGGAGAAAGGAGAGTAGCGAAATTTTACAGGTCTGATGGCCTGGGTCACATCATGTAAAATAAAACATCATTGAATTGAATTGATTTAGCTTTTCAAATATTTGTGGATATAAACAAGTATTCACGTAACGTAACTTCTTCAAATGTGTCTGCAACACATTTAGCGCTTGGCCTCTCTAACGACTTTGAGTTTATACTGCGATTAAAGTGGATGTGATGAGCAATTTTAAGACGTCATCCATTGTAACTGCCAATCAAATGGATAAAATATTACACACGCACATTGTAATTAAACTGTAAGAGTCGATTGCAAAGGCATGTATTATTTTAGGAGCGTGTGTGAGGTAATTCTAGCTGATTCTCTTGAACATTTAGACCCAGAAAACAACACAAGCCAGATCTTTGTGAGTCAGTGATATATGTTGCAAACCTTCCGACTCTTACAGAAAGACGAGAGAGTTTGGCAGGAAACTCATTGCAATTCATTTTCCTCCATACAGTGTCCATTTATTTAGTATTCAAAATTGAAAATCGTCGCTCTGCGATTCTAATAGTGGGGGAAATGCTTGTGCCTATGAACAGTGCCAGGAAGAGAGAAATAAGTGTTGCGTGTTCTGCAAAGTCACATGTGGGAAGCATCGTGGTAAGCGGCACAGTTGGAATCGGTGTTTATCCCATGCAATAACGAATATTATTTATTTGTAAGGAATCGTTAGTAACCTCATATAAAATTAGAAGATGAAGTGCGCTTTATTTCAGTGTGTACCTACTTAACTGGCATGAACTTCAAGTTCAATTGGTATCAACTGTAGATCGTAGCACAAATCAGTAGTCACAATTACATTTATTTCGATACATCAATAATTTATTTTGTGGTAGTAACTTCATGGATGTTTCGTACTTCGTTCTGTTAATCATAGAACTTTAATTTGTACTTGTGATATTTATTACGATTATTTTCCCATTAAGAACGCGCCATCCACCTGAGCTTGTGTAGTTTCAGTGACAAACGGAAAAATTCGTCTAAAATGGCCATCCACCAGCGAGCGAGGTTCGCGCCACCTGTCGTATGGAACAGATGGCGGCGGCGACAGATTTACGACCAGCGCCCGGCAGGCCCCCTCGCAGCCTCACTCGTGAATCTTGATCTATTTCACTCCACCTACGCTATTTATTGGTGATTGAAAATAAGATGCGTCTATTTAAACCAAAAAGCTGGTTATATCTTCGCACACCTTTTCATGATTGCTTTCATTTTCTTTTGTGGCGTACGTTCAAAAAGCGAAGACAACATTCAACACTATTCTTTCGATTTCGTATAAAAAAAATCTGTTGAGTATAAAAAATTTCTTTCATTTTATTACCTTTGGAAATATTAACGGAAAGGGAAGAGACACAAGAGGGTTTCAAAACAACTTCCCGTTAACGCTTGTTCCGTGATAAATTCCGCGTTATCACGGAATAGAGAGCGTTCGTCCGCGTAGAAGTGGAATTCGCACTGTGCGCGGGCGCTGGCGTCCCTGCCAGGGCGCGTCGTTCCGCTCCGCCCCGCTTCACTCCGCCCGCTCCTCCCCCATCCCCATCCCATCCCACCCTCCCCCACCCCCACCGCTCCCCGCCCGCCACGCGCCAGGCAGCGCTGCGGGCGATACTGTGTCGGGCGGGCGGCGCGGGGCCGCGGCGGCGCGGGTGGGGAGGAGGAGCGGCCGGCTTTCAGTCGGTTCTTTCTTCGGGAACCGGTTCGGACTCCGCGCACCCCGCCGCGCCGCCGCATGCGGCGTTCGCCGCCCGCGCTGTCAGCCCGCACGCCGCGCGCCGCGCGCGCGCGCCGTGCCGCCTGCGGTGTGCGCGCCAGCGGAGAGCGGATGCTGCGCAGCGCGGGCGTTGTGAGAGCCGCAGAGCGCGCCGCCGCGCAGCTGCCCACCCCCTCCCCCCTCTTCACCTCCCACTCCCCCGTGGTTCCCCTACCCATCGCCCGCACGCGCCCCCGCAAACGGCTCGCAGCCCCAAAGACACTACCGGCTCAGGCCATCAGTTGATGTCACTGCAGTGCCTCTGACCGGGAGGTCCAAGGGTTCCACTTCCGACGGTGGCAGGATATTCGACACTTCCTGCATAGCGAGGTCAGATTCAGCGGCTGCCTGGGGGAGAATTCTAGCGGCCGGCTGCCCTGGTCGGCAGTTTCCGTGGTCTCTCCGACCAACATCAGGCGAATGCCGGAGCAGTACCCTAACAAACGCACCACGGTCCGCGCGCGATCTTTCCTTCCTTTTGTCCTATCCTCATCCCTTTCTTATACACGCTTATATTTACATGCACTACACTACCACACATGTCGGGAGACCAGTCGCGAGCGTAGAGCGTGTCCTGGCGGAGGCGGTGCCCTCCTGGTGGGAGATACCTGGTTAGGGAAAAAACCCGCTATCCGACGTGTAGGCCAGCGGGGAAATATTACAATTCCCGCTGTATCCCGCAAATACCATGTACTATACTTACGGGACTAAGTATGAATGTGACCGTTGTAGGTGACGCACCTGAAAACATTAATCAATCAATCGAGGCACATCCTTCTGGTCGAAAGTGATGTATCACTTTTTTATGCAGATGACAATTCGTTTCATAAAAAAATTGTCTGTAAGAAAAGTACAAACAAGTAGTCTAATCGTGAGTGGACGATGTACAAAACTATTGCTGATAATATAATGATTCTTTGGTTCGCCATCATGTATGTGTAACTGATGTCAAAAAGAGAAGACATGATGTGTCTGCCATTGACTAGCGTTTTTTTATGGCATTTTCATAGAAGATAATACTGTTTTCAATGGTTGCAAAACTTCGTGGAAGGGGGGCGTCCTCCTATCATATACTATTTACATTTCAAGCAGGAATTTTTTTATTACAGTTATCTCCTCCTCTCCAAAACGATAATGACGAGATAACAAAAACAAAAGATTTCCTCTTTACTTTCGTAGATTAAATATCTTTATCTTTATTGCATTACTCTCCAATTATCAAAGGACAGAAATGTCAAGAACTTCAAGTAATGATTTGTTAAAGATCACTAAATACGAGATGTCCGCATACCATATTTAAAATGAATGTGAATAATTCTAAACACATAGTAGAGTCTTCGTACTTCCAAGTTATTTTAAATTTTAATTTTTTCTAATTGTTCATAAAAATACTGGTATGGAGTATTGGTATATATTAGATTCATTAGATTTAAGCATTAGATTCATTAGATTTAAGCGTTAGATTCATTAGATTTAAGTCACGTTCATTTAGTGCGATGAAATTGAACGCAATAACCCTAATATTTATAGTTCACGGTAAATAGTTTCAGAACAGAAATTACTTTTAGTGGTTAATTGATTTAGAAGTAAATATCTTTTTATGTTTTGAAGGGAGACTTCAGTTAAGTTGGGGCTTAGAGCAAGTTGCTCCAGCTGCCTCCTGTCCTGGTCGTCACTACCTTTCACTTGCAATTCATTTGTCTCATGGTCTTGTTCTAAGTGACAACTTTGTTGGTTTAGAGTCGACGAATATCACGTGAAACGTGTATCTCAAGGAAAAAGTTCCCCAGGCAAGTGATGCAAATGTATTGACAAAAGAACACAGCAGTACTTGCGTTTTATTTTCGCTGCCGACCGCTTTTCGAAAGCGAGGCTCCACTTTGTCCATTGGAGCTCCACTGAATCCAGATCTTGAAGTTGGTCGCATCTAAGGTATTATTGGCGCGACCGTCAATGGACTATGGAGTCTGTAGACATTCGCTTTCATGCGTGTGCATTGAGCCTCCTGCCGCTATCGGCCCTTCAGCGCATCGCACATTGTGCAAATGTCTCAGAATAAATGTGCCTTGAGGACTTCTGGGGGGGGGGGGTCACTTATTGCCAAAGAAAATTTCATATAACGTGGTGGAAAATTTCATATAACGAAGTTGTGATATTTGTCCCTAAATGATAAGCAACTTGTCATGCACTGTTCTTTGACCGGTCACGTTCTAAGGCTGGCAAAGGAATGTCGTTTGCCTGCCAAGTAGCAATACAAGATGTCAGAGGAAATGCCAGAATAACTTCGAACAATTTATGATATTTCCCTTCACATATTTATTGGCGAAAGTAATCATCTTCGATTTTTTTGTGGTCTAGAGACCTACACGCTTGTAACATTTATTTAGAAACACTTCATGATAATTCTGGGAAAGCTCTAACGCTCCACATCAACAAGGCACCGTGGTAAGCTCAGCCCTCTGATAGTGCCACACAATTTGTTGTTACATCGCCAGAAGCCCACAGGGAATATTCCAATCTTGGATCATCCAGTTTGTCTGTGAATAAAATACTTGAAGTTTATTCTTAGATTCCTTCACGGGGGTATGCGTTCGTGAGGCTTCCGCGGCCGGAGTCAATGCATTCTTGGCTATCCGGGATGAACCGCGTCTCGGTCAATTGTACTGACGTTTCGGCCATCTTGCTGTGGCCTTCCTCAGAGCAAACCGCTACACTGCACACCAGCAGTGTGCTCAGAAAAACGCCACAGCAAGATGGCCGAAACGTCAGTACAATTGACCGAGACGCGTCTCATTCCGGATAGCCAAGAATGCAGCGCCTTCACGGGGGAGGTGTCTTAAAAGTTCTGGAAACAGCAAGTGCTCGGTTTACTTCGTGATGCGCTCGCATGTTTACATCGTGGCTCGATGCATTCGGTATTCGGCGAGTAGCGAGCGACCGCTCGCCGAATCCCGGGTAGTGAGGATGGGCTGTTTGCTATTTGCCGAGTACGTAACATTTGCTGTTCGTCTACCCGCTGCATGTCGATCTTTCGGACACATCAAACACCTTCGCTGGCCGCCTCGGGTGCTCGGGATTGGGCAAGCAGTCGCTCGCTACTAGTGTGGAGCCGCTTGCTTCAAGGCGGCTCCACATATTCGTCATTCGCCGAGCAGCGACCTACTGCTCGCCCGATCCCGAACAGCTGATGTGTTCGGCGAATGTTCGCTCCCTTTGATGTGTCCTAAAGACCGGCACGCGGTGGGTAGGGCGAATACCGAACGTTCGGCGCTCGGCGAATCGCAAGCAACTCTTCCACACTAGTCGGAATTCGACGAGCGGTTTCCGCATGCGTGGAGCCGCCTTTAAGGGAAGTGTCGCACAGACTTCATTAGCAAGTAGGTAAAATTCAAGGGAAGGGTTGAACCACCAAATGCTCGGGTAGAAGCTTTGTTCCCGTTGTCCTTCCCGATTATTGAGAAAATCTTAAAATATCTTCGTTTTCGTTTGCTTACAATTCTTAATTTACTCGTACATGCAACGTAAATTCAGCGTGTAAGTGTTCCTCTAAGTGTTTTTCCTTCCCTGCGCGCGTGTATTCGAAGCACTGATCATAAGTGTTGGTGCTAAACCGGTCCGCATTTTTATAAAACTAACAAAATACTCGACGTTGCCCGCGTCTTCTTTATATCCAATTCTTGTGAAATAGGAAAAAGAGAGTTTTTTTTATAAACCAATGGGTTTAAGATTATTATTTTAATGTGGTTGGATTAAATTTTAATAAAACACTATAATTTTCTTTCATTTTATTTTACAATACATTGCTATTGGATGTTTTATCTTCACTGCTACTGCTACTTCACTGCTACTTGCTTCTAGCAATCTATTAGATACCAGTTCTGCTGAACCTCTACTAACCTCTGACATAATATATATTAGGAACCAACCTATTACGTATCAGTTCTGCTGAACCTCTACTAACCTCTGGCAGAATATATATTAGGAATCAACCTATTACGTACCAGTTCTGCTGAACCTCTACTAACCTCTGTCAGAATATACTTTAGGAACCAACCTGTTAGGTACCAGATCTGCCGCGCCGCTACTGGCCTTTACCGGAATATATTAGGAACCAATCTGCTCTTAGCTACATGCGAAACTGAATGATCGTGATACATTTACCAACATTTGATGCGGCGATACGATTTTATTCGTTTTAATGATTATCTGAAAATATTGCGTTTAAAGTTTTGCGACTTGTTAAGATTAATAGTTACTGAAAAAATGTAGGGAGGGGGAGAAATTTCCCTACTTCCCCCTTTCCCTCGTGGATCCGCGCCTGGCTAAGGGGACAAATGATGAAGCAATTGATGCGCTCGGAAGTACCAATCAAAGAGAATTCCTGGCTATTTAACGATACCATAGACACCTCTCAAAAGGCCAGAGGCAGCATAATTTCTGCAATTAGTAGTATGATACTCAAAGAAATGTTGAGTGTCGACCAATCAATGTTTGTTTGGCGTGCAAATGCTGTGCCCAGGGTGCAGCAAAATCTAACCTGTAAAAATGAAAACATTTCCCAATGCCAAGATAAAAAATCTTATTGACCCGTATGTTAGGCATGTAAGGTTCATGAAGTTTGAACTGTGTAATTAGATTTAAGTTAATTTTGGTTTGTATGATAATGTTCTCTTCTAGCCGCTTACGTTTATTGTGTGCCGTTGCGTATAATCAATTCCCGCCTTCACAGGGTTAGTGTGGAGGGAAAAAAAAGAAAA
>BOPP01000259.1:450181-466355 GCA_017312745.1 Gryllus bimaculatus | reverse complement strand
AATATTGGGAAAACCCATTACAAATAATGCGCCGCGAAAATATGTGCTGTTGCTACACTCTAGTTCCTATTTCTCTTACTGGTGCACAATACTCCCCGAAAAACTCTGACATGCCACATGTACTCTAGGACATTTTTAGGAAAGCAATATTTTATTTTTTGCCATTCATAATTCTTTTCGAACGGGAGTTAATGACGCTCTGGAGCCCAATGCTTGTTCTTTAATAGTAACTGTTCGATAGATCTTCATGCAAACTTTGTTTCTGCCGTTAAGGCACAGAGGTACAAAAGTTTGCGGGATTAATTTTTTAATGCAAGCTAACTGCATATTTGTGACGTTCACGAAAAGACTGTTGAGGTCTTTTTTCGTGAATTTTCGACCTCAGTAGGAGCCACCATACAGAAACCTTGCGAGCTCATTGAATACAGGTTATCTTGCTTACAAATGGCGCCTGGTAGTCGCTTTAGAAGCTTTTGAAAGAATCCGGTACATTATATCAATTGGAAAGAAAAAAACGGCATTTCCATCCGCTGATCTATCTTCTCTTCTTCTTCGCGCATTTTCCCTAAGGTTAGCCGTTTCACCCTCAACAGCTCTCGGACCTCCCCCAATCTCCTGGTTGCAGACCTCTACCACCATAGCTTTTCTGAATATTTTTCTCACTCTAAGGAACGCCGGTCTTCCTCGTTTTCTCCTCTCATGTGGTTGCGCCACTTTAAGACCTTGTGTGCAGGCATTCTCGAACCATGTCCATACCATTGTAGTGCTTATTTCCCCAGGTCTTCGTAATAGAACAAAATTGTAATTCATCCTTCTCCATATTTCTTTCATTCCGCCACTCTGTCCCTGCGAGTAAGTTGTAGGGCATCGTTCTCATGTAGCTCCATTTGTACTCTCCTCTCTTCCGCTGAACATTATCTTCCACATTCCTACATCTGCGCTACCCGGGATGAAGCCGCGTCTCTGTCAATTGAACTGACCGTTTTCGGCCATCTTGCTGTGGCCTCTTCAGAGCCTATAACGTCAGTACAATGACCGAGACGCGGCCTCATCCGTATAGTCAAGAATGTTATTGACTCTCCGGCGGAAAGCCCTACGAACGGTATATTCACATTTCCCTGGCGTGGAATGCTGGCATAATTGTGCCTTGCGCCCCTAGGGGAGGTCGGCTAGCTGACAGCCTTTTTTTTTCCTTCCGCAGGTGAAGTTTCAAGGCGCCGACCTGAGCCTGACGATCCGCGAAAGTCACGCCGCTCACCCCTCGGGCGCGGGGCGCGCCCGGCGTCGCGGCGCCAACCGCCGCCGCGCCCGCCCCGGCGCCCCCGCGCCCGCCCCCCGCGCCCCGCTGCCCGCCGCGCCCGGCGCCCGCCCCCGCCGCCGCCTGCCGCCCTGCGACGACAGCAGCAGCAGCGGCGCGGCGCCAGCGCGGGCGGCTGACGGGGCGGCCGTTGCGGCGGCGCCGAAGCCGGCGACGACGGCGCCGGCGACGTCTCCAGCGGCGGACGCAGGACGACGACGAGGAAGAGACGATGCCGGAAGGCGGCCCCACCGCCCCCGCCACCGCCGCCCCGTCCGCGCCAGCCGCCACGCCGCGGGCGGCTGCGAGCGCGGCCGGCGGTTGGCGCGTGGTGGAAGGCGGCGCGACGGCCGGGGGCGGCCGGCGCGCGATCCGGAACGCCCGCCGCCCTCGACGCCGCCAGGACCGCCCCGCCGCCGCCGCCGCGGCCGCGCAGCGCGTACGCAAAAAGCTCGCTCCCAGCTTCGCTCCAGCGCCCGAAGAAACTGCGCAGATCATCCAGGCCAATATGGAGAAGAACAAAACCTGAGCTTCCCAGACCCCCAGGTAGCGCCGCCGCCAAAGAAGCTTTCCACCTTGACTTGCGCTTAGAAAAAAAATATTTGAAAGAACAAGCATTTGATAATAATAATGGTCGGTACCTAAAATCCAAAAATAAACAGATGACAATACCAGTTCTCGTTGATGAAACGACAGTCAATAGCTGCTTGTAGTTATAAAAAATATGGATTTTACCACTTGCGTTATGTCATTAAAGCTGTTTTTCTTTGAATTACGAGGACGAGATGCATAAACAGGATCGTGGCAGATCGAAAGATGAAGTGTCAACAGATCTCAGCAATTCCGGTGTATCTGGAACGCATCTCCGTCACCGCTGCTGCCCACAGGAAGCCGCCCGCCGCCGAGCGCAAAAAGCCACCACCGCCACCGCCGCAGCGCCGCCCCGCCCGCCGCCCACGCCCCCCGTTCCCCCCCCGCCGGCCGCCGCCCCGGCGCTGCTGGCGGAGGAGCGCCCTGCTCGACCACTTGCAGCAGGGGCGCCGCCGCCGCCGCTGCCGCCGCGCGGGCCCGTCGGCGTGCGAGTGCGGGCGGCGGCCGCGCGGCGTTCCCCCGCCGCCCGCGACCAGCCCCGCCCGCCCCCGCCGCCGCCGCCCGCGTCGCCGGCGCGCACGCCGGCACGCGCTCGCCTACCCGCACGCGCATGCGCCACGCCCGCTCGCGCTGCGCCACGAAGCTGCACCCCCGGCGCGCCCTGCGGCCGCAGCAGCGGCCGCCGGCCGCCGCGCGCGCCGCAGCGCTGCCGCCGCCTACCAGCACGCGTAAGTGAAGCCTCGCGGAAGGAAGCGGCGCGCCCTCTCTCGCCCACCCTTGCCTCGCCTCGCCCTTGCCCTCGCCTCGCTCTCGCCCTACGCCCTCGCCCTCGCCCTCGCCCTCGCCCCTCGCCCTCGCCCTCGACCTCGACCTCGACCTCGACCTCGACCCCGCCCTAGCCCTAGCCCTATCCCGCCTTTCGTCCCCGCCTCGTCGCCCCTCCCCCCTCCCCGCCCTCTCACCAACACCCTCCCATCTACTGTCCTCTCCCCCACCACCTTCTCGACAAACGCCCTCGTCTTTACCATCAGTATTATTTACACTTCTTGTGACTTTTGCGTCTGAAGAATGTTTAAATTATGGTTATAGAAAAATTGGATTATATTATATTATTATTATTATTATTTATTATTATATTTTTCTTAATAAAAATCCAATCACGTAATACCATCGATGTTAAAAAAAACATCGGTTCAATAAATTGACGTTAAATGCATGATATTTCTTAAAAACGACCTATGTTTTCAAACAAAAAAATCCCAACATGCGATGAAAGGGCATCCCCTACGCTTTGGAGTGCCGCTGTCTTGTGCGGCTTTGGGTGGAGTTGTGACGGGTGCGGGGTTCCTGCGGCAGGTGGCGCGGCCGCCGACGCCGCCGCCTCCAGCCGCCGCCGCCGCCGCGCACGCCGCCGCGCGGCCGCTCGCGTTCGCACGAGGCCGACGCGTGCGAGGTTCGCGCGGTCGCGCCGCGCCGCGACGCCGCGGGCCCCGCCGCCTGCCGCCTGCCCGCCGCCCTCGGCCACTCGTCGTCGCCGCACCACCTCAAGCACCGCAACCGCGAGCAGGACCAGGCGCGCGCCATGGCGCAGGTACGTCACGCTTCTGCGCCTTTCTCTTCTTCCTTTTTCTTATTCCTTTTCCTTCATTTCCTTATTCCTCTTCCTTCTTTTTCTTCAGTTTCCTTCTTTTTCTTCTTCCTCTTCCTTTTTTTCTTCTTCCTTTTCCTTCTTTTTCTTCACCCTCTTCGTTCTTTTTCTTCTTCCTCTTCCTTCTTTTTCTTCTTCCTCTTCCTTGTTTTTCTTCCTCTTCCTTCTTTTTCTTCCTCTTTATTCTTTTTCTTCACCCTTCTTCCTCTTCTTGTTTTTGGATGAGTCTATAGTTCTAGGTTTCACTCTATTCCAATATTTCTTCACGTATTTTTTTAGATTGTACTATCAGGTATCATGGGGAAAATTGGGAAACCGGGAATAAAAATGTATTTTAAACGCCACCAGATGGCAACTGAGAAGAGTACAGGGTAAAATAAAAAAGATAGCTTAAACTGAAGGGATAAGTAAATTACGAGTAACTAATATGAGAACGTATTCTGTAGGTCGATGTTGATTTTCTTTTTGGTGGTCTACTTGCATTACCTCTTCATCATTCGCCCTTGACATCTTTCTCTTTGTCTCGTCTCCTTTCTACTTCTTCTTGGGCATTTCCCTTTCAGGAGTTCGCTGTTTCGATCTCCTGACTCATTTTTAAACGTGAACGGGATGTGTATTCACCCAGATCACAATGCACCTCACCACACCTATCATTTTGGTTGCTTTTCTGTTGCAGAAGTTTTGCTATTTTATCCCGACTCTTCTCCATATGACTCTTTTCCCCAAGGTTTTTTTTAACACGTGTAAATCCATGAATGCTCATCCTTGAAGTTAGTTATGGATAGGCCCTCATTATACGATAGGAAAAGAATTCTCAAATTGCAATAAAAGCAATTATATATTTAAAAGATTGTACATTTTCGGCTCGGGCGCCGAAGTCCCTCTCGAATGACACGATTGTCTCTTGCCCAGGTTGTGCGCTGGCTGGAAAAGGAGTTCTCGTCGACGCTGGACGCCGCAGCGGCCGGCAGCCCCAAGGGCGCGCGGGACACCTCGCCGCCCTCGCCGCCGCCCCCGCCGCCTCCGCCCGCCCGCGCCGCCGCAACCGCCGCCGCCTCCAGCGCCACCGCCGAGCGCGTGCGGGACCCGGTGGAGCGCCACGAGCACCACCACGTGCACGAGCACGTGCACCACCACTACCACCACTATCGAGACGCACCGCCCCCGGTCCTCGTCTGAGGCTTGCAGGTACTAACGCTCGCGCGCGCTGGCGGTGGGCGAGGAAGCAATGAGCCCGTGTTGGGTTAGGGCCCGTTCACAATGCAAACATAAACATGAGCATGGCGTTAACATAAAAGTTAGGGCTCATTCACAATGCGTTCGCATAAGCATAACACGTAAGACGTTAACTTAAAAGCTTGCAAGCTTCTGCGCTTATGCTTACGTAAGACATAAGAAATAAACCAATTACAGAACGGTAACTCAAAGCCGAGAATCGAAATTGGAGCGAAGTCGATAAAAGAATAACGCCATATGGGACATAGACACAGTCGAAATCTTGAAATCGATTGTCACATCCAACCAGAAAGTCCCACAGCCAATAGAAACTTATTTTGCTTACGTTTATGTTAGGTATTGTGAATACTTCAGTCTGTCGCTTATGTTAATGTTTATGTCTATGCGCTATGCTTGTGTTTACGTTTGCATTGTGAATGCGCCTTTAAAGTCACAGTGCAACGGAAGTATCGGTCATACGATACCGGAAATATGCGAGCGGAATCGTCCGACTGGTTTCATACGAAAATCACCCGAATGTTACGCCATAAATCGGCCCGGGCTCATTGTTTGAAACATTTGCACGAAGCACACTCAGAATCTTCTGTATTAAAGATGGTGTTGGTTTTGCAACTGACTTCGGTCGAATGGCGATGGTCAAACGGTTGGCTATCGGAATGTTATACCCAAGTTGGCGGGTTCAAACCTCATTAAAGCCGTGGCTTTTTAAGGACGAAAAAACCCTTCGTCCGCCTTCCTTTGGAGGGGAAGTAAAGCCGGCTGTCCCATGTTAGTAGAGTTACTTGCATGTAAAAGATCCTCAAGCCTAAATGAACTAAATTCAAATCGCCTGTTTCGTCGCCCAAGAAATACCTCCTTTCTTCGCTTATAGGTGAAAGGAGAGTAGCGAAATTTGCGTGGTCAGACGGAAGAGCGGGCCTGATGGCCCGAGTCTCGGCGTATAAAATAAGGCATCTATTCAATTCAATTCAATGGAATCGACATAGTCAAACGAATCAGACCGACAACCTGGTTTTTCAGATGCAGTCGGAAAAGGTCGTTTGGGTTCACTATGATCATGTACGTATTTGAACGAATCCGACACATCAGACGAAAACATCATGACACAAGACAAAATGACTACTTTAGGTATTATAACAAAGATAAGTAAAAATATTGGTTCAGTGTCTGTGAAAACAATTCATATTTTACATCAGGGTTGTTCAACTGGCGGCCCGCTGTGCCATTTATCCATATCCTAATTCAATATGTCGTTGAAGAACACCTGATGAGTCTGCAACTAAATTAATTTTGTATTCAACTAATTCCTTAAAGGAATTCAAAGGAAAAAATCACGTTATCAAAAAAAATATTTCTATAATCAAATTTGTATTAAGAAAACGAGAATTGAAAAATCGGCTGAAGTCTAGAACACGGTACAACTTAAGGATGTCGTTTAAATCGACATTTTGCGCCGCTCTGGTGAGAGAGAAATCCACGGAATTAAGAGGTAATTAGGGGTAAATGAGGGGAATCTATCAGTGGGGAGGGGAAGTGAGCCGTATACGGAACTTAGTATATTCTTATAATAAGCAAAGTGTGAGCGGTCTCGCTGGCTAAACCGCCCACCGCCTTCGGCTAAATAGACTAAGAAAATTATAAAAAGTATACTACTGAAATATATTTTAACAGTTCTTAACTGGTCACGATCGTGACGTCAAAAGTTAGGGGAAGCAATTTCACCCTAGAATCTTGTCTGAGCTCCATTATCACATAGGGCCGCAATGTGCCCGTGTGATTTTGTGTGTCGGGATAGCTGTCGAAGTGATTAGCTACGTTGCTGTCGTACAGTTACATTTTTTGTGCTCTTCTTGTTCTTTGTGATTTGTGTTTTTGAGTGTCTAGTGTTAGTGCTACGATTGTGTGAATAAATGATGTTTTCTTACGCGTTGTAAAGGAAGGGATTTTTGGCTATTTGAGTGGTAGCAAGAACGTGTTTTGATTGGTGCAGGATTTACATGTCTCGTGTGTAAGTAAATGTCCGATGAGGTTGGCCAAGCGAAAAGAGTGGTGTGATCGTTTCGAGTGGCAGGGCAGTAAGAAAGGAGCTACTCCTATTACGCGTGAATGTTCTGATCGGAAGAGTCAAGTGAGAGGTTTTTCTCGTTCCTTGTGGGCGTCTCCAAACTTTACGATACGTGAAAGTCACCTATCGGTAAGTTTTGTTAATTTCTTTCAGAGCGCTTAGTGTAATCTGAGGGAGGGCTTAAGCAGACCTCCCCCCGCCGATCTCTCGATGGGCTTACTGCGTTCTCAACTTAAACGATAAAATTCTCCCTATTTGGTAATTCTGCAACTATTTTGCAGATACATAATGTTATTTATAACACACACCTCTATGTTGTCTAAAGATGTATTACATATTCCTGATTTAATTGAGAATGATCTTTTTGAACAAGATCAGGTTGTACTCTGTATCTATCTTTCAAATTGTGTAACAAAAGTTCATACTAATGCAAGTAATGGTTGTGGTGCTGTATTGCTTTAGCAGCATCAAGATGATGGTCATATGCATCCTTTTTATTACACAAGTAAGAAAACTAAGCCTGAAGAAGAGAATTATACTAGTTGTGGATTGAAGATGTTAGCAGTTAGGGTTGCTTTAAAGAAACTTTTGTGCTTGCTTATTGGAAACAGGGTTTAGAATTATTACCGATTGTTCAGCTCTTTAAAAAACAACAGATAAAAAACATTTGGTTCCTGAGTCGCTTGATGAGTCACACTATTAGAAGAGATTGATTTTACTCCAGAACGTCGTAAGGGTTTAAGATACCTCATGTCAGTGCTTTGAGAAGTCGGTTACATGAATATTGTGGACTTGTTGTTGGCATAGTAGTAGCTATTAAACAAGCTCAAATTCCAGATGATGATATCCATGCTATTATTGAGATGCTTTATACAAAACCATACAAAGATTCTTTGAGTGACTGAATTCTCTTTAAAAATTATGGTGAAGAAACGTTAGTGGTTTCATTTTCTATGCAGCATGAATTGGTGCAAAATGTGAATGAAAAAGAACACAACTCTTTACTGCCTACAGAAGATATTAAACAACATTTCTATGAACTTGTGCTAAAAGTGTGTGTGTGTGTGTATGTATATGTGTGTGTGTAGCTTTTGCACGATTTTTACATGAAGTTAATGCAATTTATATTTCTTTCTCTTCCAAATTTTCTTTTAAAATTATTCCATGGATAGGGGAAAGGACGCAAGTCATTTTAGTTGGAACACTGAATTTTCAAAAATGCTTAAGTTAAAATATTGCCAGAAACTGTGTTTTGAATCGTTGTGAATGTTGATTCTGCACGACTGGTGAACTAGTGATAAAGTGCCTGGTGTGTTGAATCGAAGGACTCGAGTTCAAATCTTGGCATTGAAGAAACATTTTTATTGGTTGGAAACACTTTTGAAGGTTTATTACAGTAAGTAGTATCATATTGTGTAGCCGTAACAAATAATGTGAGAAAGAATGTGTTGTTGTAACTCCACAAGTATATGTGGAAGCAGAAAGATATATTTGTAGTAAACATCTAGTGTTATTATTTGAGATCTGTTATAACTAAAAAGGTTAACTTGAAATCCTCTGTGCTTACAGGCCTGCCAATTGGCCCGGCTTGCTCTACCCAGCAGCACCTAAGCACCACTCCTGATACTCAGCAGTTCTTTCTCCTCCTGAAAAGGGTTCGTGACGAACTGCTATTTGGTGGTTACTGGTGTCAGCAAGGAGCAGCCACATTGATGTGCCGTTGGCAGTGCCTCTTATCAGTGTTGATACTTCTGATGCAATTTACTCATAAAACTGCCAATGCAGAAATTGAACAACAATTCAAGATAATGTGTTAACAGTGAGGAATGTATGTTTGTAACAAGTGGCCAGTGATTGAATTGGTTAAAATATTAAATGCCATGTCCAACAACAAAGATAAGCAAACTGCAAAGATACTTTTTCTATACTAGAGATTAAAATTACATACATTTTAACATTTAAAAAAAATTATTTAGTTACATATTAATGAACAAATTCGGCCTCTGAAAAATTATTTTTTGAAGTGGAAAAATCTTCACAATTTTTCAATATTATCGTAACCTACACCAAAACATTATTTTGAAAATATTCATATCATCAGTAAACAAGTGAAACTCACTAAGTCCCCACACCAAAATTTGAGGTAAATCATGTTGAATCTGTTAAATTTGACAAAATTTGTTTCTTCTGCTACATAAGAACTAAAACCTGGGTAATAGTGTTTAATATTCACTTTACTATATAATATTGTTTTAAGAAACAAAAAAATAAAAGTAATTATTTTTTTTAATGATAAGGAATAATTGCAGGGTTTTGTTACTAGTTAAAAAAGGAAATGATCCATAGTTTAGTTCACCCACACTCTAGGACATGAGAAAAAAATGGGTTTACTGAATTTCACTTGCATGCAGATGACGTGTAGCTCTTCTGTGCCAAAAGTTATTTCACCAAACATTCTCATTGATGGATGATGATGCTCCTGTAATTTATTATGTAACATGAAATTTGAGTTTCATTTTGTCTTGTTGGCTTTTAGAAAATACTAATTTCTTTTAATAATATGGCATTGAGAGGTAGAACTCTCTAAAGGAAGAATATGCGACATAACAGAAATAAAATGCTTCCTTATTTGTTACGTTCCACACTTGGAACTACTTGTCCTGCTAGTCTTGACACAATGGCAATGTACTTAAAACCAGCAGGCTAATGAACTCTGTGGTAATCAGTGTTGCTGTAGTTTCATGTATCAATGCTGCCAAATGATTACGAGTTATATATAGATATTATTTATTTCAGTGTGATTCTCAGTATATGAATAGACAGCAATTGCGCTTACAGGTATGATGTTTGTACATATTTATACACATTTGTACATAAAAGAATGAATGTGTGAATGCACTAAAGATTTAAGACTGGTAGCAGCTTAAGTAATTATCTACCTCCACTAAGATGGGATTGGCTCCCACAAGAAATTTGTACTTTGCAAATGTTCTGATTTACAATGATTGAATCAGGGATTGGAAGCATAATTTTATTTTGGTATTAAATTATGATGGTCTTGGTTGAATACTGTCTGCATTCAGTGAAATATTTTGTTCACAGTATGTATTCATTTTAATTGAATTTTTTGTTGATCCTTTTCTTTTGAGATATTCTTGAATGGGAAAAAAAAGTGATTCTACAACTGGTCCTGCATCATTGTTGCAGGCATAATGTACTATTATTGCAATGCTAACTAGTAGATTTCAGGTCTATCAAATACTTTAATTATTTACGAGAAATTACTTAAAAGAATCCATCACAGCAAAATTCCAATACACTTCCAGTCCCTGAAGCAAGAGTTTTACGTGTGTCTTGCAAGTGTTTGTTTTAAAAACATATGCAGGATTATGCTGTGTGTAACACAATCTAAGCATGTTAATTTTGTGCATTTCTTCTAATATGTAACAGTGATTTGTATAGTGTAGATATTATGAATATATGTCCATATATTTATTTTACTTTACTCATAAACATGTCAAATGACAATAGGACTGACATGAAGGCCTTAAAAGGAAATTGATCCTGTGCAGAAATGTTCAGTGACTAAAATACATTTTGATGGAGACCTCAAAGAAGGTAATCATAGCAATATGCCCAAAGAGATCTGCAACTAAGTCTTAAGAGTCAGATAAGAATGTTACTTTGACATAAATTTAAGCTCCAAATGAAACTGACTTAGAACCAAATGTAGCAACAACTGGCTGTACATTTCTGCCTCAGAGGTCAAGTAACTGCAGAATAGCTCAAGAATTCCAATTTGGTTCTGTACAATCATATAATGACAAGTATTAACTGACTCCACATGTTTGTTTATGCTCTGTGAATGGCAACTTGACTGAATGAGAGAACAAATTGATTCAGCCAGGCAGTTGTAGAGAGAGCTTGTCATGTGTAAACCAACTTGTATCTTGTTCATTAACATTTTTGTAGAGCTACAAAATAATTCTAAGTCAATAGCATTCCATATTATAAAAGTTAAATTTAATAAATAAAATGCATTACTTATTTATTTGAATTCTTGAAGTTTGCTGAAATGGAAAAGGTTCAATAGTCATAAAATTAAAACAAGTGTTGATCAATACAACCAAATAATTTACTGGAAAATGCAAATACATTTATGAGACCTAATGACAGAAGTATGTGTGAGAAAAATACTTGTCACTATAATGGAAAATCATTTCAGTGGCCAATAAATTAAATGGATCTGTAAGGAACATAATACTGATTATTTTCCTAGTTTTTACATCACAATCAAAAACTCCCTTTCACTCTATTATCCATCCAAAAACACCAGAGGTACGATGGCTGCGTCGCCCTTACAGAAATTGTAATTAGTTCAGGGCAACGCTTCTGTTGCGGTCATTCAAAATGTCGTTTACGAGGAACAGACTGCTCATTGGCCAACGCAAAACGAACATCCAGTAAACAATTGGTAGGAACTGATGTAGGCACACTTCCAGATTCCAGAGACCTGCAGGACAAAGATTCTTTGTTTTCTCCACACAATTGTTTACAAAAAAAATTAGTAGTATTCTATACCAAACTATCATCCTAAAGAGAATACATTAATTGTCTGTGTCCACAATGTTGTTTACCAATATCCACAGGAATTCAACAAGTCCTTCTGAGAGATAGTTTAATTTTTCTACTCACTTGTGTGTCTCCACATTGGTCCAATGAACAGAAGAAGCAGGAAATATCTGTGCACCTGTACATAGTCTAGCCATTCCATATAAGAGCAGCAAAAACAATGTTGTTGCCTGGACAATGACAAAGTGTGAAATAGATGTTCCTATATCCAACCATGAGCCTTGGTTTGTCACAAGGTGCAAGAAGTGTACACCAACCAAATCACACTGTATAAGCATGAGTAGGAAGAGTTGATCTGCTGGCACCTGTTCTCAAAAAAGGATCTGTTATAGTTCTTTCTCATTTCCTCGGTGAGCAATTCCTAAACACAAAGATATATAGAAAAGAGTGAATATTCTCCCCTGAATTTCTCATTTCTCATTGTTGCACAGTATTTTTTATTCATTTCAATACATTCTTAACCCACTATAGATTGAGGGGCTAATTCAGTAGTCGCATTCAAATTTTGCTACCCATTAGTCGGTGCTCAAACATGCTAACAGTATGGTTGAAGCTAGCTGTTACTTGAAATAGTGACAGTAAATTGGAATTGATAAGTATAGCACCAAAGCACAAATTCATAGAAGAAATGGATGAAAAAGAGGATGTTAGTTTACAAACAAATGGTTCTTTTACAGTTTTGGATTTTTTATGGGCCCTATTGTGTGTTTTGACTAAAAAAGTGAAAGGAATGTTTTTCACCTGTCCTGATCATGATCACAAGTTTAAGGATACAATGGAAATTTTACTTTAATTTTACACCCAGATAACAGGAAAACATTGCACAAGGTTTCCATCATCAAGTGTAATTTTTATTGTTAATATTAAACTACATTTCAGGGCAATAACCATTTATTTCCTTTTTTTCAAGCCAGAAGTTTTTTTAATTTTTTTTTTTAATTTTTTTTTTTTTTTTTTTTTTTTTTTTTTTTTTTTTTTTTTTTTTTTTTTTTTAATTTTTCTGTTGAAAATAGACTACACACATTCAAATACTTTAATTTTCAGGTGAATGTCATGCTCACCCTTGACCTATTAAGCATTATAAGGTCTGACTTGAATAGGCTGAATCATGGATTCAAATTGTTTTGTTTTTTATGGGCCCTATTGTGTGTTTTGACTAAAAAAGTGGAATGAATGCCTATCCAACAAGTTGTACATTTCATTTACAAACAGCAAAAAGTTCCTTTTCTCAGCTATGTAATATTTATTTGTAACTGCCTGCATAATATGTAAATTGAATCCATTAATAGAATGTAAAAATTAAATATTGAAATAATTGTAAGCATTCTGAAAACAAGAAATTTCTGACATTTTTTTCTTTACTTATCAAGAACATAATGCCAAAATAATTTGGGAAGTAGCATCCCAGCTAGAAGCATTACTAATAATCTGGATGAATAAAAAGAAAGAAATATTAATGAAATATCACAAGAAACTGATAAAATTTATTTACTTACCTGTAACATGACATTCTGAGCTCGGAAGACACAAGTCACCAGGAAAAATGGAATCACAGTTTTCCATAAAATAAGTGTGGTCATTAAAAATGGAGAAAATACAGTAACAAAACATCGTACCCATGTTGGATCAAAAGAATTTAAGCTTGCTATGTTTCCTGTGCCAAAAAAGGATAAAATCACATAAAATAACTAATTTCTGTTAAGGACTCATCATATTTCAAAATACTGTGCTGTGTCATGAAAAAACTAGTTTACTACTAAATCAATTGAACACTCAATTTTCAAAGAAGGCAATAATAAAGGTAACATCTGAATTTCTGAATAATAGTTTGTGAGTAGTAGTTCATGACAAAAAACACCTACATGAACATGATCAAGTTTGCATATGTTAATTTGACCATGCATTCCAGAATAAGCGTCGCTAGTCTAACTTATCTTGGAACTATTGCTTTATCATCATCATCATCATCATCATCATCATCATCATCATCATGAACGAATAAAGGTTTAGGTCTATTTTCCTTTCATCACTTTTAAGGTGTTCCTGGTCTTCCTAAGGTTTTCTTGGTCTGCTTGAACCTCTTCTTCCTTTTGGCTTGGATTTGAACGTGTATCTCAGAAAAAGTTCTATCATCATCTTTTGTGAGTGTGTTTTCTTACCATTTTTTGGTATTTTTCAATTTCTTAAACAATACTGTTTGCTTTGAGTTTTCAAACGTTAACTCGCAAGCCATGCTACACCATTCCATCTACTCCAGGCTCATTATTGTTTGTGACTGGTATTGTAATTGACTCAGAAAAAAAACAAGCATACTCATAGAAAACTCAGTTTAAATACAATAAAACTTGATCATTAAAGAAGGTTTGAATTGATTTTTTAAATTACGTGTAAGAGACACTATAATTTCAAAGAAAGAGAAATCCACTTTCCACATAAAGGCAACTGCAGAACTACGTGGCATTACCTTCATGTCAAACAATGGGGAAATATAAAAGGTATACAAGAGTGTAGTCAGGTAGCCAGTATTGACTAAATGATACAGAGTTAACCTAATGTTGACATATTCTACATGACCACAGTCGTGCAGTGTTTAGACATTCGATTCTTTTCCAAGAGTTGTCCACTGACCTCCTGTAATTCCTCTCAAAAAATTATAGGAGCAAGCAATGTAAAAATCAGATGGAGAACTGCCTCCAGCTCTCAATATGACATTTATTATACTTGTTTCCTAGCACAATAAATAATTATATCTTTAAAATACTACCCTAAAAAGTTAAATTTACAAATATTACAGAAAATTGCTCTCAGAGCAACAACGTTGTCCCTCCCAGCTTTCCTGGTTTACAATTAGAATTAATTTGATTTTGAATCTTAAGAGCTATATACTAAAAGAAAAGGATACAAAGAAATAGGCCCTCCTGAAATCACTAAGTGTCATATGATGTTTACTTGTGATGTCTTTGATCTTGCAGTCATGCACGTCAAAAGTTATTTCTGGGACCTTTAAAAAAAATGAAAATATTAAAAATTGGTATTTAGAAATTTTACATACTTTCTATCACAAATAAAAACTTTTATGATTAGTTCATTTACTAATCAATTAATTTGGCAGCTGAATGCACAACTTACTGAGCAAGCCTGTGGGGCAAGATATGTTTCCAGAAGTAACCAACACAACAGGTGCAACGTCAGTGCCAACAGGAACAATGGTTCATGACTAGCAGAGAGCAGGAGAAATGGAATAAAAAGTGCAATGACCAGTGAAAGTAAACGGGGCAGCCCCTGACATGATCCCATCAGGGGCAGAAGCATCACCACTCCTGAAAAGTGCAATACTACTTAAGCATTATAAGTCAAGTGTTAACTCATGTAATATGATTTTGTGTATGGATGTAAATCCACTTTCCTCTCAACTCTTTTTCTGTGTTTATAAGAGTAAATTACAAAGCAAGTTTACCTTTTTGTATTTGTGTGTTTTGTGAACAAGATAAGATTTGTTGTGATGAAGTCTCTGGAGCAAATAATTTTCCAATAACAAAGTGAAAGGAAGGTCCTAGCGTGACAGCAAAAACATTGGCACCTGAGCCAGGACACAGCTTCTCCTTGAGAGCCAAGGAGATACTGACTCAAGCCGCGGAAGCCTAAGCTCTTATTTAATGATCAAAATGTTGCTTTATGTGCCCAACACATAGAAATAATCGTTTTAAACAAATGCTTAAATAAATCCCTAGTGGCTTTATGTTGAATACCAAAGAACAAAGCCAATATAAGAGCACAAAACACAAGCAAACTTACATTGTAACTTTCCCTAATAAAATCATGAAAAGGAAAAGTAATTATGATAATTACCTACCACACAACATCCATGAAAGAATTTGGTTGAAGAGTGGAAGTCCAAGACGCATTATCAAGCTATTCTCAGTGCTGTGTATATTCCACAATGTCAGCATTAAGCAAAGCACTAGTATCGTCAGGACACGTGTGGAACGACGATCAATGTCTTGTACACGATGCACAACCAATGCAGCAATGCCACTGAATGCCAGCCCCAAGAGACCTGTCAACTGCCTGACAACAAAATGATTCATTCTAAACTCTTGCTGCAAATTAATAATTAAAATATACTTTAAAAAGATTAAAATACACATGCACACACACATCCATGTGTTCACTCACACGCCACACATACACTCCCACCCACACACTCACATGCACTACACTACCATATACTACACCATACTAACACACATACTATACACTACCATGCACACACACTTACTCACATTACATTACACTACACTACCACCAAACACACATGAAGAGAGACCAATCAGGAGCTTAGAGCTTGTTTCAGCCAGAGTAGAGCTCTGCTAGGGGCGATAACTGGTGATTTCACAAATATACTAATTAATATCTAAAGTGGAGAAGAAAATTTGCAATTCTGGAACACACTTTGTATACATTTTGTATACCTCACACAAACAACATTCAATACTTGATTATTAAATTCATTTTGAAGAGCAAAGTTCATGTCAGAGTTTTTAGGGACACTGACCGAGGTTTATATAGGTTACATAAACACTACTTACTCTAGCTTTATTAGTCGTTTACTTTTACATTTTTATAACACAATCTCCGTTTTAAATAAAAACTAAACATATCAAACAATTTTTACTGCAACTAACTTCTTTTTATACTACCTTGA
>BOPP01000259.1:434861-448099 GCA_017312745.1 Gryllus bimaculatus | reverse complement strand
TAGAAAGTCACCTAAAGAACATTTTGAAACATTTTTTAGATAAACGCCATAATTCAAGTTACGCTCTTCTTCCACCCATTTAATATTGATCACGAGAAGGAAACTACTCATTGATATGAGTACGTGGATTATTTGGTGGTAGAAGAAACTGTTGTATTTTTAAACATCAAACAATTCATTACAAGTACAAATCACTTTTATATTATAATGAATGACATTCAACAGATTTTTCATATTTGAAAGGAAAAATAAATTAGGAACACTTTTTAGAGAACATGACACCATTGTGGTATTGAACCAGAATCTCATGAACCATTAAACACATTTTTTGGAGTGGATTTAAATAAAACCTAAACAAACACACACGCACACACGAGCATGCACGCGCATGCACGCACGCGCGCACACGCACACACACTTCAGGAACAAGTTCCCATATTTCACTGGTTTTCGTAGTTTTATTAATCTCTTTAATCTGTAAAATCATTCTGGTTTCGCCCCACCCTCTTCCCAGCTGCCGTCTATTGCCATCTAAAGGGCATTTTCTCAATTTTTCAGTCCCTTAATGGTAGGACTGAAATATGAACAACATTTTTTGAGAAAATGCCAAGGAAGCTCAGAAGAGCACTGCTGAGAAGGTTGATAGTCAAAATGTGACCTTGCTTCTACTACTGAGCAGATTATCCAGGAAACGGAAGAACAGACTTGAGTTGAGGAGTCCTTGGATGAGAATTCAAAGAAGTGTTCTACCATGGAGTTGGAGGCTGTGCAGGATATTCTACAATGGATCCATGGAGATTGAAGATCAGGACCAGACAACGAAAGTCATGAGGTTGGGAAAGTTCCAGAGCGATAGAGATGATAATCCCAGACCGCTCAAAGTCATTCTGTCATACTGAAGTTCAATTGAGTAAAAGACAATCATTTCGTGCATTTAATATAAAAATAATTATATCATTATTGATGCTTAGAATAGGCAAATTGTTTAGAAACAGTTCGTGATTAAGGTTATGACAAAATTCAGAAAAGAAAGAAAGAAAAGAAAAAAAAAAGGAGGAAAAATGAGAAAGAACAAGAAGATTCATAATGTTCATTATTAGTCTTTTATTTCAAATTTATATTTGAATTTGTTGTTGAATATATTTCAATTGTTTTTGTTTATGCTATCAGTTGATATAGTGTTTTATAGGAACAATATCTATTATGCCCACCTAGAGCAAGGGTTCATAGAGGTCAACTGTGTTCACAAACAAATAACATTTGTACATGATTGTTTACAATGTATGTATTTTCACCATTGATAAGAACACTTTTATGTGATATCAAATTTTAAGGATTATTGTATACATTAGAATACCAGGGATACGAAATCAGAAAGAAATATCCAAAAATCTGAAGTTCTCTGTACTTAAATATGCAAAATATGAACAAACAATAGACTGATGTAATACATTTAATTTTTTCAACATATGCTATCAACGACACATGCAAACACAATTGCAAAAGAAATCATTTAATAATTCTATATGTGTAGCTAGCAGCATACATGTGCTTAGAGCCCAAATGGTTATATGCCCCCTTCCGTCTCTCAAAAATGGTAAGAAGAAAAACAAACCCAAAATATATGTATCAAATAAAGGTTTAATGCTATAGGCAGTAAAAATTGTAAAATTACTCACTCCACACAAGGTAGACTGTGCCCACAACCAGGGAGAGAAAGATGCTGTTTAGGCCAATGCCTCCTTCTAACAGTTTATTCACGCCATAAAATTTGTTGCTGTCGGACATTGGTCTTGAAAACAAAGAGCTTAGCAGCCAGCAAATCCACCCAAGAAAGGCCAATGTCACACATGTCAACAGCAGTGCTTGGTAGTAAGTCTCATAGTAGTTTATTCCAGTTAGGCAAGTCTTCATTAAAACTTCACTGAGTGCCACCTGACAAAAAACAAAACATATTCCGTGACAATTTCTATTTAAAGGTTGTAATTACTGAAATACAAGAATGGTAAGTAAAGGGTTCAGAGTTCTTCACATAATTGCAGACACTAAGATGGAGGAATAGGCCACCTACAGTAGGGTGGCTCAAATGCACGAGTTCAGACTGGACTGTCTGTGGTGGCTAGCTGTAGATGCCTCTGTGCCACTCGCCTCTCCCTATCATGTATAAGCACCTGCCCTTTTATCCCTCCTCTCTCATCCAGCTCATTTGACAAGCAGGACTGGTTGCCCACACAGGGTACACCAAATGGGCCACTCACACGACCAGCCCTGATTTGAATAAATTGGCCTCAAGAGAAATGACTAAAGAAACTTTCCAGAAGATGGAAAACTGTTTTGGGAATTATCTTCAAGAAGTTTAAGAAACAGTAATTTAATTTCAACTTTTTTATAAACTTCTTGCCTCACATATCTCATCACATTTTCCCGTCTCAACACAATCATAAACACTGCCATTAGACACCCCATTTTCCTCTCTCACACATCTTTTAGCTCATACCAATTGAGGAGATGTAAATAAATCCCTGTATACCTCTTAGAAAAGGCAATTTCATTCCGTGTAAGCCATGAAGAAAAGAGGAAAGGAAAGAATTGTAAATATATATCTGGAAACTTGAGTGTAAGTTTAAATCCTGCCATTTCCTTTCTGGAAATTTTGTCCAGCAACCTACAGAGAATTTCTATGCAATCTGATTTTGTATGAAAAGATTTTGTATTTCTAGCACCATTTTTAAAAGTTCAACTACAGTTCCAGGGAAATCAAAATATACTAGTACAAATAGAACTATTTTAGTATATTTTTTTAAGGGTAATTAAAAATATTGATTGGATGTAATAAGTATGACTGCTTAAACTAATTATAGTGGTTTTAATTAATTTCCCACCCTTTTTTTTCTTTTTTCTTTTCTCCCCCGCCTCCTCTGAAAAACAGAAAGACTTTTAATATCCATTATATCTAGAGTCACTTTTTGTGGGGAGGAGAAGTAGTATTAGAAAATGAAGTAATTTGAATATTACGAATAAAATAAGTAAGTGGTTGACAGTTCACTGTCAAATGGTAATGACCATGCCTACGATGATGTAATGACTGTAATGACTACTGTACTACTGTAATGACATTACCTAAGCAACAGTGAATCACAGGTTTTGACCTTTGTCCAACATTATCAATGAAAATTACAGAATAAATGAATTCATGGCTCAAATTTTGTAATTAATCCATTGTGCATCATTTCAAGTGTCAAAAGAGGTTAATCATGATAAAATGTGTATCACAATTAGGAATTGTGAGTAGCATTTACTGTATCGCACAGTAAAGGACAAAGTTGTCACCTCCACACCCATCTGTCAACCACATTCTTATTGTATTTGGTCATATCATTGCTGTGCAATGTTAACTGTGAAATGCTGCAGTGATCCATACTACAATAGTCATCATATTTTTTTTTTAAATTGGATGTGTTTGGTATTTCAAAATTCACAATGCCATATAATACAAATTTTTAATTACTTGGAATGCCTGGTTTCCAGAGTGTCAATATACAAAACAATTGCTGAAGAGTTATTCTGACCAATCAATAAATTAACAAACTCTTCGTAAAAATTAATACCACAGATTTATTACTAAGAGAATTGTACATTTGAATGACTATATATTCCATAAAAAATTCCACAACACAATTTACCTTGTTTTGACTGAGTTACTTTTAAAATATATTATCCAAAATTTCACTTAAAATCTATTTAATTTCAAGTTTACAGTTCCCACAAGTCATTCTAACTTGCAGCATGAACATACAGTTTTTTAATTTTTATATACTCACTGCCTCCCTGTATCGTCCCCCATAGATGTTGCTACGAATCTCATCCACCAATTCTTCCTCTTTACTTTGAGCCAGTGCAGGGAATGGCTGGTACAACCATGCCACAGTGTTTGCTTCTGTCATTTCTCTTTTGCGAGTGTACTGAGCAGCAATTTGTCGAGCATTAGCAAAAACCAATTCTGCCAACATCTGCTCCGGGACATCCAAATATTCTTTTGGGAGAACACCCTACTCGAAACAAATACACATTTTATCAATATTTTTATAAAGAGAAATCTGTAAAAATCTTTCATAACCATTCAATGTGTTCTAAAGAAGTGTATTACAAAGGGACCTTGATAGCTTGGTATCAGTAACTTGAATTGTTTTCTATACCAAATTTACAAGTTCCCATCCACTTCTCTCATGCATAAAGTGTTTGGTATTTCAAATTACATAATCATTCACATTATTTAGCAACTCCACTATTAACTCTTTTCTCCTTTAAGATTCCAGAATCCCTTTGTATACATGGGGCCATTCAGAAACTATATTTACTTTTAGAAGGAAGGAGGAACCTCCCAAAAAACTGTCAGACATGGATGATGGAAGGGGGAAGTTAATGAAATATGGATGTTCTGATATTTTTTTTTGTATTACTTGTTTTGTGTTCACATAAATCCAAACATTATTAATCAACTTACAATAAAAATTGAAAATATTATTAAAATGTTGAACTTTTCAGTTTATAGCACTGATTATATTATTCATGTCCAATTATAAATTATGTTTCAAAACAATGAAAAATATAATTTGTTTCTCATTTAAAAAGTAGTAATAAAATACATTTCACACAATTTTTAATGAACTTTACTTTTATTTAATTTGGAAAGAGGGTGACAAAGTAAAGGGGTGTTTGTATGTGTTACTAGTTTTTAGAAAAGAAGAAGAATTTAATAAAAGGCCAATTTTGCAAATAGGTTTTTTGATTGGCCTCTATACATTGTATAACAAATAAAAAAATTGAATAAAATAACATCCCTTATGGGTTGCTGATGAAATCAATAAAGACAACAGTGAAACCCTCCCATCAAAACTGGCATCCAAACTGGCATGCAAACTACTGCACAGTTTGTGTTTGTATAGGGTTTTGATTGTGATGAACTGAAGGAAATATGTCAACTGCATGTCACTATGTGTAACTATCTTAAAGTTGTGATTTTTCACAACTGGGTCAGCTTGTATATTTTTACAAAGAAGTATTTAATGACCAAAAACAAACTTGATTTTACGCCACAATGACAAATTCACCAAAACGCAAGGCTCACCACACTATTGACGGGAATGGAGATCCCCAGAAGAGATGCCATTAGAGGTGTAATATCAGCTTGGGCCACATCACGACGTGCCAAGTGTCCCAGACCCCAAGAAGAAGGACTTGCTGGGGTTCGTCGAGGTACAGCTGGGTGAGGCCCACCTATCCCAGCTCCCCACACCACTAAAGGTGTGGTAGTCTCACTCACATCTCCTGCGCCATGAGATCCTACAAAACAACATTCTTTTTAAATCATCTCCACTAAAAATACAAAATTCTTTTCATATCTAAAATATTGTAAACACACTGAGCACTTAAAGGAAAAAATTTCTTTCCTTTTTAGCCAAATAATTTAATACTAATTGCATTAAAAAATTGATATAATTTTAAATTCAAAGAGGATCATTATTTTTGTGCCAAAAAGCATTCTTGAATGTCAAAATTAGTTTGTTCAAACTTAAAGATAATCCATTTCAACATCATAGAATATTTTCCCAAAGTAAGAATTTTTAAATCAAGTGATGACTTCTTTTACCCAAAGTAAAATGAACTATATTTCTTGGTCATTTATAACCCAAATCTGTACCTACTACCTCATTTATCTAAACTAGTGTAATACATGTTTACTAACAAACATTTTTTTAATTTACTGTCAAACTTCTTTTTACACTTTCTGCTTTTCAATCTCAATGGCATTAGTTTTTGACTTTCGAGAGTTAAGAAATCCCTAATTTTCAGTTAGGATGGGAGGAACAGTATTGATTAAAAACTATATTCTGTTATCATAAGAACTGGAATTGAAGAAAAAATAAATAATTTCTTTTCAATTAAGATTACAACTGACTTTTTCCTCGATGAACTCTTGTCATCACTCAACATATAACTTTAGATGGCATTAGTGACCAAATTTCTTAACCATACTCTGTTTAGTCATGGATGTTGTTAACTCAAGACACCATATGTTCCAGGATGAGTGACGATTTGGGAACTCTTAGAGATTTAAAGGCCCCGGCCCCTGCCCAAAGAGATAAAAGGCAATGACTGACTATGACTGACAATGACTAGCTACCTTAAGGAGGATTACACCCTATTCAGAGCTAGTACGGATGGTTAGAGAAAGTTTTTACGAAGAATGTAACTGCATTTTTAAAAAAGAAGAGAGGAAAACAAAGAAAGGACAAACAAGTATGTTTTTTACGCTAGCTATTTCTCCTCGATTCATTCACATACCAATAAAGAAGTTTAGAAACGTATATCAAATATTTATCATTGAAAAGCAACACCACAAAAATATGCAGGAAATGACTTTTTGGAAAAAAGGAATTAGTGTAAGCAATCAGGAGTGCTCTAAGAATGTAGCAGTCAATTAGACAAACTAGAGAGATACCAGTGCCGAAAGATAATTTCAATTAATTGAATATCTGCTCAACAAATGAGTTCATTACAAATAACTTTTCAAACCTACTAACTGCCTCACATGCAACAACAAAACTCTTTAATTAAGATTTCTATTTTCATTTTTGATATAATTTAAACACCAAACTAAACGATGCTTCAGCATATTATTATAAAACAATGGCAAAGATTACCCTCTTTGAAAAACAATAGAGAGTCAGAAGACCATTTAGTCAAGATCTGCCTCAGAAAAAGAACAAAGTTAATAGGATTAGAAATTCCAAATCGATAGTAGAACTAATTGCAAAGCATTTTGATGATTTTTTTGAGGTGTAAACTCAATGAAATATCACCTGCATCAGAATTTAAGCTGTTTAGAAGCTAAATGGTAAAGAAGAAATTTAAGTTGCCACATTAAAAAAACCTGAAGAATATAATTAAGTAAATACAATTTTACTTTAGAAAAGGCACTAAGATACCAACTGGAAACTGAATCTTAAAAGAACCATATTTTGTTTGACATTCTCTCCTACGCATAATTTATTTTAAACTCACTTTACCCCAGTCAGTCATCCCATGGTCTGAAGTGAAAATGAATGCTGTGCGATTATCAGAATTGTAGAATTCCTCCAGCAGTTGCACAATTTCCCGCACTCCCTGGTCCACTGCCCTGAGGTTCTCCTCATATTCCCTGAAATCACAAATGTACAACTTCACTGCCTCTGACTACCAGGCTGCTGAGAGATGTTTCACATTATTCAGAACTTAGCACCATTAAAATACAACATATGTACACTTTTGAAGTTACATTTCTTCTTCATAGCAGCATTGTATAACATCAAATCTTTAACAACTTGTCTCTATATTCTTCAACATAATGACTTTTTATCAATAACTTTGGTTTTAATATGACAAAAGAAAAAAATATCAATGTGGAACTGATGTTTAATTATGAATAATTACTCTTTGTTGTTAATTACAGCAATCATTTTCTTAAAGGTCAGAGACCTCAAACAGAATAATTGCATGCACATGCATACATGCTCACACAAATACAATTCAGATAGAGAGACATATGAGCTCAAGGCTGAACACTTCATTAAATTTCCAATTTCACAAATTGTTGGATTAAATTTATTTCTAACCAAACAATCAGTTCTCTACATTACACAAATATGTCTGAATTTGTTTTAAGCAATGAGATTTAAACAATTAAATTAATAATATAATTTATTGTAATAGGAAAATACAGTGTCAACTAATAATAATATATGATTTTTTATTTTGACTCATTTATTGAAATATTTTCCTTCAATCAATCAAAAGAGGTAATAATCCATTTACATTAATTCATTCATTGGAACACAACTGGCTTTAATTCTGTACTATGAAATTCCTTCAGCAATGTTTTTAAGAGTATATTCATCATCAGGCAGGTTCACTTCAATACAATATAATATACATAATAAAATTGTAAATATGGGTAACTCCCATTAAATACATCAGAGGTTCATAACAATAAAACATCAGAGGTTCTTTATGTATGCATGTATGTATGTTCTTTATGTATGCATTCTTTATGTAAACTTTTCAAGATCCTTTGCTCTGCCCTCTGTGATCTGAGATAATATTCCTCAATCAAATCTTTGTGTGCTTCAATATAAATTCTACAAAAAGTAAGCTCAAAGGTTAATTGTGATTGGTATAATGTTCTTTTTAACCATTAATGAATATTATTTTCTGATAGGCAATGGAGACAATACCCTAGGATATTAAACCATACAACTGAAAGTTTTGTCTGATGTTGCTTTTTTATAAGCCTAATTTAATGTAATTTATGTTATTGATAGTTACAATTTTATTAAGTACTTTATATTAAAGAGTGTATGCTTTATAATGAAGAACATACTCTTCATCACGGTATGAATTTCAAAGTACATAATTAAAATTAGTTCCAAATAAGGATTTAATATAAATAGCTAACTAGCCGATTCTCCTTAATTCAAAAATATATATTATTTTACGTACTAAGTCAACTTAAAAATACAATTCACAAATATAAAAATTATATTTTTAATTTAAAACTGAGAAATACATACTTGGAATATGGTTTGTGGGTGTGTCCAGCAGTATCTAAGCCTAGTAAATGCAAGAAGAAGACAATTCGGTCTTGATGCAATCTCTGAAGCAACGTTTTGTCATTATGAGCCTCATGAAAAAACTTCTTCACTCTGTCAAAAACCCATAAGTCCAAACGAGTTGTATTATGTTTTCCAGAGAAGTCCTGCTCCTCTGCATCATACATATCCATCCACACATGATTCCCGCTTGCGCCTGACAAAATTTGTACATGTACAATCAGTTTAAGCATAGAATGTAAAGAAGGAGAAAATGAAAATTAATACATAACATTTTTAAAGCAAAAAGTACTCAAGTAACTAAAACCATCAAACCATCAGAGTTACAATAAATACAACTTTAATCTAATTCTAACAACTGAATCAACAGGTAAACTATAAGTAAATAGTCAATGCATAATGAAACATTTGAGGAGTTGGCTATCAAAACTATCTGAATCGATTATTTACCAAAATTAATTTTTGCTGACATTAAGGAGTTCTTCCCAACATCATGAACGAATGTAGTAGTTCACATCCAGCTCATGTTGGAATCTAACATGTGACTCGAACCCCCTGTTCATATCAAACTGGGTATGGAAAAGAGAATATTCTTGTTGATCTTGTAAAAATTTCAAAAATGGAATAAGCTGGTTATTAAATTAAAGTTAATTTTGGTAAATTTTTAATTGTTATTTCCAAGCACTAATGAGTAGGAACATAACAGACATGAGGGAAGCATCAAGAAGAAACAAATGTTTTAAGTATACAGTTAAGTAACACTGAGTATAAAAACTCAGTGCAAAAACAGTAGGACAAACCTTTGGAGAACATTGGAAGAATATCTGGACTTCCCCATGACCATGTTTCTCGGCTCTGATTGAAAACGGAATCAAATTGCACAGGGTTTTCTTTCCAGCCCTAAAGTTTAAAATAAATTTACATAAACATTTTTTAATAGAAATATTCAAATGCAAATTGCACTTAAGAGCAATTTCTCAGGTAAAGCACTAAATTCATTGTAGGGTTACTTCATTTCAAGACTGTGTACATGACAATTTCTCTAGGTGTTACTACCTAATTTTGTTCTGATTTACATAAAATAAAAGTGATTGTACTGAAGAAATAGAATAAAAACAGAAGAAATTGGGGAGAGTTATTATATCAATTTAACAACAAAATTACATACTTTTTCATATGCTACCACAGGGGCATCTCCCATATCAATTTTTTGGAGGGGAATGACTCAACTAGGTACAGACAACTGGGTAATACCCTCCAATAGATCCATGGATACGCACCTTGGCGATCGCCGATGGATCTTCATAAAGCCCAGCAATGAGCGCTACATGTCCGGGACGTGTCTCAGTGGGAACTCTCGTATGCGACACGCCCCAAGTGCCATGCTTGCCTATGATCTCCCGCAGAAACGGGCAGCTGTCAGCCTTCCCGAAGAAGGAGTCAGCGCGCAACCCGTCTGCTACAAAAAGCACAAGCCGCCGGGCAGGTGGCTCCAAAGGGGCAGCATGCGGTGACATGCCGTGCACTATGGGCGACTTAAAATAAATATCAAATATGGAAACGAGGAAAACCAGGTGAACGGCGAAACCCAAACAAATCGTCCACATTTTGAATCAATGTCATACACACATAACCTCAAAAGCACTGCTCGCGATTTATGAACAAGAAATAGGTGTTAACTTGGTATACAAGTCTGCCATCGTCAACTTTGAAGCTTAGAAATGTACAGAAAAAACAAATCCATCAATAATATTTCCAAAAAAAAAATGAGTGATAAAATGACAGTTCACAATGTTTACATTGCTCCTGTTCTAGTGACACAACATCGATCTATCTCGATTTTCTCTTTCGATGAAGGGAGGTATGTATCGACTTCATCAACTGTCAGCTGTTTCGTAGCAAGAGTCGAGAGCAGTCGAAGAGTAGGACTTGGCGCCAAAGTCGGCATAAGTGTTCGGTGTTCTGTGTAGTGCGGTATGAGGCAGGTCCTCGGTCCACCCCCCAGGGTCGGTGGATGCAATTGCAAATATCGTGCTTCGCCAAGGTAATTTTTCTTGTATAGTTTTTCACGTTTGCCGAGATTGGCTCCAGTATTTTTATTTCGGGAAATTCCTGTCCAATTACTTAGTAAAGGACTATTTTGTTCTCTTGCCAGAT
This sequence comes from Gryllus bimaculatus, assembly GCA_017312745.1. NCBI lineage: Eukaryota > Metazoa > Arthropoda > Insecta > Orthoptera > Gryllidae > Gryllus > Gryllus bimaculatus. Next base: position 437,294 of record BOPP01000259.1, on the reverse strand, counting down.
TGCTTACACGTTACTTAAATCAGCGAGTGTTTTATTACTGAACAATTTAAAGTAGCCAGAAAACATTTAGTGTTTTCAATGATGAGGGTACAAATTGTGCACACATGGCTAGGTATTGGAGGCGTATGAACATGATTTTCCCGAAATAAAATATACTTTGTCGAAATGAATTTAGAGAAGTGCATAGTAACTCTTTCTTTTGAATATTTTAAGATGATTTTTGATTGAGTTAGTGTCGAAATCTATTAATACATTTGTAACGTACAACCATTTTGAATTACACTTTCATTAGCAAATGCATATGAAGTTGGCGTTTGTTTATGGGTATCGATGGAGATTGGCCGCAGTTTCGCGCGCCGTACGAAATGAACTCCCTCGAAAAGCGTAACAGAATAGAAACAAATTGTCTATTCTAAACATAAGATTTTTGCATTGTAAAAAATAAGCAATTTTTTTCAAGTATTCTTCCTAAAAGGGGGATGTAATTTGGTTATGTATCTATTCATTTCGGGTAAATTAGGAATCTTCCCTCGCGTTTCTCTACGATTTTCCCTCAAGTTTCGATGTCTGGACAAATGTAAAATACTGTTGTTATTACAATATTGTAGTATTTACATTACCTAGTTTATAATATAACGCTTATTTCTTACATACTTTTCTATGCGAAATTATTTATTCCCCAAGTGGGTTATAGAATGGTATTAGTACACACGTCCATTTCAATCTTCGATTCATAAATAGCATAAAATAGGAAATAGCGAATGTTGCTGAATGCTTCAGAAGCGATTCAATAATGGTGTGATACATTTGTGAGTTGCTTGTGCAAAACTTGTTTCTCGTGGCGGATTTCGTTGGTCGATTTGACGTGGGCGGGGTGTGAAGGTCGGCGTACTCGGGCGCGTCGACCGTTGCCGCGCGGCTTCGCGGCCGCCGCCTGCAGGGCCGCTGCCCACACTTCCTGTCGGCGCGCACTGCCCGCGATGAATGAAGCCGTACAACTACGAAGGAAAAAAATAAATAAATACTACGCGAAACTTCGTCAAACTGGATAATGTAAAAGGGAGAATTTTTTAAAATTTTATTTTGTGTGTGGAAAAAGTGGTTGCAATTAACTTGTAGTCAATTTTCTAGCTATAAACCTCATTAGTAAATAAATTGCCTAAAATGTATATAAAGAATGTCGATGTCATTTTTTTATTTATATTGTGTAGAATTTCTCCTTAAAAAACGTGTTGTTGGTTGGATGTTTGCATGAATATTGAAAATTCGCCGGCGGCGCTTTTGGTGTCATTTCGCTGGACCGAACGGCGCGGCGAGGCGCGGCGCGGCGCGTGCCAAGACGCCGGGGAGAGGGGTGGGGGGAGCGAGCCGTTGTGGAGAGAGGGGAAGGAAGTAAGCGGAGGGTGCAGCCTCCCTTGCGCAACCGCCACCGCCGCGGCGTCGCTGCACCGGCAGCTGCCGCAACACCCCCAAGGAGTCCACGCCACTTGCTCCCCTCCTCGGTCGCCGCACCCCAGGCGATTCCGCCTTCGTGGGCCTCGGGGGCATATGCGATGGAACGGAGGGCTCGGCACGTTTGACTTCAAGGAACAATTTAAGGCACACTGAAGACGGAATTTCTATTTAATGTACAAAGATGTGTACTCGTAAATTTGTTATATCTATGTAGACTATGCACAGTCGTTTAAAATCGATTTATTTTATTATTAAAAATAATCAGTTTAAAAAAAATTTCGGTGGTAGCGCATGTAAAACATTTTTCTTACAGCACTTTCCTCTTCCTCGAGCATTTTAACATAGTTTTGCCTCCCTTCCTCTCCTTCCCTCTCCCCCTCCCTCTTCCGTCCCATCTCTCTGCTTCCCTCCCTCTGTCTCTCTCCCGCTGTCTCCCTCAGTCTCCCTCCCTCTTGTCTCCCTCCCTCTTGTCTCCCTGCCTCTGTCTCCCTCCCACGTTCTCCCTCCCTCTTTCTCCCTTCCTTTTTCTTCTTCCCTCTTTCTCCCTCCCTCTTTCTCCCTCCCTCTCTCTCTCCTCTGTCTCATCCAAGAGTTGCATTCGTGTTACTGAGTTTTGAAAGTTCTCCGATTTGATATTTTCTGGTGGAATTATTATAGTTTTAATTCGTGAATTACCCAGATTCAGACATTAGACGTTACATCTTCAATATATATAAAAACTCCGACACAGTGTTACCGATCTCCATGAAAGTTGGCACATCTACCTGTTTTTTCACCCAGAAGATTTATGTGCTGTTAATTTTGTTGTAATTCCACTAGATGATGCTACAGAAAAAAATTCGCTTCATTTTAATTCAATTTCCATTGAAATGCGCTCCGCCTGGGCTTTATTGTTGCTGAGCGTTGCCGTGTGACACACACACAGAGACAGAGAGAGAGAGAGAGAGAGAGAGAGAGAGAGAGAGAGAGAGAGAGAGA
>BOPP01000259.1:282070-428298 GCA_017312745.1 Gryllus bimaculatus | reverse complement strand
CTCTTTTGTTTAATCGGATGCCTCAGAGAAACGAAAAACCCGTTACTAACTGTTCAAATTTACGACCGTGAATTCTTGTAGTATCTGAACAAATTTGAGTCAAGCGCTTTTGTAATATTTAATTTAAACAAGGTAATAAATGAACGAGTTTTTCATACCTTTTTGGATGAATTCAATAATGTTATGTATTGTTATTTTACGGAATTCCGAAGAAAAAATTTACAATATGTTTAGTAGTGTCTCTCAATGTGCAATGTAAATCAGCTGGGTATTACATGATCGTACAATTCTTATGAAATATTTAAAGGAAAGATAGGGAAATAGTTTCAATACTGAAAACTGAATCGATATCAACACGTATTGTTATTTAAAAAACGAAAACGTAATTGAAATATTTGATTAACAGAAAACCCATACCGGAAAGTTATTTGAAACGGTTTCATGCCTTCTTTTTTGCAAAAAAAATAACACATCCTTAAATTCTGTAACCGCTTCTGTCGTACGTATCCAACTTCTTTCAGAGACATTTTCTTATTCGAAGCAACTCACGAGTCCAATGTGGTACCAATGTGATCCTCTGAAGAAATGGATGGCGCTGCTTTTCTGCGAGGAATTACCTGAGGCTATTTTTATCTGTCGCCACCGCATCCGCCGCCGCTAAGGGTGGTTTTCCTTGGAAAGAAGGGTGCGCCCTTTTGTACTTTCCTGGAATTACCTCGAAATCCTTTAAGTTGAAGTCGTTGTGGATTAGGTACAGTCACTTCTTGAACAATAAACTCCGCTTTTCAAAGCATTGTGTGATTCAGCTCTGAAATATTTTAGGTTTTTAAAGTTCTTAACTTGTTACCGCTGGAATCGAATCCACTGTCATCACATATACTCATAAAAATTAATGAATTATTGTTTTTATTTTATTACATGCGGAACTAGCTTGAGAAACACGGCATTGCTCGTGCAGTTCTCACAATCAGTCGTAGCTGCCGTACACTGAATTACCCGAGGTTTTGCGCGAAGTTACTTAACACAAACACCACAAAACATTAAATATAACCATAATAAGTAATGTACAATTTTTTATTGAAGTTAGATTTTAATTTTTTAATATGAAAGTGTCCGCGTTGCTCTCGTGTGTTCATTTTTCAAAATATATTTGGCAAATTTATCTATTCTCTCCGTTTGCCCGCTTCTGTTGTAGTGAAACCTTCAATTTACGATTCTTACTTTCTGACTAAAATAAAAATTTACTCGTTTTTATGTTTTTTGTGGCGTTTTATACATCAAGCCAATATAATAAAGCCACATCCAATTTGCCACATTTTTTGTATCAAGTTTTTACATGTTCTTGATTTTTTTTCATTAATTTCATATCTCTTGTACACGTAATGATTTCATACATAGATTTAATTAGGATCAATTTTCAATATGCCTTTATAAATATCGTATGTATAAAGAAAACGGTAAAAGGTTATCTTTCTCAAGTAGTACAATTTCACAGTACACAATTGAATGTAAAATAAACAACCAGTAACCAGAGATATATTTTCAGTAGTTGTTTCGATAAAATTTGTAGTAATATTCCTCATTAGTCGATAAATTCTTCTCTTGTACCTTATGCTTCAATACACAGAAACTAAACGTACTCATATAACTCGTAGTCAGTTACAGTCAGGGTTGCCAGATCCGTTTTGGGAAAGTCTTCCATCTGAGAGGTATAAAGAGGTATAGAAGCCCGCCCAATTCCGCCAAATGACTGATGGTGAAAAAAGCGGCCTCTGGTACTGGAGCTGGTAGTTTCAAAATAACTGCACATTTTCAAATTGATAAACTAAATATTCTATTTCTTAAATCCTACCCATCATAAGCCATCAATACTGGTACAATTTAAAAAAAAAAGATGGACACGATTGCATGCGTGTTCAATTAAAAATATAAACATTTTTGAACACATTTGCAAATGTTCAAAACTAAAATTCCTGTGCATGGTGCATGTTGCAGAAGCCATCAATATTTGTACATTTATTAGGAAAAAGATTTAAGCGAAAACAGCAACGTGTCGCCCAATATCCTCCCAGAAAACAATGAATAGCGGGCGGAATCCCACAAAATGCATTTTCTTCCCGTAAGTCGACGCCTTTTTTTCGCCCAATTGGCGGAATTGTGCCCAATATGGCATCCCTGGTTAGTTCTGTTCTCGATTTACTTGTTTGATATTTTGTTTTAACAATGGGTAAGCTACCATAGTTATAGTCTACGTATACTCCTAAGCAATTTTGTTTTTTGCTTGTAAAGAAAAAAAAAACATTGTGGGGTAACATGTTGAAACGTAACTAGGCTGTTTCATTCTTTATCGCTCAAAAGTTTTCGTGCAACGGGAGCAATAATCCAATTCTACTAATTTTGGCATATACGGTCGTAAACATTTTATGTGAAGAAACAACATTTATTGAATTATATTTTTTACTTAACGAACCGCTATTGGTATTCTTTGTACATTTCTACAGTATAAGTTGCGGTTCAAGCCCAAATCTGGCTAATTCGTGAATGTTTACAGTATCCAAAATGGTTGGATAAAGTCCGAAGTAGGAACAGCTTCGAAGTATTCTTCAGACTTTGGCCGCATAAAGATGGCATTAGCCATAACGGAGTGGCTTGGACGAGTGAAGTACGTTACGGTACTTCTAACATTAGACATATTTCGGTCTAGGTATTTCTGAGAAGTCACATGAAATTAGTTCTTATAAAGATATTCATTGTATGATATGAGATAATTGATGCACTAAAGGAAGAGAAATCTTTACACCTTTTACATTAAACAAATATAATACATAAATGTAGATCTCCAATTTTCGCTTCTTTCGTCTCAAAACATATTCGTATGTGCGTTTTTATCTGATTGTTAAATATTTTGAACTCTTGACCCTGTAACATTTCGATGTTTCCTGAACATAGCTAGGAAGCTTCTTTTCTCCATTACCCTAACCCTCTGAATCGAAATCGGAATGGCTTACAAGACACAGTTTGGCAATTTTTGGGGGAACAATGAGGTAGTAGGTAGTAATTGAGAAGTAATCTTAAGGATATTTAAATTGTTTATAATTGTACAAATAACATCTTTAGCTATAATAAAGTTTTTGTTTGCTGAAGTTGAACATTGTGCTAAAAGTCTTTTGCATCTTTAATAAAATGTTTGTTTCCTGTGTAGATGTAAACCTTAACTTAAGAAACTGTCGCTGTTTGGTCCCTTTATGATAATATTCAATGGGACTAGAATGACCGGGTGGTTCAGGAACTAAGCAAGTTTAACAATTATTACACATTTTATTGCTAACGTAAGCATTAACAAAAGAAGTAGACAAGCGCAAGAAAGAAAATTTAAGACCAATGTAAAGCTTAACTTATTGATCACGCAGTGTTTCGTGTAGTCTGCACGTGGTTTTCAACTTTTAACACTTCTATTAAGTAATTACAAGCATGTGTATCTATCATTTTTTAGAAAAAAAATCAATTTTTTTGGTCAACAATTTACTTTGTAGATATTTGTATGTTCATTTCATTTCATGTGCGTCGTGCATAATTTCGAGGTGGTAAGGATTTGTATCTTCTGACCAAATAAGCGCATGTACAATATCTGATTCATGAAATAGGCGTGGTAGATAACTCGAGAAACCGTAGTGTAGTATGATTTATTCTGTTCAAGTTCCTTGGATCCCTTAGACAAATTTGTATGCGCGCGCGCTTCTAAACAAATGTACCCTCCCATCCCCAACGTGGGCCCTTTTCTATAATAATACTTTTTATTGTTTTGACGTTGAACAATAAATAATAGTAATTCAATATTAATTTAACGTATGAAACAATTTTGAGGAATTTGAGTATACGATAATTCAACTATTTTCATGTGTGAACCATTTGGAATAATTTATGTAAGATTTATTCTTATTGTTAATTATTAAAGATTTAGGTGGAGATGTATACTTCAGCCTTGCTGTGCATTTGTACTATATTTTTCGGAAGCCTTAGACTGTTTGAGCGTGTGGACGTCGGAATCGTCCGCGTTGACCTATAGTATTCTAGCGAGAAGGCTTGAGGCCTGCGGGGGCCAGTGGGGACAGTTCCCGCCGCGTCGTGGCCGCCACGATCAGCTGAGCGCCAGCTGTGCCTCCGTCGCCGCGCTGCTGCAGCCGCCCGGGCCAATAGTGGAGCTCGCCTGTCGTCCCGCGTCTGCCGCCCACAGCGCCACTGTTGCTTCGCCGCGGCCGTCTTTCGCCAGCGTTGGCCACCCAACTCGAATTGCTTTTTTTAGTGTCTTTTGAATATTTATTTGTAATACTTTTGAAGATGACTTGAACTGAGTCTAAACCCTGTGTAAGTTTCAAGATCTTTGCCTAATTTGCGGTAAATGTACGTTTCGTGTGTTGAACTGCTCACGGTAAAGTGCGGGTAAGTTGTAAAGCATTTGCTTTTGCTGTTATATATTTCACTGCTTGAATATCATGCGTTTTTATATTTATTAAAAGTTATGTGATCGTTTCATGCTCTACAATCCTGTCGAATGGTCAGCAAAGTTATTTATTTATATTTGGAAATCACTTATTTTATTGCCAGTGCCGGGGCTTGTGTTAAGTGTTCAATGTTTCATTCCTGGGGATTTTGTAATTATCCTACAATGTTAGTGATTGAACTGTGTTAGTGACTCATCATATTAAATTGCCTTTTTTGAAGAAATCACCGGAAATTACTTTTGATGTGTACTTTTTCGGAATGTGAAAAATGTCTCCGTGGCCAGTGAGCTTTTGGCGCGCAAGGCACTTCTGGAGGGAATCGGCACCTCGTCGGTGTTTTGCAATTTAGAGCTTTTTCTCTGTCTTCGGTGAAATTTTGTTTGTATCATAGTTGTTTGGACATATCCCTTAATACGAATTCAAAATTTGTTCGCAATTCATCTGCAAATACCGGTGACCATTGTTGGGGAATTTCGGCGGGATAGATATGGCGTAGGTTGTTGTCCCCATTTTTTGCCAACTGTGTGATGTGGTTGAGCTGGGTTGAAGCAAGATTATGATTGCATACATAATTATAAGACTTCATTGGTACAAAATGATGTTGATTTGTTTTAAAAAAAATCTGTTTAAACAAAAACTTCTCATTTAAAGTTCTTCAAATTTTGAGTGATAATTCTTGTTGTATTTGACATTTTATTAATTTTTTTTGTATATCTATTCACTCTAGTTTTGCAATTGTTTCGTTTTAATTTTCTCTGTATATCAGAACTTTTGAAGGAATTGGGATGAATTTGAGTTACTTATTCAATTAGCCTTTTGGTATTCATTATCTTTGGTGTTTTTCAGGTCAGATTTCAGATAGTGGGATCAGAAGAATAACAGTGCCCCATCATGAGGCCACCCAGGTACAGTAGACACATTCATCTACTCAAAGTATAATTGTGGATTAGACAATTGCAAATGTGGAAATGAAAACAGTATCATACACTTGCAGTTACCTAATGTGGCCTTTCACTGTCTTCATTTATAAGTTTTACTACTTCTTGAGTGTTAAATAGGTAGCACTTTGCTTTTGTTTCTTACTTTCTTCATATGAAATTGAGAATATATTTTGTTTCAGCCACTACACTGGTCGACCATCGCTATTGAAAAGGAAACGAACTTACTCTGATGATGAGGTATAAATGTGTTTCAATTATTTCCTAAGTGTGAATTTAAGAAAAAAAAAGATTTTTGTGATAAAACAAAAATTTATCCAATTTCAGGATATGCAAAATGATTCAACAGTATTGGAACAGGCCCAGCACCAACCATCAGCTCAGGTAGGTTAGATTATTTCAAAATAGGTTAAAAATTGAAATAATTATTTTAATGTCAAACATTGTATTCATTTTGTTGACATAGAGGAAATTTAAATTCTATTTGCACCAGATTCTTCATGAAATCTAGAGTATTGATAAGAGTTTGTCTTTAAATGAAGTTCAGGAAGTTAATAATAATAATCTACTTATAGATTCATTAGCTTTGGTTTTAGTTTACAAATTTGTGACTAAGAAATGTTCATCACTTTAGTTGAGGACAGAGCAAGTTAAATTTGTGCCATTATAACTTGCTTTGGAATAATCCCACTACTTACTCATACTCACACAACCAACTTTACTTTCTTTGCATATCTCCTTGTTTCTTGCGCAAGCATGGTACCATCCTTGCTAATCAATATTTAATATTGATTGGCAATTCAATACAGCCAATGCGATTTTATGATCTTAAAATACCCTTTTAACCTGTTTCTTGCAAGCTAAAATGGTACTAAGTGGTTTATTTAATGAAATATCCTTGCGTGAAATCCCCTGAATAAATTCCACGCTATCACTGCATGTGAGTTTTACGACAATTTCTTAGCTAGTTAGACAAATTAGAATGTATCCTTAAACCAGATTTAGACTGTTTTTGTTTTGAAAAATATTTAGTCTGTCTTATAATTATTGTTTTCGGTAGTAAAACATGATTTATTTTGCAGGCATGTGTGCCATCAGCTGATGTTGGTGAACTCGATCCTGCTGATGTTCTGCTAAGTCCTGATAGTGAGCCACAGAGTGAATGGTACAGTGAAGGAACACCAAGTGATGAATTAACTGTGTCAGATGCAGGAGAGTCGACATCTGCTCAAGAGTAAGTATAATCTGAGTGTTTCAGGTTAAAAGGGGATGCTGTTGAGTTCTGTTATTGGAAATTGTAGCATTTAATTATTAAATTTTAATTTGTGAAAGTTTTAGAATGGTTTTATCACTTTAATGTCAGTAATGAAGACTGACTTAGCATTAATTATTGATTGCATTTGCCAAAAGAGATTGGGTATGGTGGGTAGTGTCAAGTGCACATGTGCTGGTTTTAATCATTTCTTTAATGATAAAAATTGTTGCAGAGCCACACCACATTCATCTGGAGATGACCCACTCAATGCACGTTTAGCTCCCATGCCACGGTTGTCATGGGCGGATGCCCAGCAAGTGTGGGAGCTTATGTGTCAAAAAGATGAAGCTTGTTATGGTGAACGAGATGAGGATGTGTTTTTGCGGCATCCTGGGCTTACTCCACGTATGCGGTCTATCCTATTAGACTGGCTCATAGAGGTATGTGACAAAGTATGGATTCCTGGAAAAGTGGTAATTGAAAAAATGCATGTGAGGTCTTGGAAAAACACCAAGCACTTGTATTATTGAGATATGGGGGAAATATTGAAAATGCATTTGTTCACAACCTGTTTGAAATGCGGTTACAACTATTTTTAGAAAGTAAGTAATGCATTGTCAGAGCAAATGAACAATAATGCCTAGGATGAATCACATAAGAAAGAAAAATTGCTTTGGTTTATTTGTCAATAGTCACTGTGTGTTTAAAGGCATCAGCATTTGTGTGGTGTCATTCTATTTGCACATTGGACAAATGGGTCATGATTCATTATGGGACCAAATTTCTCAGCTTGGTTAAAGTAACTTGGACAGTGATGCCATCTTGCGTAGTTCTTATTAGTGCATAGATATTGATATATATTAGATAATGTCTTGTTATTTAGTACTACTAAATATAATATGGAGTAATCGGACCCGTGCAAATATTCTGTATTTCATGAATAACTATTTAGGGAGTGAATGGTTTCCTATTGAAACTGAATTGCCAAGCCTTGAACTGTGCAATTCACCATTTACAGAAATGTTAACATAATCTTCCCGAACTTTAAAGCAATTAAAGTTGATAACTTTTAGTCATGTAATGGGAAATTTCATATAACAGTTACATGTGATGTGTGCCCTTGATTGACATGCATCATGCGTCATAGTTTGGCAGGTAATGATCTAATGCAAATGGAGAGATTTGACTGTCGGCCAAACACAGTGCATGAAGCCTATCAAATGGGGTAATGCCAACTGTAACTTTCTTATGTGAAATGTCACACAGTCATTGGGAAAAAGTGATTATTTGGATCTCCCTACACCCTCATGAATTTCATAACATTTATTCTGGGATGCCTGTATGTAAGTTTTTTGCTTGATAGGTGAACCTGAGCAGAGGTGATTTGTTTCGCTGTTACTACATGCATGATACATGATCCTTTGTAATTTATAAAGCAAATACTAGATTTCAGTCTGATACCTATACTATCAATGATGTGGAATTTTGATGTTGCGCTTCAAATGCATGGCAAGCTTGTACAATGCCCTATTTCCTTCATTTATGTATTTCCAGTTTGTGGCAAGAAGGAAAGATAAATCACTTGAACACCTGCTTCTATTGCATGTTTCTAGAAAACCATATCGACATCTTTGAACCATCATGCACAAAGTAGTTTGGGTAGGAAGTGCAGGCCTGCTCAGTGCATGGATAAATGTTCTTATATTGCAGAGTTTAATTGTGGAAATAATGTGCACTGAATGTAGAAAAACAATTTGATTTTATGTAAATTTCAAGAGTCTTAGTTTTTTATCACCTAGGTTATAGTGGTGTGAAGTATGGCTTTATGCTGTCTGCTTAGAGATTCTGTTATGCTAATATAAGAGATGATTTCGTAGCACTCTATAACCTATGTGAAATTTCATTTAGTTTTTCCAGCCTTTAAAATTGTATGCCAGCCAGTTACAGGAAATTTATCTTTTAAAACTGAACAGCATTGCAATTTTGTACCCTTGGGGTACTTCTGTAAAGGGTATTTCTGTAAAGTGAGCATTATTGTCAAAAAGATGTTCCACAGAAAATGTTCATTCCTCAGTGTATAGACACAATAGTAAATTGTTTTCAGTGTATTGTCTCTAAAAGTAAGCAGAGAGATATTTGCAAGACATTTGCAAAATATATTGAACACCATTAGACACTGTACCTCAAACTGAACTTTTGCTTTTTCCTGATGAATGATATGGTTGCTCCCAACACAGCCCTGGCTCTGCCTGATGCAGATGTGTGCTGTAGAATAGCTGTGTAATAGTTTGATTTTTTTCTGGAGATAGTTCTTGTTTTCCTTGTAAGCATTTTGTTTTATGTTTCCTCTTCACTCTTGAAATTTTATCAATTTTCATTACTATTATTTGAGTAGATATGCAAAATGGAAAAGAAATGGAAGACTTGTTGAAGTATGGAAGTTTTCATATACGTTTTTGCTCATTTTAAGCTACATTTCTTTAATGCTTTTATTTGCTGAGAAATGAGGCAAAATAATGTCTGGGAAGCCACTGACATGATGTTTTAACTGTTGAAAGTAAACATATTGCTCTGAGGAGAGTTTTTCCCAATTGATTTCATTAAGCATTTGAAGTTCTTAGATTTTTTTTTGAAAAAAATACAGTTATTTCGAGGTTCTATTTTACATAGAATCTTCTCACTCGGCTGTAGATATCATGGACCGTATTTAGATGTATGTTTGCTGTGAAAATGTTGACACAGTACTTGCCTGGGGTAGAAGAGAAACATTCGCTACTGACTGCAGTGTTTGTCATAGAATGGGGCGGGTGCTTGCAGCTGTGTTGAAATTGCAAATTTTTTTTTTCTTTCTTTCTTTTTTTTTTTTTCAGAATAAATTATTTACATTTGGTGTTAAAATATTTCTAATTCAAGTAGTTTGTGCATGCTTATGGACCATTTTTGGTCACTCTGTTCAACTAATTGTCCTTGCAAAATGTACAGAAGAATCAGGCTTCCTATTAGTATATAAATATTCTCAGGGCTATAAATCAGGTCAAGAATATCTTTTAAGAGGATCTGGAATGGCCTATCACATCAATATTAATGTAAAGGACATTTTCTCAGAAACTATTTAATTTACAGACTTGAAATGTTATGCAAGTGTAGATTAATTGTAAGTATTTAACAAACCTAATTTTAAAACATGGTACTAGTTTTTAAAATGGTACAAGTTTTTGTTGATTGTAATTGGTTTTGTTCTTAAGAATAATACCATTTATAAGAATATTGTCTAAAGTATTCAACATTTTATAAATCCGCCCCATTGCAGCATATAAACTGGTGTGCTGCATATAAACTGCTGGTCATGTTCAGCTCTGTTAAAATTTGAGCATCCTCCTTGTAGTAGTTGTTGAGAAAATGTTCTCTAAAGCTGAAAATTTTAAAGTGACAGGAAATTGTCCCTAAAGTTTTCAGTGCATCCTGGTCTATATGATGGGCAAACGGATGTGTTGAAAATTTGAAGCTATTCAATCCTCAATAGTTACAAGATACAGTGTGCCCAACACTAGAAAGCAAACTATTAACCATTTTTCACAACTAAAGCTGAAAAGCAACATCCACAACATTTAGCAATGCTCACAATTTTTCAAAATGACCATGCCACATATACTACAAAATTCCAACCTAAAAAACATCTTGCATATGACATATTACGATGAAACTTGGCTTATGTAACACAAAAAACTGCAAAGTAATTAATCACGATTCAAGAAAGTAAGAAATTTTATTTTCATTATTTGCCCAATACAGCTACCCTATTGAGAAAAGATGTTGATGTAAGTTAATGCAGTATGTATTTACAGAGATGTTAAGAAATTTGTGAAAGAGGCTGCTTTCTTTTCTTTCACACTTACCCATTGTCACAAAACGTTGATGCCAATAAAATAATTTTTCAAATATTATTTAGTATGATTGCCAGGATATTACTGCACATAATAGTATATTACAGGATATCACTGCACATAGAAAAATTATAACTGTCTTAAATATGGCTCTGAGTGTGTTGCATTAATATACATCACCCTTTTATTTTGGATGGTAGTTGGATGATTTTAGTAATTGACGGGAGGAACAATTTTACACTAAAAAAATTGTTGCAAAATTTCTGATATAAATATATGATTGACATAAATATATTGACGTTACAGGTATGTGATGTTTACAAATTGCATCGACAGACATATCATCTGTGTTTGGATTACATAGATCGCTATCTTTCAAGACAAAGCAATATTCCAAAACAGCAGCTACAGCTCATAGGTAATTTTGGTTACATTTGTATTGGTTTTTCCAATTTAGCTACCATTGAGTAGTCAATGGAATTTATTAAAATTATTTTGAAATGTTTTTAATTACTGACTACAGTAAAACCCTGTTTTTAAGTACTTGCATTTTACGTTTTCCTGCCTTTTTAAGACATTGTCCCGTTGAAAAACCTATGATTACAATGTATTCTCTTCTTGCAAATTATTACTGATATAACTACTGATAGGAATAAGATTTATCCACTTTTCCATTACCAGGGCATGTCAATAGGAGATTTCTGAAGAAAATTGCTGATTCCAGTGCATGCTTTTACTCTCTTCTTACGAAGGGCAAGAAAGTGAAAACAGAGTAGCCATTGCAGCAAATAATGATAATACTCGTCTAGCCTGTCGTTTCTTGTATTTTACATTTACCTGCATTTTAAACTTTTTTCATCGGTCCCCTGAAAAGTGTAAAAGAGGGGTTTTACTGAAGTTAGTTTTTGTTAACATATAATGGTACAATAATTCATTGAATTCTTCAGCCTCCTCCACATTTTTATTAACCTTTCTAGGAGATTCTCCAGAATTATTTATTTTTTTGGTGTTTTACTTGCTTTATTTTTTAGGTATTACAAGCCTTTTCATTGCTTCGAAAGTTGAAGAGATCTATCCCCCTAAGATAAGGGAATTTGCTTATGTCACTGATGGAGCTTGTACTGAAGAAGAGATAATGGACAAAGAATTAATTATATTGAAGGTTTGTTCACATGTGACTTAACTTTGTGCAAATGGAAATTGAAATCCCATTTTTGTAACAGCATCAGTAAATCATTTCCAACCTCCTTATGATCTGTTTGCTTGTACTAAATTATCATATGTAAACAAACTTTTTATGTTTCCTTCAGCCTTTGTTTGTGATTGGCCACACCTTTCTCACAATGATCTTGCTCAATTGCATTTAAATGTTAAAGTAACAACTGTCGTAACATTGTATTTGGGCTGTATTTGTAGTCTTCTTCACAAGAATTCAGTTCCAATGCATTGTTTAAAATCTTTTGGATGTCACAAGTTGAGAGTCGCTGTGAATATGACATCTGTATATGGCGTCTAAACCTTTGAATTTGTCGCTAAGAGCGTGATCACTACTTACAAAGAAATATATTCTGAACATAATTGATAATGCCCACTGGAATGAATAGCTAATTCCAAGAAAAATAGCAAATGTTTGCTACCAATAGAAGCACACTTTGACAATTGCCCTGCGACTTCCTTAGTGACGTTATGAAGTATATACTAGGTGCCTATGAACATCACATTCATAACCTGACAAAGAAAAATGTAGAACATATGACATTGTCATAGAATATAGCAGTATTATGAAGATGTCGGATACATCCTTATTCAAAAATCTTAATGAGGGTAACTAGTATTGTGCTCAGTAAAGTTATGGAAAATTAAAGATTAGTTGCTTGTAGGAATTTCACATTAAATTAACGCAAAATTGAAAATTTTAACCAATTCCAAATTGTCTTCTTCGAAGGATTGAAAAACTTAAGGTCACAAAATCTCAAATATTTTGTAATATTTATCAGTTAGGCTTTTCAAAATTGTAAACTGAAAAATTTTGCATACCCACCGCCTCTTAAAATACACATTTTTGTACTATTTTTCATTCTAAGTTTTTCCAAGGCTCATTGGAGAATGTCATACCTAGCCTACCCTTGTTAGATTGTACCGTATTAATATCCACCATTACCCTATTATTTCCATTAAGACAAAAAGTTGTTAATGAAATGTGTTATTTGTTTGAAAGAAATTGTGAATGTAACTTCTTACTTAAAAAAATATATGAAGCAATAATAAAAACCTTGCAATTGATGTTGGAAGGAATTATTGAGAGACTTCTTGGAACAATTCACAACATTCTTAAAAATATTTGAAGTAATTATTCAATATTCTTTGACAGTTAACTTTTCGCTTTTCATGATAGTCACAAAAACGTTAAAAAGGCTTTTTTACATTTGAAAAAGTACAAGACTGAATATGCTGACTTGAAATCCTCATTGAATCACTCCTAATATCAAAAGTACTGGTACACATAAGACCCAAACCAATAAATCGTGCATATGAAACAATCATCGGTATCAATCAAATTTTAAAATTGTACTCCTAGTTCCTGCGAGAGCGAGTTGTAATTATGCAAATAATCAGTCTATGCAAACCACGGTGTAAACAGGAAATGTAAATAGTCTAAGATAAGGGAATCTAAGCATGACGTTACGAAGACGGCCAACGCCAAATATAGGTGACCTTGGTAGTATCGATAAGTGCTGAACCAGCAAAAAAAAATTTTTAAGTCTTAAAATTTTAGTTTTTAGACTGCAAAACGCTTTGTTTAGATGTTATTTAACGATATAGCTGTGGGAGTGCTGCGTGTTGCATTGAAAATGAATATTTAGATTTTTTAAACGCGAAGTGCAATTCATCAGATCTTTCTTTAAGACCTCATTTGTAAAGATACGTTGCGTGTAAGAGCTGCAAAAGGTGTGTATTCTACCGGAATATTATAGGAGACAATTGTCGGTATACAAGTGAAACAAGCCAAATCCATGTTTTGATGTTGAGGAACCGCTTCTAAGATGGTTGTATCGCTCCCCAGCTGGGTGAGTCCTGCTCTTCCTCGAGGTGCAGTACTCGTCAGATACCCCCTTTCCATCACTGGGAGAGGCTCATTGGGTCTTCCTTGCTAAACTTTACAAGAGTGGCCCTTGTTCTCCATCAACCTGATCCAGTTCCAAGCCGATGGAACAAGTGGCAAATGGAAATTGCATTGAGTCCAACATGTTCATGCCTCTGTGTATTGTGCTCATATGCCACCCAGATTGGCCAGGAAAAATGGGGTATGAATTATGTAGGGGCATGTTACGTGGTACGTGGGGACTTGCTACTTGTTCTAGCGTCCAGAATGCAAGTATTTCAAATTTCAACAGAATTACCTGTTGGAAATCCTGAAGAGCAGTGATTCACATTCTAATGCAATTCATGAACAAACGTAAGAAATCGTAGCTGCGCAATCAGAGGCTAAGGAAAAGTGTAAAGCATCAGTCTGCAGAGGCAAAAAAATCAAAATTGCATCAATATGCAAAAGTTACTGTAATGTGCACTTACTGGCAGTTTATGCAAAAATATAGGCTAATGAGCGAGGAGTTGTATATTTGACATCATCTTAAAAAACTTCAATGGAAATGAGTCGCCACCGTCTTTTCAAGAAATTTTAGTTTGCTACAGGATTCTGCTAGTAGAGGTTATCTTTAATTGTATTTTTCTTATTTGTAGGCCTTAGACTGGAATTTGTCGCCAGTAACTGCACACAGCTGGCTCACAATGTACCTGCAGATGTTGAGTAATGTTCAGCAACAGGAGGAAGGAGCAGAAGACACTGGTGACACGTTTGTTTTCCCCCAGTTCTCTGGCCAAACATTTATGCTGGTTTGCCAGTTGCTGGATCTGTGTATGCTTGATGATGGGAGCATGAGGTTTCCTTATGCTGCCCTGGCAGCTGGTGCTATTTACCATGTATGCAGCAAGGAAATGGCTCTCTTTGTAACCGGTAAGGAAGATGTGGCTCCTGATACTAAGATTTCTTATTAGAAGGAATTGCAGGTGCAGGGAAATTTTTCAGTGTACAAACACATCTACATTGGTCAGATGGTTGGTCGAATTTACTATTTTACTAATAAAACATTTCAATAATTTCTTTACTTAAATATGAAAGTAGTTTATTATAAAACAATATAGGTAAATCTGTGCAATGTGCCTTCTCTAGCGAGCTTCAATATACATAATTTCAAAATTTAAAGGCGGTCCACAATTTTGTACATAGTATAGCTAGCAAAATAAATTTGTAGTAGTCTTACCAGCTTGCGATTTACTATGATTTATTCTGGACAGTTGCAACATATGGTATATTATATATGACATTATTGGGTTGCAATTTATGATTTCACATCATTATTGCTAATTAAGATACAAAAAAAGCTTATCAAAATTGTATATTAAATGAATGTAATACACCTAACAGCGCCTTGGTATTGAGATAATTATGTGCTGGATATAAAACGTTATTTAGTTGAAAAATCGTTATATAATTATGTGTGTCTTGGAGATCAATATTTTCATATCGGGATCACCAAGAGAATATTCAAGTTCCTATCCCCCTGATTCGACAAGGAATTTAGTCAGAGGAGACACAGTGTACTGGGATTTAAAGAGTTTTCCGGTATATTTAAAACATCAATTTCAAATCAATCAAATAATAACAGTTATTGAGAATGTTTTTGATAAATTTAGCCAATGATAATGAGGTTGATTATTTTATTCTGTGACAGAAAATTATCTTTTCTATTCCTCAATAGTTTTTGTTTTTTCTTAAATTTTAAATATATATGTTATTTTTCTCCTTTTCCATTCTTTGCTATTTTTATACTGTGTGTGAAAAAGTTGTTTATCAAATGCATGATAATATTATATAATGAAATATCCTTCATGTCACACACACATTGCTTCCTGAAGTATTATCTGTATTTTAAAATAAAAGTAGTATTTATTACAACATGAATAAATTGAATTGAATTCATATATGCATGATACTTTTGTCACCTATGCGGTTTATTGTTTTGTGAACTTCAAGTTTCATGATACAAAGAAGCAATGTATAAACCTCATTTCTAACCGGCTAGGCGCAATCTACAAATATAAGACAACCTCATATTTTTCAAATGAGAAATTTTGGGAAAAAACACATAATTAATTAAATAAGTTAACTAATTAAGTAATTTAATAATATACTTTTATCATACACTGAAATATATGATAAAAGTGTAGTTTTCATTAATAGTTCCATAATGAATCTGAATTTAAAAAAAATGAATTATTATTAGGCTCAGGCATCAAGAATAAATCATCTAATTGTAATATAAAAGTAAAGTTTAAGTTATAATAATAATAATGATGATGATGATGATGTTTGATATTTCAAGCCTTTTTTAAATTGATTCCCTTGCTGTAATTTTTAATTTGATATCTTTGTTATTTCAGAAGGATTGCAGTGGTTTGATATCACCAGTTGTGTGCTGTGGATGAAGCCTTTTGCTGAAGTTTTGCGAGAAGGAAATCCAATTGATGGTACATCTCTTAGAGCTGTTGCTTCATGGCAAAACAGTAACTGTGCTCTTAGCAGAACTGTGCCTAGAATAGTTTCAGATGATGCACACAACATTCAGATGCACTCTATAGACCTCAGGCTGCTGGTAGGTTCAATTTATTTTAAACTTCTTATGCTTATTGCAAATGGTGATATTTTCTGTAAAATTGTTTCAATACAATTTTTGTCATATATTATTAGATTTCTCATAATAAATTGTGGAGCTTTGTAAAAGAATATGAAATCTTAAATGTCCTAGTGTCCTTAAATAAGTTCATGCAAGAAACAATAATCATTCACCAAACCTCTTCAGAGCAGTGCTATCAGTGAAAGAACAATCCAGATCAAATGACAATGCACTGTGTTGTTTTTAAATTACTTTCTGAACTCTCCCTTGACATGCTTTGTTGAAAATGGCAACAAAAGTTGTTAGATCTGATTGGTTGAAGGAAGCAACAAGTCTAGATACAGTGGAATATAAGAAATATCTACACGTGGGGGCCAGTTTTATGAATAATTTGACTGTGTACTGGACAACTTGTACACAACTTTTGATGTTTCATAAAAACATATAAAAAAACTGACTCTGTGCAATTGATGTTCTAATGAGACGCAATAATGTCATAATTTACATTTTTGAGAGAATCTTAATGTGACATGCTTGTGCGGGACATCAGAAGTTTCTTGAAATTCTGCTCGGAACCAAACCATCCACACAAATTAGTGTAGCTAATGATGATCCTGCTGCTGTTTCAACCTCAGGCCAAGCGTTTTGAGAAATGTAGCAAGTTCAGCATATGGGTTGTTTTCTTTCAAAACTTGCATTTGAATTGGAGATGTATTTTTGTCATTAGCTGATCATATTGTACTGGTACTTACAACCCTACTATTATCATAATATGAGCATCTCTTTGTGTTGCAGGAGCGTGCTCAGCAGAGGTTGCTTGCTCAACAGCAGACTGCATTGTGTATAGAAGAGAGTCCTGTTGCTGTTGCTCCTGGCCTGCTTACGCCACCGGCCAGCAGCAAGAAGTCTTCAAGCGCAAGTGCAGCCTACTCTTAGCTGGTTACTCTGCAACGTTAGATGTTGACTTGAAGGACTCCTTTATCATTCATCCCATTAACGCAATTCTGTTAACCCTGAAAATCTTCTGCAACAGCTACATGAAACGCTTCATGAATCTAGTCGTACTGTTTGAAGAGTACTGCCAAGGTATTTCATGGAACGCTGAAAAGCATTTGAAATATGATCAATGTTTTGTTCTAAGCATTTCTGTAAATGTTTTAAGTTAATATTCAATGAATGTGTGTGTGTTGAGACTATTCTGATAATGGACAAAGAAAGGGTGAATCCACAGCTAAATAACTTGTTGATATTTATTCCTTTGTATTGCTATGGATCTCCTTATTGTCATGTGAACCACAGTCGCTACTTTAAAATGCAACAAAGGTTCATTCCAAAATTACTCATTTACACCAACGTATGAACATGATGATACTGTACCTCGTAATGTAGATTATTGATAGTGGTGTATATATACATGTCTACAAATGTGTTCGTGTAAATATTGGACAAAGTACAAGTGGCCTTACAATAATCAAGTGAGACTGGTATGCATCTGTCGTTAAGATGTAACACATAACGTGTAAGAAAGTGCAAGATTGAATGAGCATTTATTGCTAATGGGGGAATAATTTTTCTAGCTTGTGTAGGTAATAAAATACAATGCAATTTTGTAACAGTTGTGCATTTTCATTAACAATAAATGACATTAGTGTAAAAGCATTATTGTTCATTTTGTCAGCAGCATGTTAGTTATGACTGCATGGTTATCATTGCTGTACCCACACATTATCTCATGTGCACTGCACATAGGAGTGTGAAAACATAAGTCACCATATTTACCCAAATATAAGATGAGTTTTCCCTTATTTCATGTGAAAAACAAGGTCATTTTCTGTTTACAGATTAAGCCTAGTTGGTGGATCTGTACTTGTATATTCCCTTTCCATGTGTGGATCTTGAACACTAATGTAACAATAAACTACATATGCACTAAAAAAAACTATTCACCTGCACATTCTTGGCATCCTTAGTGGATTCACTAGGTGATTTTGATTATTTTTGAACAGGCTGAGAAAGTGAGAATGGCATTGTCAGTGAAATGCTCCTTGATATAAAAATCAATGCCAAAATGTTGCAAATGATGCGGCCACGTGGACTTGTAGTTCAAAACGCTGTGAATGTAACTTAGTTTTGCTAGAGATTGAAATGAAAAAATAATTCAATTGGGTTGATTCAATATTCAACAGCAGAGGATTTAAAAATTCCCAAATGTTGAAAACTTTACCGCTCTTTAACACACTTCCTGTGGAAGAGAGATGTATGTCTATCTGATTCTTGCGAACCTTAAATGATGTGAATTTAAAGAGGAGGGTGGTTAAAAAAGTAGAGGTCACAAATGGCATCAGGAAGAAAAGCTGTTAAGACACAACCCAAGGGAATGTTCTTATGTGCTGGTAGATGAAAGATAAAGAGCAAATTAATAAAGCAAATTTAGTTTCAAAACATTCAAGAGGACCTAAAAATGTCTGAGTAGGACCGAAAGGAAATAAAACAATGATGCATGTTTAAAAAAATGATAATTGTAAGGAAATACAATAATGATACATTACACTCAAATAATTAGACAATTTTGTAGTCAATAAAGTAAATTGTGGTTTTATTTTGAATGAATAGTTACATTTAATTAAAAACAAAAAATAATTCTCAAGGCTCTTCGAAATTAGTATTTGTGTCATCTTGTATTTGCGTAAATACAGTAGGTCAGAATTAGTTCATTTTCTTATGTAATTTAAAAAAAATATGAATTGCTGAATTCTATATGAATATTTTTTGTGCATGCCAAGAAATCAAAAAAAATAAAAAAAAAATTATGTTATTCAAATGAACTGCGTTTGTACACAAGTTTCAAAAGAGAGTACCTTATGTAAAATGGTATAATACTGCAGAAATTTCCAAATGTGCCTTTTGTTCTCAAGAATTTTACAATGTTTAATTGAATACAATGTATATAATAAAAATTAAGTTAATGTACAAATACCTTAAACTGAAATTATGATTTAGAAGGGAAACAACTTGCATGTAATATGCTAATATTGTAGAAGGTAATAAAAGCAGGTTGGCAATAGTACACAATTTTTTAACATTATTATTAAAATATTGATTTTAATTTCACTGAATAAGAAGAATTAGTTGAAAATGAAAAGAATTCTCAGGATCTCATTAAAATTGGGTGTTGTCTTGTATTTGCCTAAATATGGAGGGTGAGAATTAGTCTGAGAGTTTTTATTAATTATTAAGTATTACAATAATTCAAAAAAACTGAAATACTATATTTTGTTGAGTGTTGCAAAACATTTATTGTGCATGTCAACAAGAATTATTGTTACTTTAAATAAAACAAATCCGTGACACTACCAATTTTTTTTTTTCTCAGCAAGCCTCAAGTGACAAATGCATATCCTATTTTGTTACATCTAAATGCTCTTAATTTCCATCCTCCAAATTGAAGTATTGTTCTACTGTATAATTAAATATACAGAATAACAAACTGGATACGATAATATACGGGATAACGAACAAATGTAGAAGGTACAACATGATGCCAGCAATATTGCTGTAGGATTTGCCAAAAAACCATGCTGCTTCAAAACAAATCTGTGTTCAAGTGGTCTCCCCCTGGGTTGGATGCCTGTGTTCCAACCTTCTGTTCTGGCTACCTTAAACTGGAGACTAACATGCAACTTTGGAAAGCAACAGTATTTTCATTTTGTTTTATATTGGCAATTGATGCCAACACTCCCACATTATGCTTTGAGTGACTTTCGCTATTCTTTCCACAATTCTGCATTTATTTGTCCTATTTTTATCATTTCACTTACAGCATTTCGCACTTCCAATAGAAAAGTGACACGTGCGAAATCGTCATTTATCAGCTAAAAGCTGATAGGTTACAAAGAGGTACTGCTATTATTCTGAATTAGTTCAATTACTGTCTGCTAGAAGTTTATTATTTGGTACAATCTATAACAAGTATTACAGAACTGCAAAATTTAAAATTGCAGTTTCTGAGGAATCAGAAATTTGGAATTGTGTCACTTTTCTATTGGAGGTCTGATTTATTTCAAGCAATTTTTGTTAACGCAGTGAAAATAGTTTGTTGAGTACTAATATTATCTCAGTTGTGCCATTGCATTATTACTATTGTATTTCTTTTTGAATTAAATTTATTAGTTTCACATTATTTACTATAGTTATTAGGTTTATTGGTCAGTAACTCAGATTTAGTAATTTTAATTTGCGGTTAATTTATGTAATTTTAATTTCTTTGAGATATTTTAAAATTAGAAATGGCTAGTCCCAGTACACTGGACCTATTCTCATTAGTAGGGCCTGCTTGTAAATATCACAAGTATTCAAAGTTTGCTTCAAAGGGCTGTTGAAAATTTATATTACAGATTATGGTAAGGATTCATGAATGTGTTTGTAGGAGGACTATCCATAATTAAATAGAAATCTGATGTTGCTAATGATCATTAGTCACAGTACGCCAGATTACCTCTATGCCCTAGCATAGATGTAATGCCAACTTCTGAGTGGACTAAATGGTCCTTCTGAAGCCTCACTACTGCTTCCAGCAAATTTGATATGAATGCTTAAATTCCAAGTATAGTTCTCTCCTAGTTATATTAGGGTATGGTCATTATTGACCAGAGGAATCCCCCCTCCTCCCCAACCTTTCCAGACATGGGTCCTCAGTGAACCAGGATTGTTTAAAAGTAATTAGAAATGAACACTTCACAGGCAATGTCATTCCGAGTGGCCCAAGATGATCACAATATCAAACAATTCTTGAGCTCTTGGTGCGTTTTTCACAAACACTCCTTTCCTGTAGAGTGTATTCTGATTTTTCCAATTTTGCAAGCAGGCACTCCAATACGAGATTAAAAAGGATTGGGGAGGAGCCCCCCCCCTTTAACTCTAAAAATTGACACCTCAATGCCTTTCGAGGGATGCTGAATAACGGGTCAGCGTAAGAGTCCATTACCAAATTGGTCAAGGTATCGGTGACCCCTTTCCTGGACAGCCCACCGAAGGTCTGCAACGTGTGGAACGGTGTCGAATGCTTTGGATATATCATGCACAACACAGACAGCACTTGTCTCTTTATCGTTGTTTTGTGTCTTGTGTGTCATAGACTCCGTGAAGAATTTGAACGTTAGCGAAAAAGCTAGGTTCAGGGAAAAACTGTTTTTGGCATGGATTGAACTTCACCATGGATCGAATATAATTGTTTGTCCATAATGCCCCAAAAGATTCTGCACCGCAGAGAAACAATGGGGATTGGGCGATAGTGACAAACTTATTATCCTTACCCTCTTTTGGGATAAGAATGGTGCGAATAGCTTTGTACCCAAAAAGCACAAAACAACTATTTTGGGTGTACAATAGGGACAGTGTTGCAGTTTTTGTAATACAGCAAAGTTATTGAGAGTATTGTCAACCCATTGACAGTCGTATACCAATGCCATTCTTGCCCTGAAGAATATCAACGGGGCAGGAGAGGGGAGTCTACCCGGAATAAATTGCAAGCTAAAGGGAAAATCTTTATATTCGAAATCTAACTCTACATGTATTCAGCAATCTATTATATACACTTTCTTCTAGTACGTAAGTGACAACTAAATGCCATGGCTAGACCTCGGATGTGTAGTAAGGGCATTTATATTTTCAACGAGCACACTTGCGATCCTTTTGTGGGACACAGACGACACAGTGTGTGTGTGTTTTATCATTTTTTTTTTTCATTATGTTTGTCCAACGTTCTTTACGTCAGCAGATACTAAAGTAAATGGATTTTTTTGAGCAGGCCTGGTTGTTAGAGAATGCTGAAGTTTCCACAAAACTATTATGATTGTTGAATTGTTTGGCGGTATTATTTTGTAAACATCTGCTAACTATTGAAACATGAAACTATCGCTTAAGGTTAAGAAATTTCTAATGATAAAACCACTCAACAATGAAATACTTAACTCCTTGCCTAAACACAGATGGAGAAAAACAAACTACGCTAGGGTTTGTCGCTGCCCCTATCTTCTCATTACCATGCAAGTGTTAAATGCATCATTTGATGATGATTTCCGTTCAACTTAGAATTTTCATTTTTTTTAAACATTGTGAATTTTATGTCCTCAATAGACATGCACAACCTAGAAGTGCCTCCACCGGTAGCCAAAGCTCCTGGACTTAACGAGCTCATCACGAGTCCTTCAATGGGCGACTGTCTGGGAACCACTGATAAAATCGCTGAGCCCCTAGCCAATAAGGATAACGGAATGACTTAGGACTTGAAGTATGACCAAATAAATTCAGGGAGAATTGACTTAGTTAAAATCTAAAAACCACACTTAGCTGCTCCTGTGGTTATGGCAGAAAGGAAGATAAAGCAAAATGTGATTTAGTCTGCACTGAAGGTTACAAGGCATATGCAGCTAAGATTAAAGGTTTTCCCACTTTTTAGAGATAAAAATCACAATAAACACAAAGTTTTGGTCTTTTGGAGCACTAGAAGTTTATTTTAGCAACATAGTAACAATTCAGCAATAAGTTGCCAAAAGATACTAAGAGAGAGTTTCATCAATAGCCTTGCATGCACACCAGGTAACTTGTAGCAAATTTAATTCGGGTGCTAATGGGAAATGTGATCATAATTCAATTTACATATTTTATTTCCGGGATGTAGGGTGACAGTTTTCGAAAAAAATGACAATGATGGTTATGTTTGAAATTCTACACTAGGAATTTTCTTGACACACAGCAGATTATATAACATATGTACAACTCAACTAAAAATTTGATTGACAATATTTTTCACAATAAATGCTTCCTCTTGAAGGTTACAACTGCACCCTTTAGTCAAAAATATTCAGTCTTTGGTCAAGGGTACCAAGGTCAAATCAATCAACCATAGGAATCATTCCCAGCTATAGCAACTATCTTTTTTTCTGTTGGCGCAATGCTTTAAAGCGACTAACTGGTCGGTCAACTGCTGGAGTAGAACTGCTTACATTTGTGACTCTCTCGACTACTTCTTCCCGAATCTGTAATATACATAGAATGAATGTATGATTTAAATAATTGTTAAGAAAATAAATCATAAAAGATCTTATTGTTTAAACAATTACCGGAGGGGGAGGAGGTGGTGTAGGAGATGATAAATCCACTGCACTTTCATATTCAGTGACTTCACCATGAGAATCTTCACCATAAGTATTATCAAAGGAATTTTCATATGAACTTGTCTTTTTCAAAATAGACTTAGGCTCAGTAAGAAAAACGTTTTTGAAATGAAGGTACAGCTCAGCTGGGCTCTGTATAATTTCTGAGCGTGTGGGATCTGGAGGAGACACATTGCTATGGTGAAACACTATCCTTAATTCTTCATCTCCATTTTCATCCCCAGCCAATGCAGCAAATGAAACACGACGCCCAAGAGATGGGCATTTTGCATGCATTTCTTCTTTAGGAAGGTCTTTTTCAGATTGCATTCCTTCTTTCTTTGTATCCCTCTCATTTCCTTTTTCTTCTTCTTCATCGTCCTCTTCTTCCCCTTCTTCATCCTCTTCTTCTTCCACATCACTCTCTTCAGCATGTAATCTAGAAATTATGTATGGTACAAATCAACTTCTTGAAACATCAAAACTGAATAAAAAAAGCACATACGACAAGAGAAAACTAAGTTCATAAAGTTGATAAGTTACATTCTAAAATAGAATTTCGTATTTACGAACAAAAGATGTCACAAAATACTTTGATTTAAAATGTTCTATGAATGAAGTAATTAAAGTAAATTGAGGAAGAAATTATCAGAGTGGGGGGGGAAAAAAAATTCCAAAACAAGTTTCAAGAAACCTTGTTTGTATTTTTATTCTTAAAACTCTTCTCAAACACAACCACGATTGAATTTCTTATTCTTACTCGTTTTTAATGATAAATCAGAAATCATTGGGTGACAAAAAATTTGACTGTTTCCTGCCTGAATTCAATTCAATAAAAAACTAAATCCCAAAACTAATATTTATACTTTACTAAGTTGTAATTAATAGCTGCAGTGATATTTAGATGACGATTGAAAAGAAGCCCTTGATATTTAAAAGAAAACTGGAAACAATTCCTTTAAAAACAACCGGTGATGATGTTCCAGCGCTCTATGCTGACAGCCTGAGGAACTTTCTTTTTGTTGATGCAATTGTTGCTATCACTCATGATTTTTTTTAAAGTAATTTGATTTAAATCATTGATGAATATTGATGAATTTTTAAAACTTAATAATTCTCAGAGTTGCAAGCAACTTTGGATTACCGTCTTGACTTTATTAAGCTTTATGATCTGGCTGTAAATATTCTATTCAGTACTATTGCACGAAAACTGCATATATCTGGAGTTACGGAGAAAGAGTTTTCATAAATTATACTAAAAAAGGGTTCATATTCTTAGAATGTAGAACAAATAAGTGTGAGATGTGAGCAAGAAGAAAATTAAAGCCTCAGATTATCCATAGTCCGTTAGTATGAATACTAACAGGCTATGGCTTAACTCGAGACATGGCGAAGCAACCTCTCCCTTCTCCCAAGCAAGGGCACGGTTCACCTCAACAAATGCCCCATTTGGAAACTAAAAAGGCTGACAAAATTGTGATTTTAAACAAAACTACAAACGCTAAGAATAGTGTGAGGAAGTTTATCATTGCTGTATTGATCTTGGATCAATACTCCCTACTAGCTCACACTCTACATGTGTTATGAATGGCACAATATGTAAAAGAATCCACAAACACCTTTGTACAGACAAGTTTGAAAAGTTGCTCCAAGTAAAAGATGTGAGGCAGCAGTGAAGGGCACCAGTGTGAAAACTTGCTGTGTCCAAGAGGTCGGCAGTACATCAACAGAAGTAATAGATTGTAAAAAGCACCTGAGCATCCATTGCTGCACGGTAGGTAGCCAGTTGCGTGTGTGTTTTCCTCAGAATGCAGAGTTCTGTGAAATACATACACCTGTTCAAGATAAAAAATATATCGAACAGAATGAAATACCTATCAAGTTCTTCTTCCAGCTCTTCTTGCAATTCTAATTCATCAAGCCGTTGCCACAATGACTCTTCATCCACGACTGCAGTTTTCTCCTTTGTTCTGAGTTCGGCCAATTTTTGACGATACTCTCGTTCCTTTTTTTTATGTTCAGCTGTAAGTAAACATGCATTTCATACTATAATCATATCTGTCACAGGATTAATGTATATTTTACCCTATCAAAATTACATTAACAAAAACAGCACACTTTCAATACCACACAAGATACATTGAAATAAGTGCTGGGGAGACCAATGGAAGGTTAAAGCAACTTGTCTGAGATATCCACTCTTAAACTACTAATTTTTTAATAAGATTTTCACTCTCAGATCTAGTATTAACCAATCAATTAACAAGGACTAAACAATATTAATATTCAGAAATGAATTTTGTGCCCTTATTTTTTTAAGATAATCTACCTTTCCAATGAGTTTCCTCCTCTTCATTGTACTCTTCAATAATTTCTCTGACACCACCAAAAGCATCTTGTTGCAAGGGCAACTCCTGTCTTCCAATAAATAAGTTCCTCTCTTTTTCTAATGACTCCAACATGTCAGAGCAAACTAAACATGAATTAAATAATTGAAGCAAAATTGAGAAAGGAAAAAAATACATCACATATATTTTTATTCATTTATCAATTGGACATACCCTTAAAATTACAAATAATTATACACAGTAAATATATCACACAGGTTACATGCCAATAAGAAAAATACAAAAGCGGTAGTTACTAAAAGAATATAAATATGCTCAAATAACTTTGAATTACATAAAATATAGGCTTAATATATTTACATAATTATAAGAATAATTGTGATAGTTTTTTATTCTATTCTAGGTTTATCCTTATCTTGATTAAATTTTGTAGTACATTTTAAGTTAAGATTTAACTTTTAAGTCCAGCATACCAACTGCATTGCCGATATTTGTGACGATAACATATATTAAATTTTGTTCTTTGAACATTTATTTCTGAACTATTTTTAACATCAAGTACTTTTTAGGGTTTTTTAACGCTATCATCTGTTTCTACTACTTAAATATACATAACCTACTTTTCTCACGCCTTTTGCATATTTCAACAGCTTGAATTGCACTTCTCTTTACAAAGTATCCTTGACCAAGACACACAAGAATTTCATTGGAATGGGCAATTTTACCACGCATTAGAGCCCGAGGAGCTACAGGCACCATAACATCTTTTGACAACTCTTTAGGAAGATCATTTAAAAATGATTCCAATGTCATGTATTCTTCCTTCAATTTCTGCCAGTGCTTCTGAGCAAGCTCATTTCTCAGTAATGCCTGAAAAATTATTTTCACATTGAAAATAAAACAGAAGCATGTTGTCTTCAAACAGGAAGATTGGTTTCATAAAGCACACGATGTTCATTAATAAACATTTAATTGTTCACAATTAATGTCTTACTTCGTTGTAGGTTTGATGCAAAAGTTGAGGATAATTAACACTTGCATTTCCCACATCATGCATTTTCACAATGGGATTTACAACCAAAACGGGGATAAACTTAAAAAAACTGAAACAACTTTTGAGTTAACCCCAGAAAAAACGAATGTCTTGCAACACAATCTCGATTGCTAACGAGAATAGTAAAAACTCATCAAATCCATGTTGATCAAATACTACCGCCTGACAATCACCCACCACCATAGGATGGAGAGACTTCAACTATACTTAGATTTAAACATAGTGGCACTTGGAGGTCACAAGCTGGAATAGACTGGGACATTGCCATCCAATTGGACATTCCAATGCCAAAAATTTAAATTTACAACTTTTGATTCTTTGACCTACATGTGCCACCGTGTGTAAATTTGGGTAAAGTCTACAGTTCGCGGTCTATACTCCGATTTTAATGCACTAGCAGCACGTCAAGGTCAAGAGCTAAAAGGAGAGAGGAGCACTATCATCTAATTGAGAACTTCGTTAGGACTTTAAGTTTTGATAGTGGAGCTCCCGTTTAGATAACAATATCCCTCCTCTCCTTCCACCTCGTGACCTTGAAGTGCAGTTATGTTTAAATCGAAGTATAAAATACCATTGAACTCTCTACATATTTATTTAGTTGAGATCACTGAAAACCACCAGCCCTCTGGGGAACGGGAGGCAGCTGGCCAACCAAATAATTAGAAGACATAAACAACCAGGACAGTAGAGAACATTGATCCAGGCCGTCCTCATCAAACTTACTCTACAGACGAGTGACTGAAAACCACTACAACCACAGTACCGGCAGCGTATAAACGACTCTGACAGTTCAATGCGCTGTTGTCTCACAGTAATACCCACATGGCACCATCTACATGACAGATAAATGAAATATCAAAACGTAAACCCTTATGACACGTCTTGATATCATGTTCATGGAAAGGAAACTTAGAATAACCAAACGCTTACAGGGGCATTGCCTTGGAATGCAATCGCTTCAAACTTCTCTCAAGACTACAAGAAAAATTACCGAGAAGACTGAAAGTGTTCTCCCAGACGCCCAATTTGGATTTCGAAAACAAAGATCCACTCACTCAGCAGTAAGTCTGCTAGTAAAGCGACTAACAGCAGCAACTGAGAAGAAAGCTATATACAGTCTTTATGGATTTTACGAGGGCATTCGACCTCCAATAAGGGACTGGATTCTTACAAATTAGATGAAACCCCGGAGAAAAACTCTGTATGTGTAAGACTTATTAGAGAAATTCTGTGGCACAACACCAACCAAATATCTGATGGCCTTGCAACATCCGCACCTATTAAACAGACAAATGGCGTGGTACAAGGAGACCCTCTCAGTCCCTGCTCTTTATATTAGCAGCCGCGGATATTATTGCAGTGCCCAAAAGAGAGAAGAATAATATCGAAATCTAAGCATATGCAGACGGCATTGTGGTAGCATCAAGAGATATAGACACACTACAAGCAATATCAGACATGGCGGAATGGTGTAAGAAATTAACACAGGTAAAACTGTTTTGGTGACTTTCAGAAAAGGAGGAAAGACACCAACAGGGACAGAAATAAAAATACATAGACTGCTTCGTAGAAGTAGCCAACGAATTCAAGTATGTACATTCTACAACCTACTGAAAGAGTCTCCACGAAACACCTTCATAGGCTGGCTCAGAGCGAAGTCGCTCGTCTTTCACCAATGAGGTCAAGGTTCGATTCCCGGACAATCTCATGTAAAGTTTGTTCCGATAAAACGATGTAGAACATGAAAACATGCAGAAAAGAGGGCCGTTCAAGCAATCACTGCAATAAATTATATAAAGCTTTTAAAACAACTGAACCGTAACACAGCAATGAAAAATTTCAAAGCAAAAATGTCCCCGCACTATCCTACGGGATAGAGATCATTTGGCCGAATCTCACGGAAAAGAATTGGCTAGTACTACGAAAAGTAAAAGCCACATTCTTAAAAATAATATTACGAGTTTTCAAATCAACTAGTTAGTCAAGATTAGTTTACGAGCTGACAAGATAAACCTTACTGATAAAGGATTTAAGGGTTCTATTCCTCCTTCCTCACACAATAGCATCACAACGTGTTGTCAGAAAAGCAGGGGGAAAAAGAAGACAGAGCTGGCCGGAATTCTACGCCACAGACACAATGACAAATAGAAAATGGACAACGACAAACTATGAGATGATGCATGTGGTCACCAGACTGGCAGCTCACGGTTTCCTCTTTTTACTTTGCAAAACAAAGACCTTCCACGAGCCAGAAGAAACGTGCTTGGGCGAACTTTGTGGGATAACCTGCACTCG
The DNA here is from genome assembly GCA_017312745.1 of Gryllus bimaculatus. Taxonomy (NCBI): domain Eukaryota; kingdom Metazoa; phylum Arthropoda; class Insecta; order Orthoptera; family Gryllidae; genus Gryllus; species Gryllus bimaculatus. Next base: position 399,133 of record BOPP01000259.1, on the reverse strand, counting down.
TTATCATATACAGTGGTGCAAGCAAAGGAAAGGATCTGTAAATGAATACGCTAAAAAAGCAATAGAGTCGCAATAGTGAACAAAAAGTGAAACTCGAAACTTGAATTAGAAACAAATGCACATCTGTGCGCATTTCAGTTTATTATTATTTTATCATGTTCGTAACCTTCTCCAAAACCAAACATTGCAGCCTCCACGACTTCCACTAAGAACCGAAAAGGCTAACTTTACGTAGGGGTATCGGCGCGGGTTTCATTTTCATCTCAGAATCGCGGAAATCTGTGAGATTTTATACAGCATAGCATACTCTCTGCGCATGTGGGTTAGTCCGGCCACGATCGACTTTTCAAATTGTAAAATCGTTTTTGGTATAAAAAACGGGTTTTAAAAGTTCAAAAGGGAAAAAATGGTTTAAAAAAGCATGATCATTTTGACATTTAAAATTCCCGCTAATATTTTGAGGCAAATTAGTGCCTGAAGTTCATTGGCTGAAGTCGGATACTATGCCCGAGAGCTCACCCGTTTTTCCATCATGTTCTGTAGTGCTCTGAGGCTTAGCGTATAGTAATCGTCTGCAATATTGATCTTTTGCGAAGATCACAGATGTACAAAAGTTGATACGAAACTCGTATTGCACTTGCACAGAAGATTTAGGGAGTAGTGCATACCGTAGCGGACAGCACTATCGATCTTGTACGCATGCGCAGATATACTGAAGTTATCCGAAACTTGAACTGCGCCTGCGTACAATATTCATAGTCTGCTCGCTATGTCGTGCACAAGCTCTATTTATATTGCTGTCGATAACGCTTGCAGTCCAAAAGTTGCCGACGATGTAAAATAATTCTCTTTTCATTCATCTATGTAACGTAGAATCGTTGACCTGTTTCATCTGATTTGCCTTGGCCAAAAAACAAAGCCTCGTGTGGGAGAACAAATACGAACTATTTGATCAGTACTAGCGCTCCAAGCGCCAGCACCCAAAGTGAGTTAATTTCATTGCTCTGTGTTTCTCTCTGCCTTCTATACCTTCGTCGTCAGAAGCAGTGGAACTCTAAGAATCTGCACCACAAAATGAATAATGTCAAGGGGATTTAATGATATTCTGACGGTGTTGCGGTTGCGGTTCTGCTGTCGGTTCGGCGCGTCGGGAACTAGTGATTAGTGAAATTGGTCAGCTGCCTTCATTAGTAGTTTCGTTGATCTTTATTGTACATATATGGGTAGCTTTTTCAACATTGCGATGTTTAAATTGCCTTTTAATATCTCAATTGAAATGTAGTCGATGAAGTGCGCTTATTGATAAAGAGAGACACGATATGAATGATACGAGATAAGGATGGATTATGTCAGTCGGGAGAAATAATTCGTCTGTAGGAGCTTTCGGGTGTTAACGGCACTCATCGGGATTTGATGAATCACTGCATTATGAAAAAATGCTATGAGTGTTAGTGCAGTGAAGTCAGCAAACAATGGAAAACTCATGTGACACCTTGTGATCGGCGTGGGATTTTGTTGTCATTGCAGGATTTGCGTTCCCGTAGTCTTCGTGATGGATCCGTACGTTCGCAAAATGAGCCAGTTGTGCGTGAGCGAAGGCCCGGGCGAGGAGGCGGGCGGAGGCTACGGGCGCATCGCCCCGCGGGCGGCCGAAGGCGGAGGGCGGGTGCGTGCCGTGGGCGCGATCGAGAGCTTCGCGGTGCAGGGCGCGGGTGGCGCGCCGCCGCCGCCCAAGGCTCAACCCCCGCCCGACTACAAGCTGTACGAGCGCGGGAACATCATCGCGGCCTCCAAGTTCGCGACGCCCAAACAAGTGGAAACCCTCGCGTCGCAGTTGCCGAGAGCTGGCCCCGACGGCTCGCCCCTCGGCCCTACGCCCGCCGCGTCGCCGGTGCCTGCGCTGGGTCCCGGACCCGCCTCTGCTCCCGCCCTCGCTCCCGCCGTTAACCCCAATCCCTCTCCCGTTGGATCCGCCGCGTACAACAACAGCGGCTCACCTTTGTATGAGAACGTTGATTATTATGGCACCCGCATGACCCATCCCCCTTACTACCACCAGTTGCCTCACGTCGGCAGCCCCCATTCCAGTCGCAGTTCTCAGGATTCCAAACATTCCAGTCCACGATCGAGTTTCGTGGACGCCAATGTGTCACAGTATGAATCTAGTTACCGCAAAGCCCAACCCCAGGTTCCTCCGGGAACAAAGTATGCCATGCTTCCTGGCTTGACGAAAGATTTCCCTCCGTATGAAGCGCCACCGGTTTATGAAAATCTTCAGGAGCTACAGTCTTCAACTTCATTGCACAATAGCAAATCCCCAAATTATGAACCTGCCAAGCCAGGACCACAAGTGGCTGTGGCCACTGCTCCCCTGACTGTGGGTCCTGCATCCGGAAGTGCGTTGCTGGCTGAGGTAGTCAGTCCAATGTCTTCACATTCGCTACCCTCTCATGTTCCTGCTCATACTCATGGGCTCCCGCTGACAGCAGATGCGTCTATGGGGAATCCACCTGCATTTGTTCATGCCCAGTTTCAGCAAGCTCCAAGTGTGCATGAGGAGGATATCATGGGTGTGCCAGAATCACCATCTAAGACTCAGAGACTTCCTGCTGGACCAGGATCACTGGGTGGATCGCTGAAATCACATTTGAATGCAGCTGGTGACTACGTCGTAATGACTGGTACGGACAATGTTGCAAACAGAACTCCACGCTCTTGGATTATCAATGCAAGTAGATAACTAATTGTAGCATGTCTTGTCATAACCTAACGAGTGAGGTTTGTTCGTTAATATGCATTAGACCATAATTCCTCTTCTTCTGAAGCATGCATGATGACAAAACCTTATATTTATCATACTCTTTGCAATTCTTGTGCTTCTTCTGTGAACCAAAGGATCATGAATGGTTTATTATTCATGTCTGTACAATGTTACATCGTTTAGAGATTTCATTATATTTCTAAAATTTCCTTCTCTAATCTAATGAATGAGTGTCATGTGACTGTTGTCCAGGGACAGTGAAAAGTGTCGCTGGATCTAGATGGAGTTTTCTCAAATGTTTGATTTAAAAATTGAGTAATTTTCCAGTTTTGTTTGCTATTTCTTTACGATACTCACAATTTTAAAAATGTAGAATAAAACTATTTCTTCAAAAGAGCATTGTAGTAATACTTAGTTGCTTCTACTAATAGAGGTGTGTATTTCTATTATCATATAGCATATTACAGTTATTTACATTATAGCATATTATAGTTATTAACAATAAGTCACTGTAAATAAATCTTGTTAAATTTTGTCTTTTTTGTTTTGGAATTTATTTGTTATTTAACTAGAAATTTGAATTTAAACTGTGGGAAAAAAAATTGGTTTAATACCTAAAAATGCTATTTCAATGCATTGTCGGAAAAGATCCTGGATATAAGGACAATATGATCCTCCTCCAGAAGGAGTCTCTAATATTTTCTATTTAACTTTAAAATTCAGTATACTTTATATTTAATGATCCATACGTTTTCTTATACAAATTCGTGTTCTTTATGGACAATACAATGAAATGTGCATATGCATTATTTTTGTCAAATTTGATTTACTATAAAAATTAATTAACGTTAATTTATTAACGTTTGATGTAAGAGGAACTTTAAATTATTTACACATGCATCCATTATAAGACTAATTGAATAATCTGCATTTTGTCTTTCATATGGAAAATTGTGTTTCTTAGATGACTTCATGCTGTTTGCAGGAAACAACACTACACGTCCTGTGCAACTAGCTACCAGCTATCAGCGAGGAACCACATCAGGTGTGGCCAATGCAGTGTATGTATCAATGGCCTCCCAACAGCCATCAGTTCCTGACCCACACAGCTCTGAACAGACACCTCCAGTTTGCACGTCACCCCTAAGTAAGATGAAACCAGCGAGTGGAAAGGCTCTTTTGCCCTACAGTGTAACACCTCCACGCCCCATGGTAAATGGACCAATTTTTTCTTCTTCTTCTTTTTTTTTTTCTTTTTCTTTTTTCTTTTTTTTCTTTTCTTTTTCTAATTCTGTATTTATTTATCATTTTGGGTTCTGCAGGTACACTTCCTTAAAGTCATATGAGGTTGGGATTCCCCTAGATATGCCTTTATGGCATCGACTTCCCTTTTCTAGAGCCCTCTGAAAAAGATTTGTAAAGGGTCATACAAGATCTTACTATTTTAAAGAGGGAAGAAGATTGTGTGACTAGCACAAAGCTTCAGCCACATATTTCCCCCAATATTTACTGTTAATCAAGCCAGTGGATATTGGTACTCATTTGAAAAGAATGTTGAATGAAGATCAAAGGAACATGAATAAGACATGTCCAGATACAAATTTCCATCTGTGCTAAATTTTGTGCAAAAGTATGTCCTTACCTCCGTGCTGCCGCAATTCTTTTTCTACTCTATGCCTTGTATAAAACTTAATCTAGCTGTGACATTGGCTTCTTTGTTTCCTTTTTCTTCTTATTATATTTACATGTTCAGTAGAGTGATGAAATAAATTGGATTTTCAGAAGTGTATCTTTTGATATTGTTAAAAAATGTTATCAAATGTAATGCCAAAACATTTGCAATTTATTGGGATTTTGAGGTTGCTACTCAGTGCAACAAGGAAGTAAGACGCAAATCTTCTAATTGTTGCTGAAAAATTAAGTGATGTGTGTATATAAATATTTATTTATCTTAATCGTAAAATCTGAAGGAAAAAAAAAATTATTAATAGCAAGTGAGGTATGGTGTTAGAAATACATGTTTATAAATTATTTGTTCCTATGACAGCAGAAAACTGATATAGCTACAATTGACATATATTTAACAAGTTTGAATTAATTTACAGTGAATGAAATGCTTATGATTTAGAATTAATATCACAGAAGCAGGAGTAAAGTCTTTTAAATTGATGTACAGTTCTTTCTTGAGATGAGCTCTGTTGGAAGGTTATTCCAGTAATTAACTATGTGGTTTGCAAGGACATTTTTGTGGTTAACTTGTTTGAATTTCGCCTTCTTTAGCTTCATGTTGTGATCTCTCAGGTTGCGGGTAGAGGCGTACGTGTAGAAGTGTAACTATTCCGGAGCATCATAGAGACCTTGAAGTATGTTGTAGGTTTCAGTGATGTCAGCTCAGTCTCTTCTAAAAGATAAAGATGGTATGTCTAGTTCACATAGTCGTTCTTCATAAGTTAAATTATTAAGAGCTTGTAGAAGTTTGTTGGACTCCCTCTAGAAGTATCATGTCCTTTTTGATGTAAGGATTACAGATGCTAGAGCCATATTCCAGTATTAGTAAAACCTACGTAATGTATAGTGTTTTTAGCGAAGCCTTGCGTATCACAAATAGTGCTTTGTTAGGTGTATTGACTAAATAGTTGATAAGGGCTTCGCATTTTAGGTCATGCTTTTATAATCTCCACATCTTTGATCCATGATGATATCCGAATGATATCACTGTTAATGTTGTACTGGTGTCATGGATTAACCTATATGTATAGTAGTATGAATAGTAGTGGGATAAGTTATTTCCCTATCAATTTGAAGAAATTAAAGAGTTCATTTTTTGAGTGATTGGAGTTTTCAAGTGGATTGGCATGAATTTTGGTATCATCGGTTTATATGGAGAAGATGTTTTTCGCATTGCGTATGATATCAGTAGTGTAAAGAATAAACGTTATTGGTCTAAAATTAGGTATATTGTTTTCTGCTGTTGTAGATTTCTTAATTTATTTAACTAATTAATGCTTGAATTAATTTTAGTGCAGGTCCCTTACGTTCATAGTTGTCCCTGTGCACTCAAGGGCATTGTGGTAACATCTCATTGTCTCTGTTGTATTTGCCAAATTGTAATGTTACTAAATTGAACTATGGCATGAGCTGCAAAAGCAATTGAAGTATTTGGATTCTAACAAATATTAAACAACAAATTAGATCAAAAACCTTTAGCAGTAAAATCTGTCTAAACTGGAACCTGTACGAGCCAGAAATCTGCCTTAACCAGTAAATTTCTCCAGCCCGTCAAGCTGAATAGCATTTTATACAGCATAAAACAGAACTTGTCCAAAGTGGTAATGGAGTAGTTTTTCATGTTCTACTGGAAAAAAAACTTAATAAAACAAAATTTCTGAAAAATTCATGCAGATGGCATAAATTCATTTGCATACTATCCGGTCTCTAGTAATTGCAAGTAATTGGGGTGGGAGTCATGGCCCTTGTGGATCTTCACCTGTCTCATGAAAAAGATAACTAACTTTGTCCACTCAGTTTGTTTATATCCAAATGCAGACTATGGTGCTTTTTGCATAGATACAAATACCTGGTTTTAACCTTGTGGTTGTTTCCTGAAAGGCAGTAATAAGCTACTACATACGTCTCAATATTATTCATTTTAATTAAGTTGTCCACTTTTAATTACTAGTCTTGTGAGTGTCAAAATTGGTGATACAGTTAAATCTAAGCCTTAATCGATAGGGACAAAAAATATTCTGGGTTAGGAAGGTTTCCATTGTATACAGAGTTGTCTTTTTTATAACACTTGTTATATTGATATTTCCACCCTGAAACTAGTAAAGTACAAGACTTTATTGTAATTATAAAAAGATTTTAACTATAATGTTTTTATGGAAGAAATCGCCAATAAATTAATATTAAAAATATTTCTGACTATTGAAAAGAAAATCTTCATAACTTGTGCACTAAAATAATATTATTTTCCCAACAGTCAAGTGCCAATTGTATTAAATTGACAGAAATTTTGTTTTATAAGGTTTTCTTTCGCTGCTGGGCATTAAAATCCCTCACGTTACCCTTCACTGGCCGCAGAAATTTTCTAATTAAGGCAGGTTTTTGCCTTGTGCAGGCTCTGGTTTTGACAGATTTGGCTGGATTGGAATTGATTAAAGCAAATTAATTTCATGAATACTTCAGAGCTAGTTAATTCTGTATGTTATTCTTAGAATTTTAAATATTTTTGTTATTTTGCTTATTCATAAACAAGTGCTATAGCTTATAAAAGAGAAATATGATGAAGTATTTGTAAAACTGAGTTGATGTATAGTCTTTGTTGACAATAGTGATATCGGGTACATATTCAAACTTTTTATTCCTTGGCCTAAAAGAATGTATGGCAAAGATATATTTAATTGTCTTATAATGAATTTAGACATTCATTTGCAACTACAAAATAAAAAAAGGAACCATGATAATTCACGCGATTGTGATCACCATGTAAAAATATGCTTTTCATTTTTTCAGGGCCCAACAGAGGCAGAGAGAAAAATTGAGGAGCTGACACGACAATTAGAAGAGGAGATGGAAAAACAGGAGGAAGAGGGGGAGTATTTTGGTAAGTTTCGACCTAGAATCTTTTTCAGACACTAATTGGTAGTGAAGTAATAGAAATAAAAAATTAGACACTTTACTTGTTTGATGATATAAGTGTTATGTATGCTGTGGAATCTTGCTATAAGTTGTTGTTGTTGTTGTTGTTGTTAAAGATATTTAATGTTTTTCTTTTCATTGTGTTTTTTCTTATTTGTCTTGTCTTTCTATCTGAGAGCTGAGAGAGAAGAAATTAAGACTAAGGTCACAGTACAGAAAAAATATTGGTCGCTTGCTACTGGACAACTAAGAACAAAATCGTCTGATTTATTTTCATATGAAAAGCACTTAAAATCATTTGAATGTGTCCATAATTCCACAGTTCATTGTTGGAAACATTTGCGAGTAGCACGCTGAAGACCATCTACAAGTATTGGAGGTAGTTTTATATATTACAGATAGCCTTGACTCTCCAGCTGATTTCACGCAAAAGGAATAGGGAAAATCAAACAAAACAGATCTTTATCCTACAGCCAACGTTTCCATGGAAGAGATAGTTCAGTTTCAATATGCCCATTTACTAGTGCTTGTTTGAACAAATTGGGCATGTCAGATGCAAACGTCAGACATCAGCCGAATGAAATTTTGGTAAAAATCAGCTCCAGTGTGAGCACTGCCTAACAGTAGCTAGCTAATGCGAGTGTGGATTACCCAATTTTGATAATTCCCCCTCAAGCATGCACCAGTATTGGGAAGTGGGAAACAGACAATTCCAACTGAATGTGGGGGAAGTTATAGGAAATATGTATTGGCTCTGATTGAAGGGAGAGGGGAAGGAAACAAATGCTCTTGAATGATTGCATCAGAGCTGTTGGTTTCGCTGTGTGCCTGAGAGGATACTATGGTGTCCTACACAAGGCTGGCTTGCTACTGATGTATCACCCATTAATTTTAAATTTACAGTAAATAATGTTACAGAGAACCCACAATATTAATACCCTTGCATAAATGCCTAAGTGCTATTCTTGTTACATATATAAGTCTCTCGATGTGTTCGCAAGACATGATACCTTTTGATGCATGTCACTGCACAAATTCCTAAAGACTTTTCATCTTGTACCCAGTATATAAATTCTCAGAAGTGATAAAATTTAAAATATTTCAATAATAATTGAGTTATCTTATTGTGTTTTGGATTAAATCCATTGATTGCAATGCACATGCAGAAAAGTAGGGTGGGAAGTTTGTGACCTGTGAATGTTGAAAATAGACAAACTTAAACACTTAGACAAAAATATGGTTTTCCAAATGTTGTTTTTCTTCGTTTTTTGTCGTTATTAACAAATCGATGATTGTGTTTGCCCACACTTTTTGTAAATTACACATATACGTGTCAGTCTCACAGGATGGCTGAAGATAATAACAAACTAGCTAGCTTCTCTAAATGTTTGTTTATTCATTGGTGATTTGTGTATTAAATTTCACAATATTTTGAATTTTTTTTGAGGGTCTTGATTCATTTTAGCTTGACTTTCAGTATAAACTTGTTTTAAGCCAGGACCTCAACTCATTTGAGGCCGAAATATTAACTAGCAAATGAATTTCATTGTAATTAATATTGTGATAAATGGTACAGACTCTTATAAGAAGAATAAATGAAATAAGTGGCAAAGCTATTAGCAATAACCCTCACCTCTAGTTAATGAATTATTTTCACCTCAGTATGTGGGATTTCCAAGGTTGTCGTTGTTTCTGTTTTTAATTTTTTAATTTATTTATTTACGATGTTCTGTACATACTGGTTGAGTTTGTATGTTCCTGAATTGTAACTATGGAGTGTGTGTCTGCAACTGAAAATTTTTTTGCTCTTGCAAGCAAGCTTTACATGTGAACATTCTAATCGTTTGTGCCTTTCTTTTGTATCTAAACAATTTTTAAATGTATTTTAGAATGTTTTATTTATTTGTCATGTACTCATAGTCATTTGTCATAGTTTCATACTTCTGAAGTTCATGACCAGTCATGCATGCTCCTGATGTGATCACATCATCGAAATTAACAGGTTCATCTTCTTGACAATTAGTCGTTTCGGGAGCATACTGAGTGTCGCATCCTTGGCAATACCTACTCAGATGTTCCTCTGAATAGGATTCGTGTTAAATCATAATTTCTCTCTGATAGCTGGAAAACAATTTTCAAGAGGATCTTAATTCAAACAAAAAGTTAACAGGTATTTAGTTTCTTAATGGCGTGTTGGTTGAAATTCGAATATATGTGAAAATCTATAGCTTGGAAGTTCTAAATGGGAGTATCTGTGTTTTATTGCAGATTTTGATCTTTCTGCAAAATCTGGCAACTTGGAACCAAAATATTTTTTTTGAATCAGGATAGCTAGTGCTGTAATGAACAAAACTTGATTCCCTGTGTTTTGTTCATTTGGAACAGCCAAACTTCACCTCTTATCAAATTTTTGATAAACAATATTATTATTGTAATTGTTCTTGTGAAACTTCAGCAAAAAGTAATATTGCATTGCTTTTATACTGTGTTGATTTACAAGAATATTAACAGACCATATTTTTAGTATTAAACATCCATTGAAGATACTTCTTTGTTTATTTTGGTGTTTTATTCTTTTTTAAAGAAGTCTGAATGCGTTAAAAGTTTATAGAAATACATTATGCATATGTCTAACATCAATGAATCAACTACAAGGTTTACCTACAATCTTGTATGTTTTTAAGAGAGTAAGCATAACCACCAAGTCTTCAGTACATTGCTTTCTATGAATAATTAAGCTTTTTGTGCCATGAAAGTTAACTGATGATTAATTAACCATGAATGGCAAATGAAACATGTGTGGAACAGACTCTCAACAGAGACATTTAATTTTAATGGCTCAGTAAGTCTATGTTGATTAAAACAGGCTTAAGGAAATTTCTAATATTAGTGCATTGTGTAGTATTGAACTCAAAAATGCCCAGAAAGTGGTCAGTTATGGTCTGGTTATCTTGTAATTTTACATCATAATAATACTATAAAATCTGCTTTTCAAATTCAGTGATGCCTTATTTAACATTAACAGACCTCAAGCCATCAGGTCTGCTCTTCTATCTTACCATGCAAAATTCACAAAGTTCATTTCACCATCTTGCAGAGAAAGAAGATATCACTTAAGTGATGAAACAGGCAAATTAGCTCTGAAGCATCTTTAAGCTTGGGGATCTTTTACATGCACTCTCACTCATTAATCTCACCATAATGCTCAATATAATCATCAAAAACTGCGCCACAATTTTCTGGGGAAAGGTCTAAATCAGAGTGACACGAGTAGTGCGACAACTGCATAGAATTTCTCACATTATGTTTATTGGCTACACTATACAAGGGTTGATCAGAAAGTAATGCCCCACATTCTTTTTTCCCCAGAAATATTTATTGGAAGAAGCTGAAATTGCACACAATAATAATACATGGTTATTCCATGTGCTCTATTTTCTCTCATGTGCATTATAATGCAAGAGCAAGCGTTTTGAACAATTCTTCTGTGATCGAACTCGCGGGATGTGTTTCTTTAGGGTATTCAGCGTTAATGTAAGAATTTGAATTGATAGTTCCGCCAATCAACATGAATGACACCATCAATGCCCCAAAAGACAGTTATCAGTATGTCAGATCTCATCACTGTGACGGGATGCTCAGAGCACAGCAATGAGGATCACATTCTTCACTTTCCAAAGCTCTAACTCGTTTATCCAAAATTCCAATGGTACACCTGGGAACAGCAGAAGTGCCCTACACCGCACCTAAGCGTTTGTGGATGTTCAGTTTCCTTCTCCACAATGAGGATCTCAATTACTGTTTGTATCGCACGTTCTCTACAGCCTCCATTTTCACAGTTCTGTGAGGAAATGCTTTCAGTAGAAGGGACTTGTGACTTCATACACTAACACTGAAAATACAAAACTTTAATGGGTTAGCAACTACAATCTGCCATAATGATTATTGTTATTATTATTGGATGTAGGGAAAATGTGGGGCATTACTGGAAAATGTGGGGCATTATTTTCTGACCGACCCTCGTAAAATAATACTACATGAACATACAAAAATGTTTTCAAACAGAAAGCTCTGCTCTGCGATTCAAAGTCAGGTTCTTAGAGTTGGCATCCCATTCATTTTAAACCTACACCGCCAGCCTGCTGTTAAACTCAACCCTGCTCTTGCTCTACAAAAAGTTAAAAATTTGCATTTGTAATTTTCAAAAATTACGGAATTTGTTTCATGTTATCAAAATCTAGTTTTAAAGAACAGCAACTTCCTTTCTGGATGTGCCTCCTATGTGGATAGGTTTCGATTAATAGTTCTCTTAATTTAGATAATGGTGTAATAATATCCAAAAACAATCCACATTCGTGTCTCTCTGCTGTGTGTGCCGAAAAGGTTTTTGTACCTTAATAAGTGTTCTTGTAACGTTCGCGATCCTACTTCTAGCATTTTTTTCTTTTAATTTTTAAATTTTTATTTTATTTCAACCACTTTCATATCTCTAGCCATTGCAGGAGAAGCATCAATACACCCAGAATCACAATCAATCGTCAACTGTTTTCATATTTCCCTCGTAACCACGATCTTATCGATCGAGGAAGGGTATGTACGGCACATCGAGCTCCGAATCGAAGGCAATAACAAGCAATAACATATCGGTAAAAATAAAGATCTTATTTTGTAGACTACGGCATAAAAAACATGATTTTAAGGACGTGGAACGCATCATTCTCGAGTCGACCCTGATAGCGAATCGCCGAGCGCTAAAAGCGCCGAGCGCCAATTTTACAGAACCGAATCGAAAATCCACTGTCGAGTCTCGAACCGCAGGGCTTCCCTATCAGAGGCACTGCAATGACATCAGTTGAAGCCCTGAGCCTCCTCTATTGGTAATAGACATGCCGAGAGACCGGTCAGGAGCTTAGAGCTTGTCCCGGCTGGGGACGGTGCCCCGCTGGTGGGAGGTACCTGGTTGCGGAAAACCCCGCCAACTGACGAGTTACTCGGCGCTGGATTTTACCAACCAGCGGGGGGAAATCACCGCCACCTCTCGCAATTAAAGTCGCACAACACACTTACGGGACTAATGACCTTAGTTTTTGCTGCGCCCGGAATCACACGCTCGAGCGTTCTTCCTCCGCACAGTTTTTGCACCGCGTGAAATTAAAGCTCGTATACAGCCAATAGGCAATAGCGTTTCATGTGCAGATTGTGTTTACAAGTTTTCTTTCTAAGACGTTGCTACAATGGTAGTTGCTCCTAATTATAAGGGAAGCGTGAACCGCTAAATATCTCTTAAATTGCTCAGGTGAAAGTTTAATGAGAACAGTTCCGTTAGAAATTGGAACCACTTGCATCGCATGGATTATCCACGTGCTGCAGGAGCCGATAATTCCGGTGGAACAACCTAACCCGAAATTTCTCAAACGTTTAACGTTAGCGTTGACGCATGCGCGCAGGCTTCCAGTGGGGTCGCTTGCGCGAACACCGTCAGCAGCAACTCGTTTGTCGCCGTTGCAAAGCTCGCCTCTCGCAGCGAGGTTGGCGCGAGCGAGCGGGCGCGGCGGGGGCCGTGGGCGAGCCGGGGCGCGGGCCCGGGGCCAGCGCCGCCCCCGTAGGAGGCGAGTGGGCGCGGAGGCCGTGGGCGGGGCGCGGGCGACGCGACGGCCCAGGGACGGCGCTCTAGTCGCGCCCGCGCCGCGCTCCGCCGCCCAGGACCACGCCAGGGCCCGCCTCGCTACCATGATGCGCTGTGAGCTCCTCACTCTTTTTTCCCCTCCCGACAGTTCCGTTGCGCCAAATGTTTTGACTTGCAGCTGCATCTTTCGCGACGCTTTTGATTCGTCTGTATTGTCCGCTGATGCGAGTTAATTTATAACAAAGTTATTCACAAATGCCAATTAATTCTAGTGCTTTAGTTAATCTTAACATTAACATGTAATAATACTAACAAATGAAAGACAGTTGGTACTTGATAATTTCTTGGAAATAACCAAACGTGTGAATTAGTTTGACTGTTACTGCAGTAATTCGAAAGAAATTATACCGTAGGGGTGCATATTAAGGTAGAAACTAATTCTTATGCGGTATATCTTGAAGTACGTTTCCGCTTATAGCAATGGCAAATTCGGGAAGTCTCGACAACCGAAGATTGCAGCCCTCAATCTCGGCCATCAAGAGGCTACCTTAGCAGGCGCCGTATGAACCAGGCCAAGAGGTTTGCACTGCGTAAAGCACATTGTGTATGTTGTGTATGTTACGCTAAACAACAACTCTGGAGTATGCGAGAACTCTAGCGTTTAGGCGTACGTTTGAAAGATACAGGAATGCGTCATTCGACCTGATTTATTGGACGCCTGAGCGTCTACGATGAAGTGTCATGAGAATGTGTGTGTGTTAGGAACCACTTCCATTAACGCACGTCGTAGAAGGAAAACTATGTGCCAAAGGCAATCAGCACGTGAAACGTTAAATGGTCACGTGGTTACCTGTTAGCGGTTTACGCCATAGTTTCACGCTGTGCAAAACTGTACTCCATAAGTACTTGATTCCCGCTCTTTTTCCGAGAGGAGACGCGGTCTTGGAAAACCCAGAATTGTCAAAGAATCTGTTGGAGAAGTGGAAAAAATCAGGGCTTGTTTTAATCCAGAAAAAAATTATTTTCAAAACAATTAAAATATGGAATTCTCGTAAGTGGGATGGTCAATTGAAAATAGAATTAAGCTAAAAGACTGCTGCAAGATTGCATATACAAATTTTCTTAATTTTAATTTGTCCTCAAAAGTGTTGAATTCTTCTTTCTTCCTCTTGTTATTTTTTTCTTCTTCTTCTTTTTCCACTTGTTTTTCTTATTCCTCCCCCTTCTTGTTTTTCTTATTCCTTCTTTTTTCCTTCTCATCCTTTCTCTTTGTGGTGGGCTTGCAAGTTTTCCACAAGTTTGAAATGGATAATACACTGTACTGACCATTTTTACTGTAGGCTAAATAATTCTTTTTTTGATGCAAAACTTGGAACATTTTTGAATTGGTTGTTTGCATCATCAGGTTCTATGATAAAAAAGACAAACGTATTTTACTAATTGTTTTTCAACAAGCTTATAAGCAAGAGAAAATAAAACAAATAAGTTCCTATCACTGGCCTGGATAGTCGAGGTTGGTAAGGCTGAAGAGCCTTGGCTGCCTCATGACTGCAGGGTCGCAAGTACGAATCCTGCATGGGTGTTTGTGTATGTGTATTGTATGCCTTACCACCAATGTTAAGTGGTCGCTATATGACCTTACTAGTTGAAAAGCGACATTAAATATGTAAAAAGAAGTGCATAATAATTCATAATAATTAAATGGTGATTAAATCAAACATTACAATAAATTACAATCAAAGAAAATTGACAATAAAATATCAGAACATAAAAAAGGTTTAAAATCGAAGAAAACAGTAGGAGCACGAGTCCAAGAGTACTTTTACTCCCCGTTAAAAGGTTAAAGATTGATTCAGATAATGTGCCACAATGGTCGTTATGTAGTTTGTGTCAGTTAGAACCCTCCAGAGTTGCACACCGTTCACCTGAGAATGTGTGAATGAGACCAAGACAACTGGTGACTGAGGTGAACTATCCAGGAGAGATGAAAGGGAGGAGTGGGGGAACAGGAATGGATTGAAAAGATAGGAAAGAAGAAAGAAAGATGAGAAAAGAAGGAAAGGCAAAACTAGGGAAAGAGGTTTATGTAATCAATGCAAAAAAAAATGATGCAGAAAATTTCATAGGATGTATAAAATGGACAATCGCATTATCACAAAATTTGTAAATATGTTAGTTTCTGTATTTGAATTGACTGTATTACACATTTTTATGTTAAGAGATTCTCATATAAGTCTCAAATACCCTCCTTATTTCATTATCTAATATCTTGTTGTTCGTTCTTAATCATAATTGTGCTGAAGGTTCAATTTGTTGGGATATAGAATTTAATTTGAATGCTGAAGTACTTAACATTGTTGGCGAGCTCATTCATTTGTAATTTTAGCTGCTGCTTTGTTTGACACCAATGGGCAATCTATACGTGGAACACAATATAGTCTCCCTATCCCGAAGGTTTATTAATTCTTTATGCTACAAAGCTACTTTGTTACACACTCCACTAAATTTATTGACAATTTCAGGGACTCTTCCATATTATATTCCCCCTCTCCCCCTCATCTCTGCAGGAAGGTTTTTATTGACACAAATTACATAATGACTATTGTGGCTCATTATCTAGAATCAATGCATTCTTGAAGCTTTTTTTTTTTTTTTGTGGGATTGTGTGAGAACTCATGGCTTGTGCCTTGAACAGGTATTTCTTCAACTTTAAACTTGTTTTACATTTTGGTATTTCATTGTTAATATTTATTATCAATTTCTTTGTTTTGTAATTTATTATAACATTTATGTTTTAACATTGTTGATAACAGTTTAATTTTTATATCAAATAAGTTGTATTTTTATTCTAGCAGCTGAAGATGCAAACAACCTGTTCACAAAATGAGCTTTCAACAAGTTCAGTGTATAATTTAATAAATAATAAACAACTAAAATAAATAAATGTTTAAAGATTGTGCGGGTAATGGGTACACTACCATGCGTGGTAGGGAGGCCAGCCAAGAGCTTAGAGCTCGTACCGTCTGGGGCTGTGTCCCGCTTGCAGAAATACCACGAGGGGAAAACTCCGCAAACTGACGTGCAGGTCGGCACGTGATCCTACTTGCCAGGGGTAGAACCCCGCCACTTCCCTGGATATAATATTCTACACTTATAGTGGTCTATTAATCGCAGCTGTTGGCTTGTAAACAAAATCAATCGAATTCCCCAGATAATGGGACTCTTGTAACTTTACTCTGAGCATTCGAAAATAATGAAAACAAGCGTCAAAGAGATTCAGTTCAGGAATAACAGTTGAAAACTTGAAATTCGCCTCTTTCCTCTGAAATTCCATACTTTCATGTGCTTTTCGCCTTCATGTAAAAGGGAAGTTGATCATCCGAAAAATTAGTGTGCGTATCTGATCCTCTATGGTTCCTGAAGGAATCATTTCCTTGCTGAGATGCTCGTGTGCAGTGCTCTCCACCGGCTGGGGCCGTTTCGTCCTCCAGAGACTGAGTTAGTTCAGAGCCAGTCCTACCACTCTACTGCGACTTTGATCGCGAGTTCCTGATTCCGAGACCACCCGGTGTCGAATTTTCGACACTACATACATAGCTTGGTGGAATACAGCCGCTATCCGGAGGAGAATATTGCGGTTGGCTGCTCTGATCGGAGGTTTTCACTTGTTTCTCCGACAAACATCAGTCTTATGCTGGAACCGTACCCTAACAAACGGACCGCGCGCTATCGTTCCTTCCTCTCCCTTGTCTTATTCTATGCCCTTACTCTCACGCACATACTTACATGCAGTACATTACCACCACATGCCGGAAGTTTAGTGCTTGTTCCAGGCAGGGCGGTGGCCGCTGAAGGAGTTACTCAATAAGTGGGAAGGATGCATAATACCACCACCTGTTGAGGCTGCGAAATATTGCCTAGATGAATGGGGAGAGCATTAGCAGAAACTGCAACGAGAAGTTTCGTGCATCGCCTTCTGTGTTCCCATCGGCGAGAGAGTGATGGAAAAAAGAGACACAATTGACAATGATTATTACTTTGCAGAAAGAAAAAATGAATATTGAAGAGATTGTCATGATTACCTCTGTCTGAACGAAAATAAACGTTCTCCTTTCGAATTTCGCGTCATTCATGCAATTAATTTGGCGGCTCATGTACCAACATCACCCATCCGTCACCTTGCGCCTTTTGTAAATGATAAGTTTTAAAAATGAAAATAGCGTGACTCTGGTACCAATTTAGAACTTTTCTGACAACCCATTCCACTAAGTGGAAGTGTCATGCTAAACGTAATAGAATGTCCAAAAATGAGTCATTTACGGCGTAACAACTGTTATTGATGAATCTAGCGCGTTAAGTAGTGTGTTTGGACTTCCAACTGAGGTGTTGGAAGTCACCTCAAAGGCAAAATCAAGTTGCGCTTGTGGTGCATTTAAGACTTTGTTTACTAGTTTAAGACTAGTGTTTACTATATTTTTAACCAAACGAGAATTCACGGGATTTTTTAAATTTACTTTATATCAAAAGTGAAAAGACACATTGTAATGGCCGGTTACCAGAGTCTGTGTTTTGGCGGTACATTATGTCAGTTTTTAGAAACTCAGGAGTTCAACCATCTGCAAATAGAATTTGCAGATTTTTTTAATCATAATCTTTGGTTCAGCGCTGCCCTAGGAACGTGTGGGGCGAGCGGCAGCAATTCCAGACCTCTCTCTTTTGGCCAGGTAGAATAAGTCATCTGCAATACTCATGCAGATGTAGGAACTGTTTGAGTGCCACTTTGATTTGACCGTCCGCTTCCTTGAGCATCGACATAGATGGTATCGCTAAAGCCAATTGTTAGAGGTAATATGGCATTATGTAGGTATAAAGTAATGCCATCTTCTGAGTGGGCTTTAAATGTTCCTTCTGAAGCTTCATCCCTGCTTCCATCAAATTCGATATGGACAACCTTTCCAGTCAGGGGTCATCAATGAACCAGGATTGTTCAAAGGTTGTAATTTGAAATGAAAGTTTTGCGACGGCTAGGGCATTCTGAGGGCTTCAAGTTATTCCAGCACAATGTCGACCACTTCTTGAGTTCCTGGGACTTCTTTTGCTAACAGCAACAGATCGTGTGCAAATGCATACACGGATACACTCGTGTATCCTGACATGTTTTCCGATTTCTCATGTAGGCACTCCATGATGAGATGATTTTTACCACTCTCTTAATTCGGAAAATCGAATCGGGGTGCGTGTTACCCCCGTGTTAGAGGAAGTAATTTACTGTATATACGGGCGAAATTTATCCACTTTTTTCGTTACGGCATGGCAGAAAGTGTTTTTCTATCGAATATTCGTCGCTTTTCTCGCGTCATTACAATACTTGGTCTATACTGCGTAAGCAGTAGCGAGAAAGCAAAAGGTGGTTTGTAACAGTGAAAGAAGAGTGAATGATGGTATTATTAATTCACGTGAACGTTCCAAAATTGCAAGTTTCATATCAATTCAACAAAATAATTTTTATATTGTTTTCTCTATTTGAGCAGTACGCTATTTGTGTTTGAAGCGGAGCGGGCATAACGAATTTAAAAGGCTCGCAAGGGTATAACATTACGAGTTTTGCTTCAGATTCATAAACACAGTAATGAACTAGTAAACCATGAAACTATAACTTACGAAAACAAGGGTTTAAGGACTTCACACGCATCGTTTCGAGTTTAGCATGGCGGTAAAGTGTATTGAAGAGCAACGTGTTGCGTGTGTTGCCTTCTTTCGCCTATGTACCTTAATCAGCGAATCGCTATTGTTTCTGTCTTCAAGCTATTTGATGCAGTTCTGGTGAAGGTATGGTGAATCTTATCTCCACAAGTATTATGGGAGTATGTGTCGAAGGTTCCTTATATAAGTGATCTCTCCGTAGCCTATTAAATAAAGAAGTTACTAGTATGTTGTTCGTAAACTTTTCTGTAATGGATTCGTCTTCGAACACGTTCAAATCGCGGCTGACTTATCGTTTAGGTATGGGAAGTTATCTTTTCTTAAAGGTAATGTTTTACATTAGAATGAATAAAAGTAAACGTTTGTTTCTTTTTCTTTTAGAGGTCGCGAACGAGACGAATAGATTATCTGCTTTGAAACGAGCGGCCAAGAAGCTGAAATAAGTAGTTTACAACCAAAGCAAAAGACTCACATTTTATCGCAGACACCCAACTGAGCGGCTGCGCTAGGGTGGTGCGAACGTTTGTGGACTGTGAAAATATCTGCGTACGGTTGGCAACTCGGGCGTTTAGTTGTTGGCAGCGCCAGTGCGGATGCTGGCTAGCCTCATCCGCATTTCACTTCGCTTGTTACGCGTACGTTCTTTCGGTATAAAAAAAATAAATAATAAAATGCGTTGTACTTGGAACACAGTCTCCCTTTCTCCGCCCCCACTTACCCACTGCGCCCCCACCCCCACCGGCAGCGCCCTTTGCGTTGGCCGCGAAAGGTCATCGTCATGGGCCATGCGTCGTCACCGCCGCGCCGCTCCGCGCCTCGCCCGTCGTCGTCGTCGTCGTCGTCGTCGTCGGGGGCTCCCGAGCGCATGTTCTATATATAGTACCGGCGCCCCCTCCCCGCCCCCGCGACCCGCGCGCGACCGAGTGTAACGCGGGCGGCGGCGGCGGCGCCGCCGGAGGGCAGTCGGCGCGGCGATGCCTGGCGGGCGCGCCGCCGCCTCCGCCTCCGTCTCCATCTCTGCCGTTCTGCCGCTGAGCGCCTGTGAGTGATCCCGCCCACGCCCTTTGCCCGTTCGCAAGCGATATTCAGCGTCACCCCCCCTCCCTGGAAGGGGTGGGCAAGACACTTCCCAGAAGGGCGTGCACGCATGGTTATCTAATCATTGAAGACTCTTCCTAATTCTTTTGTGGGTTGCCGCTTGTCAGGTTTACTGCATTGCAGGTCACACTCTCATCACAACAGTTGTCCTTGCACTAAATATTGTAATTATGTTCATATTAATGGGGATTGGTAATTGGCAATTGCGTTTGAATAGGCAGTAGCGTTGTGCCTGTTTGTTTATATTTCTGGATTTCACAGTTGCTTTAATTAATTTGTTGAAGTCTGTCAAAATTGAATAGAGAGATCCTGTACTACTGAAACATTTACAGATATAAAAATTAATGTGATATTTTCATATTAATGTATCTCATTTGTCTGTTTATACCATAAAGGAGTATAATTGAATTGCGCTGAGGAGAAAGGGAACAAGTCACTTTTATATTATCCTGTCCAATTTTTCTGTGAGAATTCACTAAGATAGCCTAAACAGTGATGTGATTCCTTCCTTCACTGTACAATTTGCCTTGCCCTAAAGAACAACTTTCCAAAACAAAAAATTAAAAATGCATTTTTGACTTATTCTCTTTCTTCTAATGCTGACTCAATGAATATCCAAACCATTGATGATATCCCACTACAACTCTGGGTTGTTTCATTTCAGGTCACTCTGGATTGTTTTGCTTCAACACATCTCGTTGTTGTTATTGTTATTATTATTATTATTATTATTATTATTATTATTATTATTATTATTATTATTTAAGACTTATTCTGATCAAATATTGTGTTTTTTCTGATAATGAAGATGTCAGACATACATTTTTGGTTTTTATAAATATAAATACTTCTTATGTTCGCTATGCCTGTTCTAACGAGTCAATTCTACTTTGACTGAAAATATATATTCTTAATGTTTATTACTACTTTAATTTATGTTCCGTAAACAATTGAGTAATATGTTGAAGTTATGTCAAATAAAAACTAGTTGACATTGCGTTCTCAAGACTGTGAATCTTTTTGTTAAAGATTAATGTTCTGACTACCCTTTTTGTGATACAGGTATTTGTCACACTTGTGGTGAGAAAGTGACTGGTGCTGGACAAGCATGTCAGGCAATGGGGAACCTATACCACACAAACTGCTTCATTTGCTGTTCGTGTGGCCGAGCATTGCGTGGCAAGGCTTTCTACAATGTCCATGGAAGGGTTTATTGTGAAGAGGACTATTTGGTAAGTAGAGACTGCCCTTTTAAATTTCACCATAAAGTAAACCTTATACATAGTATCCTGGTAACTGGACTGCTGAATAATTTCAGGACCAAAAAATCCCAACCAGAATTTTGAAAGTGAATTTAGTGTTAATTTCAAACCCTTAGTAGGCTAAGTAGGTTGTGGTCCATGTAGTCTTGTTAGGACTAATGGACTAGGAAGGAATTAAGAAACAAAATGGTAATTCTTCTTCCTTTTCCTTACAGTACTCAGGATTTCAACAAACAGCAGAGAAGTGTGCGATATGCGGTCATCTAATAATGGAAATGGTAAGTGATTACATTATAAATGTCAATTTTTCCCCGAAGTATTCAGATTTGTTTTTTTATTTTATATTGGTTCATCATCAATCCATACCATTCTTTTGTAGCATAGAAGGATTATCTTTTTATAAATTGTATTTTAACTTAAATCACTATAAGCGTGCAACACTGAGGGTTTTTGCACCATACTGGAAGAGAGCTATCCATAAAAACAGAAAAAGCATTACTTGCAAAACAAATGTTTGAATTTTTTTTAAGAGTCCTAATTTTTGCATGTGGTTGGATGCGAGGGAAAAGGGTATGCTGCTTTTTTTGCTATCGTCTCTTTGAATTATTTTACTGAAATGATAAACCATTTTAGATGCCGAAATTGAAATACTTGAAATTTGTATGAAATACAGATTGGTTGATACCCTGTCTTAGATTTTTGAACATTCTAAAGTTTTAAAGAAAGTGACTATGTCATTGAATTCTGTGTATTGTACTCTTTGCATAAAGAAAAAATATGTCCCAGGCATTTAAACTTGAGTGCTTATGTTTCCAAAGCCAGATGCCATACTTCAAGATTGCCCATTAATTGAATTTCCTTATTAGTCGGGTCACTTTTCATTCTTATATCTACTTTGTATTCTAATGAATCATTTAAAGTGATTGAAGTGCAGTGAAATCTCTTTAAGCCGGCCATGTGATTAAAACCTTAAAATTGGTGTTTTAGAGAGGTAGTCTTCTTATAGGGAACTTCGCACTATTAAACAGAGCTCATTCCTGCCTCTGCGACTATTATGATATGCATCATAATTCTCTTCTTGTTTCAAGTGAAATCTTTAGTTATTGCTTCATAAAATTAATTTTATTATTTGTATTTATTTATGTACGTAATTACAAATGTAATTACAAAAAAGAATAGTATAGTGTACTTTACGAATTGTCCTTCTTCAGGTGATGTGTTATTGACACTCCTGTAGTATATTTTTAATAAGGTTTCTGACCCAAATATTTGCGCCTTTACGACTTCAGAAATCAAGCCTATCAGTTTCTGATTACCAAATTCATAGGCAAGGGACTGATAACTTCCAATACTAGATGGTGGTTGTTAAGTGGTATCTAATGAACAGTCTGTTGTGATTCTATTCTTCAGTTGTCTCTTGTTTATTGCACTCCAGGGATATTATTTTGTTTCTGTGAAATGATCTTTCAACTTTATAACTCGAAAATTTCTCTGCATTTCCGGAAAGGTCTCCCTTCAGAGTTATCATGAAATCTCATGCAACCAATCACAGTTGCTTATCTACAAAACACTGGAAACGATTTGTCTCACAGAAGTAGGTGAACTCTCGGTATTCTTTCAGTGCAAGATTTTGCTGGTCGGCTTAAAGGAACAGCGATATTACATTAAGACAAAAATTCATGGTCATTGGTCGGGAAGAGGGGTGGTCAAAGTTGACCACCAAGTCAAAGAGGGCAAGAATACATTGCACTTGCGGAATAATTATTCTGTTCCAGAGAAAATTGGTCTTAAAAAGAGGTGGTCTTGTCAAGAGGTTTCCCTGTATATTAAAATATATCACTATATGTTGTACATAGAGGCCAGAATAATGTTTTAAACTTCTAGGGCAAGAAGAGGAATAAAACAATTATCACTTTCTGTCAATGAATATACAGGCTCTAGAAAGTACTGGCATATAACTGTTATATGGATTTAGTCATGTGACATTACACTTGATTGGTCGCTGATTTGTAGGTAACCCTGTATGTACAGATGTTGGATAGATATATAAAATCTCCTCAACCATGTCATAATGTGACTTCCTGTCCATTTGTGCATAAGAATTTGCTTAAAAAATTAGGGGAAAATCAGGGTGTAAGTTGGTTGTGTGAAATTTCCCACTACATGTTCATGGAGAAAAAAGTGTTGTTAGTTTGTTTTTTTGACTCCTATACACACTCTTGTAACATTTATTTTGAGTTACTCTGGTTGTAAATGACTATTAGGTAGCACCTATTATATTTCTTTGGAATGTTTTTGGCAGATACTACAAGCAATGGGAAAGTCTTACCACCCAGGCTGCTTCCGCTGTTGTGTGTGCAATGAGTGCCTCGATGGAGTTCCTTTTACAGTGGATGTAGACAACAAAATATATTGTGTTAATGATTATCACAGGTATTCAGAGAAGTTTCTTATTCTAATAATTAGACTAAAAGAACAGTTGGCATGCCTATATCTATGGTTTCTTTTCAGAATGTTTGCTCCAAAGTGTGCTGCTTGTGGGAAAGGAATTACACCCGTGGAGGTATAGTTGATTTTGCTTCTCGTAATTATTCTAATTGTTGGAAGTTTTCCTTTTTTCTTAATGGAAATGTTTTGTTGTAGGGGACAGAAGAAACTGTAAGAGTAGTGTCAATGGACAAAGATTTTCATGTAGATTGCTACATATGTGAAGTAAGTGTAACAATTTAGTACATTCTCATAATTGTACATAATATTGCTTGTTTATGAACTTCGACCTGTTACCAGGGAGGGGGGGGGACAGAGGCAATATGCTATGACTTTCTTGTTTGTGGCTTGTATAATGGCTGTTACTTTAAAATTTGTCTGTGGCTTGTATAGGACTGTGGAATGCAGCTCACAGACGAACCAGACAAACGTTGTTACCCACTGGATGGGCATTTGTTGTGCCGGGCATGCCATATACAACGTCTTAGCCTTCCTCAGCAGTCTCGCCAACTTCAGGTAAGTTAAGGAGTTGAACCTAATGACTCCTGTCCCTTTCGAGTAAAATTCAAGTTTAACTGTTTTTCTGCTAAAGTAACAAAGAAAGGAAAATAGTTGAGAGTAAATTTCTTCTAGCATATGTGAAATTCTGGTTCATTGGAAGGCTGTTTGTTATTCTAAGAAGCTTAAACGAACTCCTTCATTGCCTAGTGATGTCATGTGGCAGCATTGCTGTGACATTGTTTTAATTATAAAATACAATGAGTTGCATTGATTACTGGGTATTTGAACAACATTTCTAACAGTGTTGTGGATTGTTGTGGAACATTGGGGAGGGGGGAGTTGGTGCGTGTGTGTGCTTTTTTCCCCACATTGAACTTTGAACTTTTGTGTGTGTGTGTGTGTGTGTGTGTGTGTGAGAGGGGAAATTTGTTAAAATTATTTTTTTATTGCTATTGAGAACAGGCCATACTGTTTCAGCATTTCTGATTACCCACTATTCTCATTCAAAAATGTCATTTTTTCACTAGTGTTTTTTGTTATTATTTTAAATGAAAGGAACTCATCTTTCGTCCTTTAATATTTCTTTTCTTCCTTAGGGTGTTCCTGCAAGCTACCAGTATTTGGGTTAAATAAGCTTCATAACTTGATCTAATCCAAGGAGGGTATGTGTGCATAAAGTGTTTTAATTGTACTTGTAGTGTAAATCAGATAAGGTACTCAGTTATGTTGTATGAGGAGAAATGTGCTTTTGTATGTGAAATTCATTCGCACATTCCAAATGTGATGTCTGTATATAAGTAAGTGTTGCTGTTATATTTTCATTGTATTCCTTTAATATATTTGTTCATGCTACCATTCATTTATGGAAAGTCTTCTAAAATTATTTCATTGTCAAAGGGAGTAATGTTCTATTTTTGTGATTTCAATCGGGAAATATGCTCACAAATTCTTTTTTGTAAATTTTATCTAAAATGTCATTGAGTATTACTTATTAAAATATTAAGGCTAAGTGATGTTTTGTATGCTCATTTATATGCTGTTAGAAAGAGAGAGAGAGAGAGAGAGAAATAGAACAACGTAAAGTTTTCAGTGGACTTTTGACAAGCTTATCAGACTGCATTATAAAATGTTCTTTTTCTTCAAAGTAGTAGTTCACGTTGCCTTAATTTTATTACAATAAATAAATATTATTCAGAATTTAAAAAATTGATTCATATTGTATAATGGAAACTCCTAATTTCCAAGATGTTTTTCTTCTTTTCACTTCTTACGTGTTCTTTGTTAAATATTAAACATAAAAGCATTCTCTTGACAAGTATACTTCAATTTTAATTCTAGTTCCCACCTTATTATGACATTGTACTGACAAATTGTATAATAAGAGTCAATTGTAAGGAAAATGTGTGCTATTTATTATCTCTTATGATTTGAGCTCCATTTATTTGAGAAGTTACTCTACGATACATTCTCTCATTAAATGAGAATGTTTCTACAAATCGTACATCACTCTGTGGATGTCTCTGTGGAAAACTTTATACCTGTTTGAACCAGTTTGATTGGTAATTTCCATGGAAATGCTCCTGCATCTTATAAGTAGACTAAGGATTTTTAGGCAAATGACTTTCACTCTTTTTGACATTAATACTCAAAATGAATTATGGATACATATGATGACATAACTTAAATAATAATAAAAGAATCATATTAATAGTGACTAAAAATGCATATTTGTACTGGAAAAGCCTAAAAATACTGCTGTTTGCATCAAAATAGAGATAGACAATTAGTATAGTGTATAATTCCTACATGAAAAATACACTAGACACAAGTATTGACTAGGAAGATAATTTTATGCAAATTAAATTATTCTGAGTTAAACAGGCATAACAGTTATAGATTTTACATTTATAACCTGTGCTACTTTTCATATTTTATAAGCATGTTTTTAATAAAGTAGTTTTAAGTAAAATAAAAAATACATGAACAATTTTTGTCATGCTAATTTGTACTGTCTATTTAAGTAATAATGCAACCTACTTTCACCTTTCAAGAGCATGTTGTAGGTGTCTAAACTAGGATAATTTTAGTCAAAATATCCGAAGTCTACTTGTAAGTGGCATTCTTCTTTTATTCAAGATTATTTATTTTGTCAAACCATACAAATTAACTCAAATAGGATATTGGAAATGAAAAGTTGTGAGGAGCTGAAGAAATAATTAATGAGGGTAGTTATCTTAAGCAGTGAAATATGTTCAGTTATTATATTAGGTAATAATAATTTTATATTCAAATTAGCGTGAAAAGACAATTCACTGTTTATTCCGTTTTACATTGTTGGGCAGTTTATTAGGATATTTTTTGACTTCAAGAATGCAACTTAGCAAATGCTCATTTATTTGAAATTGTTCTTCAGATGAACTTTCTTCATTGTAGTTGGCACTAATTTGAGGATGCTATGTGGAGAAGTTAAAGACACTAAAGCCTAATTGTTTGATCTTTGTGAAATAAAACTTGAGAACTTAGTGGGCCAACTACAATCTGTTTTAAGGGTATGAGTGACCCAACTGGCATCTGTTAGCATTGCCATTACTGTGGCTCTCGCGGCCTAAATTCAAGTACCATGTTTTGTGTACGTAGTTGATAAATTCTCTTGAATTTTACTTAAATTTATTTTTAACCCCGAATCACATATATACTGCCAGATTCATTCGGGAAATAGAGTTTTCAAAGCATGTAAATATTCTTAATTTATTTGTATAATAAGAAAAGACTAAGAAGAACTAAGCAGTATGGTCATTTGGTATGGCCTTATCAGATCAAATGGAAAGAGAGCCATGTAGTTTATACATCATTTGGTTTTGTGAAAATAATTTTGTAGTTTTTAATTGTCTGTCTACTTCATTATGATTGTCTTAGTACATATAACATCACAGAGGAGAAGGCATGTCAAGTGGAAATAAAAGTACTTAAATGTTAGCTCTGCATTTTTCATGCGCAATCTTTCATCTGTTTATACTCGTATTATGAACATTGTTTTTGCATCACAGTGGTGCTTGCAGTCTCTTTAGAGCTCTGACAAACAATTAGACTTGTCAGAGTAAAATTAGCAAAACATTGAGTATAATCTACATGGCAGTTGAATTCTGATTGACTGTATTGGAATTTTGGACCCATTTTCTTGAATTAAATCTTAATATAAAATGAAAGTATTATGCTCCTCCTTTCTCTCCTTTAGAGAATTACATCTATTAAAGCTTTATGATCAGTGTTGATAAAATGTTCTTGAAAAATTGACATGCAGCTGCCTTTATTGGTCCAATACTCAATACTCTTGCCTAATAATACTTATTTAGTTTCTGTCTTTTTACTATGCCTGCTTGAGAAATCGGAAAAACAAGTCAGGATAAATGCTATTGGAAAGGAATGTGTCTGTTAGCATTTGTTGATGATTTGGTTCTATTAGCAAAAAATGCCCAGGAGTTCAAGAACAGTTTGAAATTGTGGTGGAATATCTGGGGTCCTCAGAATGGCATTGTCCAATACTGAATATTCATAATTTCAAATTACAACCTTTGAACAATCCTTGTTCATTGAGGTTCCCTGTGGAAAGATTGTGGGAGAGAATTCCTCCATTCAGTAATAATCATACACTAACATACCTGGGAGTGGATTACTCTGTTTAGAAAGGCTTTCCTCTAAAGCATCCATATCAAATTTGATGGAAGCAGTGGCAAGGCTTTAGATAGCCTGTTTAAAGTCTTCATTTTCAAAGCAGCAAAAATTAATCCATTAAAAGAAGGAGAGGCGGCGACAAATGTGAAATTCAAAATTATTGACCTATTTCTCTTTTGTCAGTTTTCTTAAAAATATTAGAAAGGCTTTTCTACATGCAAGTGGGAATTTTTCTCAGAGAAAATAGAACATTTTCAGACTTGCAACACAGATTTCCAAATCAAAATATATGGAAATTGCCGTCTATTTCATTTTCTTTTGCTTCGTGAAGAACTTATTGGAATATTTTTAGATCTTTTAAAAGCTTTTAATTATCGTATATTACCTAATATAATGACCTTCTTGAGGAATTTATGGTATTGCCCTTGATAAGTTTTCCTTGAACTTTAAAAATATATCTAAAGTAGTAACTTTACTGGCACAAAAGAACGTTATTTACTTATCTTTCAAATTTGTTGCCGATTGAGCATGGGGTTCCACTGGGTTCAGTCCTAGGCCTACTTCTTTCTTTTATATGTAAACGATATGCCCTCGACCATAAAATGGAGGACTAATTCTGTTTGCTGATATTTACCAATATTCTTCACAAAAAAGGAACAATAAATAGTACGATTTCAGAAGTTTGAAATTGATTTTGTAATAACAAATTAATAGTTAATGAAGGAAAAACTGTTTCAATGCATTTAGGCATTTCAAACTCTCAATTGCATGCTCCTTTGAAAATAAACAACATGCAATTAGCTGATTTTAAATTAACAAAATGGGTCTCCCAGTTCAGTCAAACATCAAATGAAATATCCTAAAACTGAATTAAACACTAAATTAAGTTCATTAAGTTACTCGTTCAGAATTCTTTCAAATTCTGTCAGTCTTAGTGCAGCTCGTTGTGTGTATTTTGCAAATGTTAATTCCTGCCTGAGATATGGCATACTATTCTGGGAATGTTCCTCCAATAGTATTCAGACTTTTACATTGATGAAAAACTATTTGAATAAGATGGAAATGCCATCCACATGATTCTTGCAAGCGTCTCTTCATTGAGCTTGGTATCTTACCATTGCCATGCCTATTAATTTACAAATTTGTAGTTTTGTCAAAACTGACTTACTTAACTGTGGGGATATATTTTCATGCAATACTGATATTTATAATTATAACACATTTGTCAGGTGTGTCTTAATGCATGTACCTTCCTTTACAACGTACTGCCAGATGACATTAAACAATTATAATCTATACACACATGTAAGTTTAAAGTAAACACTCTTTGCATAATACGTGTATATAATACATTAACATTACTTTACAACACACTGCCAGATGATATTAAACAATTAAAATTGATACACAAATTTTAATTTGAAGTAAAATATTTTCTGCTGTATAATTGTTTCTAAATAATTAGTCTATTCTGACCATCAAAAAGAAAAATATTTATTTTAGAAATGATATATGAAGAATTAGTTTATTATTTTATTTGTATTAAATAATTTTGAAACATACTTAATATACATGTGGCAAGTAATGTTCCCCAATCACGATTAGTCGTTTGACCAGTTTCCCTGATCCATTAAGCGAATGCTGAAATGGCTCCTGATTTTACTTCTGGACATAAATGTAGCTTCACTCTTTCTTGAGCTCACCATTTGCTAGTTGTAGGAGTAGAGGCATAGTTTACTATTTTCTTGTAAATACTAACAACTCAATTCTGTAGTTCGTTTATCAATGAAAACAATTTTCTATAACTCAGTAGCGACAATATCTACTTTTAAATGTTGCAAACCATGCTTTGGTGTTCTTTTATTGGTACAACTAATTAGGATTAAAAGGTAGGAGAAGGGATTCCAGAGCTCAAGAAAATGTGCATAGATTGTACTTCTCCCCCATATGTTACTTACAGTTTTTACAGTTCATTGACAAAATAAATCAAATAAATTTTGGAGAAAGTAGCTTGAATGGTTCTTACTACAGATATTTAGAAACCGCCTTTCAATCAGTGTGAGTGCAGGTGTAGCTCTTAAGCTCACCCACAATTATTTACACCCCTCCAGGACAAATGGTGTTGGTTGATAACTTCTTGGGTTTGATCAACCAGCCCACACTAATTGTAGATATAAATGCCTACAATCACTCTTAGGGATCTCCCGTACTTGTCAGAGGGAGGCTTTTGAAATCAGTCATCGACCCCATTGACCCGGCGATTGTCGATATAGATGAACCAACTCATTTCGCCAGCGAAACGAATTGAAGCACGTCTATTGACTTGGCCTTGACTTGAAACCGCTATGCGGTGGACCATATTAAAAGACCCGACCATTTCCCTACCATTCGAACTTTTCTAGAACAGTCAGCGCCCGTAAAAAAGGCACTGGCACGACTGCAGCATTATCCAACCGTGGAAAACTTAATTGAATTCAAAAGATTCAGAGCACAGATGAGAACTTCTCTCTGGATTGCCACGCGCCACCACGTCTGGAATAGCGGGAAAAATTCCCCGAATTAAAGGGCACTCATCACGATATTCGGTGTCAGGTCTCCTTAAGAATGATTACACCTCGAAATGCGATTGTAGTGAAACTCGCCGCTCTCTACGAAAACCAGTGGTGCTAGAAGAGCAAGTACTTTCACGCAAAATTTCGCGAAAAGATCTCGAATTTTCGAAAACTTGTACATGACCTTATTTCAAGATCTGTCTTAGAACAGATTTCATTGACGGAAAAATCTGTTTAATATTTCAGTTGCAGGGAAACTCCGAAAAAAAATTTAAGTTTTGCAATTTTCGAAAACTCAGGTTAATTAACGAACATGAAACATGCACCATTTTCTTAAACTATTCGACAACACAATTTAATCAAAAACGTTGGAGCCATTTAAAAAAAATGAAAATGACCTTGGGCTTTAACGTAAAGTACCTCCTGGAATTAATTTATCGATTTCAATTTCAAGGGACCGCGACATCAGCCATAATGATTGGGGAATATCAATTTTGAGAAAAATCGGCTGTACAATTTAGCTGCTGGCGTTGTACAGACTGACTGTCAGACATGTTTTGTCGTCATTCGATTTTTCGGTATCAAGGACCCTCAAAACATGGATTCTGGCTACATCACGTGTTAAGGACTTTTTCTCAAAATTTAACAACTGTATTTGTCCACCTTTTCGTTATCAGGACCGTAATAAAACGTTTCTGCATAAAATTCGCCGTTTTCGCACAGCGTTACTGCGTAAGCGGTAGCGAGAAAGTAAATATATCGAGTACGGTAAACTACGCTCCAAACTTTCTTTTAGTTAAAGAGAGAATGGAGAATCGTGCATTGGACTTTGCAAGCAGGGTATCTGAGTTTTACAACTCCCCATTATCCATGTCTTAAATGCCCGGCTCTGGCGTTTGTGAAAAGAACTGCCTCAGGTCCTTATGAAATTTGCAAACAAATGCTACAATATCTTCTTGAAACGGCAATGTAATTTCGGCTTAAAAGCTGGGGAAGAGTATACCATCCTCACTTTATGGCTAGAATCCATTATCGTCCCAGCGCTAAGAGAAGGAAAAGAACGAACGCCATTGAACTGCCGTTCTATACATCTCCTACCAGTTGCGTTTGCAAAGTGCTGGAACGCATCGTAAATCAGCGTTTGGTTTGAACCTAGGAGTGTAGAAAACCTCTCATCTCAATTCATTGCGCATTTAGAGAACACTAATCAACTCTGGACCATCTCGTCGTTTTGGCGTAAGAAAGGTTTACCTCTTCGTTTTGTGGCCATACTATTTGATACGAAAAAGTCCTACTCCACTTGGATGTACGGCATTCTGAGAACCTTACACTCTTGGGGTTTCTGTCCTTATTTCTGGGGTAAGCTTTCCCTATTTTTTCATAACTTTATTTTGAAAAGATCCTTGTATATTCGCGTTAGCGACAAGCTGTTTAACGGTCACCAATTTTAGAACTGCATCCCTCAAGGGTCAGGGCTGAGTGTCACTCTGTTGTCGTTGTCATAAACAGTGTAATGTCGGCCGTGTGAGAACGCAAAAACATATGTTCTTTAAGTCATATTTCAATTCTACTATTAGGGATCGTGAAAAAAAAATGTTTCGGTGCTAATAGATGGCAACGGAGAAGAGAGTGTGGCAAAATATAACAAACTGAAGAGGTATGGAAAGTTCGAGAAAGTCTGTGCTATTCTGTAGCGCCGCTATTTTCTGTATATTACTTGGCATCTACAGTCAACTTTTAAGTCTATATTTTTAATTTTTTAATGATTCCGGCACGTCTGTTTAAAATAGGAGTACTTATGCGGCCTTAGGTTCATAATTTAAATTTGGGTCGTTTTATTCAGAGTGATACTTGCATCTGCTACAGGTTTGTGTTTTATGATATATATTACGGTTTTAAATTATGAAATTGGCCCCAATGACCTTATGAAATAATTATATGCGTCGTCATTGCCAACAATATTGTTGGCAATGACGACGCATATAATTATTCCCCCGCACCACCCATCATTAAATGCCAAACGACTAACTCATCAACTAAACACGATTTAATGACCTTAGATTGTTGAAGCGCTCTTAAACTCATCAATAATTCAGCGCTCGGACGAATAGTAACATCGTGTGAATAAACGTGGCCTAGATATTGCTTATGAAGCTTTTTAATATAATAATAATTATAATATAATAATAATAATAATAATAATAAATAATAATAATAATACAAGGTATACACCACTCCCATCTGCTTCGGCGTTTTTTCCTCAAAAATATGACCCTTTTATTGAACAAATGCTTTACACAGATATTATTCAAAGTAATTCCATCGCTGGCCTCAACACCTTTCTTCCCCATCCCCCTTTTCCGGCAGTGTGCGATGCCGCGTCGAAAAAATTGTTTTCATCTTTGGAGGCGATCCCCACGAATCATTCACTTTTTGCACACTTAAGAAGATCGGAAAGTGTTGCTCAGAGCAGTCGTAGGGCATGTGATCGGAACAAGTGCATAATCCAGTAGGGGAGCACGTTGGAGAATACGGCGGGTGGGTAGGACGTCCCATTTCAACGTTTCAGGTACGTTTTTGACCACTCTTGCCCTACGGTGGGCCTAGGCATTGTCATGCAGCAAAATCACTTATCGTGCCTCTCGCTGTATTGCGGGCGTTTGTATTTCAATGCTCGCTCAAAACGCATTAATTGCGTTTTGATATCGATCACCTGTTGTTGTTTCACTTGGTTTTAAAAGCTTCATGTACACGACGCGAGCTGATACCCACCAATGCAGAAGCATAATCTTGGACGCCACGAATGTTCGGTTTTGGCACGTCGACGTGGAAGCATGGCTGGGATAGCCCCCATGATTTTTTCCGTTAGGGTTATTCGTAATGAACCCATTTTTTTCGTCCCCGGTCACAACACGAATGTGCAGAAAACCATTCCGTTTTTCTGCCTCTGAAGCAACTGTTCGCGAACACACAAACGCCTTTAATTTTCTTCTCGGTTTAACTCATATGGGACCCAAGTTCCTGTCATATAATAGATATTGGCTTTGGGAGAACGTTTTTGAACTGGCCTTACTGTGTCAACCCCCAATGATCGTGAGCCATGTGTCTTCTTGAAGGTTTGACGCGAGTCTTTTTCACTCAGCAATACTCCAATTCTGCATCCTCAAAAACTTTCAACTTTTGCGCCACTATGCGGTCTTCCACGTTAAGTCACCGATTCTGAAGCCGTTGAACGCACTGCGCGACACGTTCTCTCACTAATCAGTCCTCACCATACAGTACTGGAGAGCTTGCGATGAGACTTCAGTCGCAGTTTTTTCTTCAATATGAACAAAAAAGCAGAACCTCGCCGCAAATGAACGAGAATTCGGCCGTCACTGACATTTTCAATCGGCGACAACGTTACGTTGCAACAACAAATCCCTAGTTTTGAATGGGGTTATGTTGCCTGAAAGCTTCACAAGCTAACTGCCTGACGTCTGCGATTTGTTTATCACGACCGTTACTTACCACTGTAAGCAACTATTGAAAACGGGCGGAGGCAAAGTTGTACACTTGTAATAATAATAATATAATTAATAATAATAATAATAATAATAATAATAATAATAATGCCGATCAGATGGCCGAGATCGCTAAGGCAGTAGTGCCGTCGTGGTTTCGGACCAGATGATCGCGGATTCGAGTACCGCCGCGGGCATGGGTGTATTTGTGTATGTCTGTACGAGTGTGTCGTCCTTTCACCCCTCATTATAATAATCATTTCATCTTGGCTACCCCCAGGGCTAACAACCCTGGGGCATAAAAATCGGACTCGGTTAAATGCTGGTCCCAATTAAAGTTACATGCACCTTCCACCGCGATAATGATACTGAGCCACAGGATGCGTGGTCCTAGTTGGCTTATTCGCGAGCAATAATAATAATAATAATAATAATAATAATAATATATTTATTACTGGCGAGAGTCGGCATGTAAGGCCTGCTTTTCCGCCTAACCACGTAAATATTTTTACATTTGCATGATTACAATTGGAAAAGTTACTACATTTTAAAGAAAATATGTTTACTGTACGGGTCACTTACAGAACGTTGTTAGTGAATGAGCATGCGAATAATTCATTCACAAAATTTGTTATTCATCTAAATATTTTCAGTATCTCTTAATTGTATTACAGAAAATAATTAATCTTTCCGATAGTTTTACAAATGTATGTTAATGTTCTATATATTGTTTCACAAAACCATAGAGAGAAACAGCTTTCATATCTGGATTGTTTTCTACACATTGTGCAATAAGGTAAGTTTGTGTGTTATTCAAAGGTGTATATGAATACATCTATGAAGGACATGTAAGAGCGACATGCGAATTTGACTAGTACCGATATATTTTCACTTGTTGAGGTGGGTCGGTTCACGTCCAGACGTGGGGATGCAGGGAGGGCTCTTAAGTACTCCATTCTTTCACCAGTCATCTTTCTTCTCTCCATCGTTCATTATCTTTCTTTTATAACATCCTGTCTCTTTTCTTCTCCTTTAATTTCACTGCTCCCCCGTATGCTGAACGCCCACCCATGTGTTTGCCGTACATGGCGACCCATATCGGAGGGAATGTGTCCTCAAGGTTTAGGGACTAATTTATTTCTCAACTTCTCCCCTTGTGCTACTTTCTTCTTTGCATCTAGGAATACGTTTAGTACGTATTTTGGGAAACTTATGTTTCACCTGCTTTCGCGTCGGACTCTTCTAGACGGGCAGTCGGGAGCTAGCCTACTCCCAATGAATCGGCTCGGACTAGGTCTTGTACTGAATTCTAGGAGGGTGAGCGGGAGGTCCCACGACGGGGCAGCGCTGTCTTATTTTCGTGGCAACCCTGTCCCCACTATATCCCCGAGCGACCCTGGCACTCCGATGGAGCTCCGTAGTGGGTGGGGACCACGGGAAGGAATCTGATATCCTTTTCATGGATGCCAAACCTCCGCCCCCCGAGCCCTCTTCTGCGTGAAACTGTCAATTTGGATGGTTCTTTTTGCAAAGAGTGGGATGGACTAACAATGCCCCATTTTATTTTTTTCATGTAATAACGATGCAGAAACAATGAAAAGTATAAGGCCTATTAATCTCGCTAGAGAAAAAACAAGTTCCCGGCGGTATTTTGACAGAGAAACGGCACAATCGTTTTCGTATGCCGTGCAGACATGCAGACCCAGAAAATCTGATACCCAGCATACTGACATGCAGATCCAGAAAATCTCGGATCTAAAAGCAATAGTCGGCCGCCAGTTGCATATACCCACTTTGCCTTAAACTCTGCAAGGGTGTAGTAAATCATGAAGATTTCTCCGCAGAATCGGAAGAAGACCCGGAAGCCTTTTTCTCAGCCTTAAGGCGTGACGGAAATGTACAGGTCCAGCTGAGAATGAATGGGTATTCACTCCTACCTCAACGCCTTCGACTGATCATCTCTTCCAGACCTTCGCCCGATCATCTCTTCCAGAGAAAATATCATGCAGTTATTACAATCGTCGGGTCAGACAGTATGTACCAAATTCTCTGCGCTGTTTGAAATGTCAGAGGTTCGGCCATACGCAGCCCCGTTGCATGAGTGCCGTACGCTATGGTAAAAAGTTGTGTAACGACTCGAACAGCTCCGCAGATTCAAGGTGCGTGAACTATTCTGGGAATCACCCATGGAACTCAAACCAGTCCCCATCTTCTTGAAAGGGAGATCCAGCGGAAGTTTCCTTTCTTGATGCATGATGTCGATACCCTGTAAACACGAGTCGAAGTTTCGCTGACACCATGGGTCCACAGCAGAAGACCTCAAATTGTGAAACCCAGACACCGAAAGTTCCCTCTGTGCGCAATAGTGCCTGTCAGATACCTAACGGAAACTGTTTCAACAAAACGCAAAGATGTCGAGCTGAGAAACGTGAGGCCGACTGACCCTGTTTCTAGATCCAGATCGCCTGTATCGAAAGACTGAGGTTTGTCAATATATGCGATTTGCTCTCGCCATAGTCAAGGTGACTGCAGAGAACGAGGAGCCCCACATAGACTCGTGCATCACTCTTCAACAGAGGAGAAATAAGAAAAAGAAATCCGGCACGTAACCTTCCTAGAAGCAACGAAACTTAACACCCAGAAATTATGATCCTCCTCTCGTGGAACCTCAATGGCTTTCGCACTCTAGACGTATTAAAGTTGATGTCTCTGTATTGACCCGTTGTTATCTGCCTACAGGAAACATCTCCTTCCTGATCATTTCCTCTCTCTTCGTGACTTTAGGCAAGACATTGATGTTGGCCTCCAGGCCCATGGCGGAGTCGCTACATTTGTCACAGACTCCCTCGTGTTCAAAGAAATAGACGCACGAACCATTCTTCAGATATCTTGCGTTCGTGTGAACGCACTATATCGATTTGCGACGTCTACATCCCCCTTGGACAAGTCGTGTCACAAGAGCAATTTGAAGATTTTTTTCTCAGTTGCTCGTCCCTTTTCTTATTGTGGAGGACTTTAATGCCCACAATTCCGCCTGGGGTCGCACGAGGACCTGTCTAAGAGGCAATATATTTGAAAATATGATTGGCAACTTGATCATAATTCTTCTTAATACTGACGAAAGTATACATTTTTTTCGTGGCTTCAAACACTTTCTGGTCCGTTGATCTGGCTCTCTGCAGTCCCTCTCTCTTCACCATCTTTGAGTGGATTCGATGATGGACCACTCCCATTTGTCCATCCTCGCTGGCTAACCCTCCGAGCTTAGTGGGAAACATTCGAAAAAGAAATGCGGATATCGGAAAACTGCCCAAACGATATCGATGCTACGGTTGCCCATTTTACTGATGCCGTTCTTCATGCGGTCTCAATTACCATCTTGAAGTCGTTGGATCGTCCACAACCTCCTCCTGTGCCTTGTGGAATGCCGACTGTGCCACCGCAGTGCGTGATCGGAAGCAGGCGTTGGTAAAGCTTAGTAGGATCCCAACTATGAATAATCTGATAAATTATAAAAGATCCCGAGTCAGAGCTGGTTTGCCCATACGGGAAAGTAAGGCCACGTCCTGTACAGCTTATATTTCGCGGCGGCGATGGTGTAACGGTTAGGACTGGTATACCCAAGTTGGCTAGTTCAAACCCGATCCTTGATCGAAGCTGTGGATTTTTAAGGGCGAAAAACTCCTTCGTACGCCTTTCTTCGGGGGGGAAGTAAAGCCAGCTGTCCCATGTTAGTAGATTTACTTGCACGTAAAAGATCCTCAAGCCTAAATGACGCCTCTGAGCTAAATTCAAAATCGCCTGTTTCTCGCCCAAGAAATACCTCCTTTCTCTGCTAGTTGGTGAAAGGAGCGTAGCGAAATTTGCGTGGTCAAACGGAAGAGCGGGCTTGATGGCCCGAGTCTCGCCACGTGAAATAAGGCATTAATTCAATTCAATATATTTCATCATTCACTTGCCGTACGCCCCCTAAAGTAGTCTGGCGCAAGGTTCGACAGATCGATGGAAAACTTCCTTCGCGATCTGTCTCGGGGCTTCTGGTAAATGGAAATCTCACCTCAGATGAATTGGCGTCTCACTACGAGATCTCCAGCTCTGTACCTACTCTCCTGGCTTTCTGATCATCAAAAGAATGAAGAACTGTAGATTAGATTTCTTGAGTCGCGTAGAGGATGATTACAACGGTCCTTTCTCGGTTTCGCTATTCCTTCGTGAAGACGGGCCCTCACGCGCCAAGAAATAAAAACCCAAGTATAGCTGAACATAACCATTTGGATTCAATGATCTGTTCAGTTGGACCAGAGGACCCAGTCCATTTTATATAAAAACAGCACACATCATTATGGATCCACCACCAGCTTGCACAGTGCCTCGTTGACAACTGTATTGTTGAGTACGTGGCTTCGTGGGACGTGCACCATACTCGAATCTTACCATCATCTCTTGCCAACTGAAATAGGAACTTACCTGAACAAGCGACGGTTTTCCAATTGTCGAGAGTCCACTCAATAAGGTCACGAAGCACACTCGTCACTGTGGATCTGGGAATAATGAATTTCCTAAAGATTTCCGCAATGGAATGTCCCATGCTCCAACTTCCATTCCGCGATCGAAGTATGTTAATTCCCGTCGGGCGGACAAAATAACGTCAGAAACAGTTTCACATGAATCACTTGAGAACAAATGAAAGCTCTGCCAATGCACTGCTCGTTTTACTTTCCCGTATACGTACGTATATACGGGATAGTAATAATAGTATTATACATTGATTTTGTTTTGATATTAGAGTGCAAAATTCCCTGGTCGTGTTTCATGATTTTAGCCTCTCGAAAGTCTTCTCTTAACAACTATGTATATATTTTTAAGTAAAGATGGTAATCACGATACATCATGATGTTTAGATTTAAGATTCATTTAGTGAGAAAAAAGTAAAAATTATGTGGCGTACGGGGGAGATTATCTGTGCACGTTTTCTTGAGTTCCAAACCCAATTCCATCATTTTATCTATAAATAGTTAAAAGATGAGTAAAAGTTGAAATTAAATAAATGGTATTAAAAAGTGCGAGATTAGCAACATATGAAAAAAACTAGACACTTTCGTTCCCGAGTAATAGAAAACTTATTTGCATCAGTAAACGAATTGCAGATATGCAGGTCTGCATTGCTAACAAAAGAGTAACTCACCCTTACCTCTACTCGGCCCTTACAAGCAAAAGGAGAGTTCAACAAAACATGCGCATAGTGAAGCTACATTTAAACTCTTTGTTATCCAAAAAATGCTTTTCTGTAAAACTTTTACTTTATTTTAGGATTTACCTTTTACTTTTCTATCACAAAAACACATTGCAATGAGGTGTAGCACTTCCAAGCATAATGTCCGTGTCTATTACACGAAATATTTCAAGCAATTGCTCTTGGTTACATTTTGCCCTAAGACCTGTTCTGAAGAGGTCTTCAATCTACAGTAATGAAAGTCACATGCTGATTAAATTCAATTGCAAGTTATGGAAGGGCAAGTTGCAAAACATTAGCCCATCACAGTGAACTTTTTATTCAAAACAGGAAAATAACAATCATAAGATCCTTTACAGATTCACTCAAGTCTTATCTAATGGGATAAAAAATTGTTTTTTCACCTTCATCCAATAACATTACTGCCTTCTTTGCAGATTCTATGATTGGGGGAAAAATAGTTATTGGAAACATAGGGAAATTGTGGTTAAACAAAAAGGGAAACTGACATTCACATGCAAAACTTTGACAAGGTATTTCAATACAAATTTGCTAGCTTAAATTGGGCAAAACTGAGGAAACTATAAGTAATCCAGAAACAGGCATGTAATATTTTCAGAAAGGACTAAGTTTCAAATTCATTGCAGTTGTTTTCTTTGTTTTGGCTCCTTGCATACACAATGGCAAAAACTAATTGAACAAACAAGAATTCTATAAATATATCTGGGTGGGGTTGGGGAGAGAAAGAAAAGGAAAAACAAAACATTACCAGATTTCAATGAAATAATATTTCAGCAAAGATTGGTAAAAATACTTCCTAAAGTAACTTGTTAAATAGATGTAAAGCAAGGATGATGATTGAGAATACTTTACTGATATCTGAAATGATTCACTATTTATTTTTAAAATTGTATACTTTCTCTAGTTAATTATGGTATTCTCATTCAACTACTAAGATGATTATTATTCATTGTCAACAACATTATATTCTTCATACCAACAAAAAAAAAGTTTTTTACATCCTTGTGCAGTTTCCAGAGGGAAAGCTCTTATCAATTTTATAATTTTGAATGTGACCTTGTGATAAAAATGGATTTGCAGCAAAGATAATACATTGTAACTCAGAAAAAAGGGTGTTCTGGATTTGGTGATTTGCATTGCTCACATATCAAATCCAAAGAAGTTAACATTGCACCTGAGTGGTCCAATTTCGAATTTCTTGCAAGTCCTCATTTCTTGATCTGAATATTTTATTGCTCTTGCTTAAACACCAGTATGTCAAATTGACACTAAATTACCCATAAATTTGCAATTAGTTTTAAATTAGACTTACAAAGAAGTTATTAAAAATCTCTTGTTAAGCCAAACATTGAGGTTGAATCTCATTTAACAATTAGCAACATCTTTTGTACATACACAGTTCTTACTGCAGATAAGTTTAATATAATGAACAAGATTCAAGTTACAAATGGAAGCAAATAAACATTCAACCTGATCTTTCTGTTATTTACTAATTACAATATTTGAGAAAAAGAAAAGGGCTTCACGAATTTATAAACAATATTTAATATATATATATCATCAGCATAGGAACATCAAATCTCAAAATATAATTAGCCAATTGTTTCCAAATGCTTGTATCCATTGGTTGAGATTTGAAAGTTTACTTATTCCATGCAGCTAGTACATATTTAAGTTTTCAATATTTTCAAAACATGCTTTAAATATACAATTATAGCAATTTAAAGTGATCAACATTACAAGTTTAAGTAGAAATATATGTTGTGCTTATTTACATATTTTCATGTTCTTAGTTTTAATTGCAATACTATTTTCAGCAATAAGTACTATCTTGTCTAATTGAGTCAGTTCTTCTATGTGAAATACTTTACTTCTGTGCTTGCTGACGCCTGTCTCGCATTAATGTCTGGCTGCGACCTTTGAATTGATCTTTCTTCTGCTTCAATTCGACTGCAAAATTTTGGCTCTTTTCTTTCAAATTTTCTTTTTTCTCTTGGTACATTTCTTTCAGTTTTCCCGCAGGTGGAATTGGTTTAATATAGCCATATTCTTTCAGGTACTTAATGGAGATGGTTGTGCCTCCTGTAAATAGAAATTTATTTTAAGCCATAACCCAAAAACTTTCACCATCATTCTCAATGGGCAAAGAAATTGTTTTATCACACAGACGTACCTATTGTCACCATGTAGCGAACCGGAGTTGCTATTTTATAAAGAGCATAAGCGACTGCTAGATACCCAGCACTAGAGTCTTTTAGAACATCGGGAATACGATTGCTCACTCCCAATGCTTCGACAATTGTTAAAATATCCACTCCACTGTAAACAAAAGTAGCCTTTCATTATTACACATACATGTGTTCATTTACATGTACTGAAGAGCATGGAAGACAAAAAGGCAGTCGCTCATTTAACAAGTTTTGAAATATTTAGGGTTTAACTAAAACTTTAACAAAAGAACCCAGAAAGTGTAGAAATGAAACATTTCTCTAGAATACTTTAAACGACATGTTTGGGCATTTTCTCCAAATTTTCATTGAAACCTTTTGGTTTACAGTACATTTTTAATTTTCCATATACTCCACGTAGAGAAAATTCTTTAATGCTGCACGAAAAAGTGCCAATATTTTGACAGAAAAATAGGTTTTGTGTTATTGATACTGACCCTAATGCAGAAATTGTT
Organism: Gryllus bimaculatus; assembly: GCA_017312745.1. NCBI lineage: Eukaryota > Metazoa > Arthropoda > Insecta > Orthoptera > Gryllidae > Gryllus > Gryllus bimaculatus. The sequence continues at coordinate 357,390 of BOPP01000259.1, read as the reverse complement.
TTTCTTTCTGTAACACACAATACTACTTTACTTTTTATGTCAGTCGAAATGTACATTTTGGGGTTACCTTATATCAAAATGGCATTTTTTCTCAAAACTTCTGTGTGTGGAAAACACTAGCACCTACACAGAATTAATCAAAATGGATATTCCCTGATTGATTGATGATTCCCTGATATTTCCCTGATGATTTGGATGGAATGGCCTCTTTAATTTGAAATAGATATTTTACGTTGCATCAAGCCTCCTTGAAGACTAAATATTTTCTCAAAACTGACAACAAGTTTTTTTCCTTTACACTTTTTTCTCTCCGATAGAACACCACACATTATTCACATTTGACAGTGAATAATAAGGCATAAGACTGATCTTAATTTTCAATTTTTTTCTTAATGCAATCTATTCCTTGATATTAGATCTCTGAATTATTTGATGTACTTTTTTCTGCTTTTGCATAGTATGAAGTTTAATAATGAGTTAGAATCACTATGCCAAAGGATTTATTACTGCATCAGAAATTAACTGTTTCTATCTATCAGTTATAAACATTATGATAAACCTCTTGGCTTGTAATTTGTGTCTGAATCCCCATCTGGAAAGGTTTTTTAAAACACTTCCTTTACACTTTGGTGTCTTTTCCTCTATTCTTACACACATTCAATGACAGGAAATTATTTTTATTTAAAGTATTGAATTTTATTTTTCACCCAAAAATTGAAGATGTGTATTTTATTTTCTCTTCCTTTGGTTAGGAATTTTTCAAGAGTTGGCTGAAGAATTAGTAGGACAGAAGTTACAATATTACAAGAAAGTATGAGCGGTTGTAGCTCCATTTTCTGTCGAGTTGGCAAAAAAAAGTGCAGCAGCAGTATATTTTGGACTTAAATAACATTACACATAGAACTGAAGTTTCATTTAATCCAATAATTGAATTTGGGAGGCAATGAGATTGTCTTTTCCTACTTAGCCTTCACATTTATATAAGTATTTCTTTAAAATATGAAATGACACTGAAGAATTAAATTAAACAAAAAAACACAATACATAGATAAAAATATTACAGAGTAATTATTTTCAGTAACCATTTCTTTAAACCCATACTTACAAAGTGTTTGACAGTGAAGAAAGTTAAAGAACATTTCTGAAAAATGAAGGATGAATCTGGCCCACAAAATACATTGTACAGTGGTATACAAGGAGAGAGGGAGGACTTCAGCATCACCCCAGAAGCAACGGACACATACTCAAAAGTCACAGCTTTTGCTGATTTTCTACACCAACGAAAGTCATTCAATGTACAATTTTAAACATTACTAATATTAACTCTAAATCAACAAATAAAAGTACATTTTATATTCAAAATAAATGAAAAATTCCATTTAAGAAAATGACAATTTGGCTAAACACTAAACCTGTAGTCCCTCTCCTCCCAAGAAAAATTCTGAGTGCGCCTCTGGTATTATAAAAAGTATAATGTTTATAAGTAACATTAATCACGTGACATAACACAATTACCTTTTTGCCAAATAATAGAATCCTCCAAACCATCCCATTGATGTTACGACGTGTACTGGCACAAGAACGTACCAATAGTCTCTATACATTTTTTTAAAACGTTGGAATATGGATAGTTTCTTTTCATCCTCTAATGGTTCAACAGCACTGGCACTATCTTGTCTCTTGGATTTCTCTTCATGTGAAGTTTGCTTTGGTTTCGCCTCCTCTGAGCCCTGCCATTGTGACTTGTCATGTTTCTCCGACGAGTAGTCCAATTTAGATATTATTTGAGGGAAGTAATTGGTCGAAACACAGTTGGCACTGACAAGAGGTTTGAGCTTGATATTGGCATACATGCGATAATCTGCAAAATAGAACCATAACCTCACACATCAGCAATTATATTCCAATACATCCTTTAAAACATTATATTACCTGAGGAACAGCATATTTTCGAAAATGGGCGTTCATCTACAAACAAGGCCGGGCTGTACTGTGGAAACCGCAGTCGTCTTACTGCTCTATCAAGACAACGAATTTCCGCGAACGTAAGACACGTATGATGAAACACTTTATGCATCATTATTAATTCGCAGGTCAGACCATTATGAAATAGAGCGTCTACTATGATCTCACTTCGTCACATTTCCATAAAGATGCAAATCATACAGCAACCTCACTCTTCTCCATAACGCTACAAACTAGCGATAAAATAGAAACACGATTTCACTCGAGCATGACTCCACATACCTCTACAGTCCAAACACCTGTAATATGCGGTTGGTATTCTGAACACCAAGGCAAAGAAATTGAATATATTTTCTGTACAAATTGTTCATTTTTATTATCTAATATCGGAAATCATTCCTTGGATGTTCTTCAATACCGTTCTTTCCAATACGATTTTATAACCAAAATAATGCGGGGGAGTTGGCACGACACATCTATTTCAATTGACTTTCAGAACAAATGAATTCGTACTGAGGTGCAGGTTACCGCGAATTCAAAGGGCTTCTTTGCTCTGAACTTTCGTAATACCTACAGCATGAAGGAATACAGAATATATTATTCCTCTATGCCTACAATTTATTGTAGTTTAATTTCTGTGGATCAGTTTTTGACCAAAAAAATATGATAATTGGTCGCGGGTCTCTCACCAACTATTATTGAGTATAATTTGAACTATTTAACGCAATGAAATGCAATAATGATGTAACATTCGAGGTAAGTGTTCAAAGATTCCGGCTTGCAACCAGTTTCGTAACGGGCAGATCTGTTGGTGCTTCTACAGCACTTCACGCAAAATGTGGGCTTTTACAACAAAGCAATACCTTGTACTTCCTTGGAAACGACGTTTTGATCACACGGCACAGCAGCTTCTAGTTACAAGTAGTCTCGTTTGTTCTCCAAATCCCAGATAACAATATCTGTTTTTTGTTTTTTTGTTGTTTTTTTTGCCGCTATCGTGTGATCAGTTTGAATTTGTTGGTTGTACAACATTGTACACAGACCAGCAGATGCCACCAGTTTTGACGAGTGTTCGTATATACTCTCTGGTTCGTTCTTCTTGGAGCAGATGTTCGGAACTTCGAGGGTGTTACAGATCTGCCAGTGGAGGGGCTTACTATTGTATCTTTTCAAGTATTCGGTCTTTGCTAGAATTGAACATGATGGTCAATGATTTCTACTAGTTTCTGGCGAATGCGATATTTATCATCTTGGGAAATATTCAGACCCGACTTATCATAATGTGGTGTTCTTAACGCTTGATCTTGGGCAGCTAATAAAACTGCTTCAGATTTTGGATTCATTTTTCCCCTTTTAAGCCACGTTCATGGTTGATCTTTATTAATCTGCACCTTGTCCATTCTTTTTAGATATTGCCCATGGAGTGGTTTACCAGCTATGATTTCTTTAACATTGTTTGTGCCTGACATTTCATGTTAAGTAGCATGAGCGTCTGTGTTATTCTGCGTGTCTTGCATTGTCACAATGCTTCTTGCTACGTTTACAACGCCTCTTCGGTCAGATTTAATGACTTGCCTCATTAGTGGGTCATCTTGATGACTGACTACATACTTTCCCATTCCGACTGTTGCATTGTACCAGGAGGCTTCAATTTGTCTAAGGCCTCTTCCTCCTTCCTTGCGTGACATATAAAACCTTTCTACATCCATGGAAGGTGATTAGTGGCCTACGTCCGACCGGGTAATGGACACGAGCAGGGTCTCCCCTCCAAAAATGTACATAAAGGGAAAAATATAAAACATAATTTTTCAAAATGTCGTGTTTATCATTAAATTGCCATAAAATTGTTATCACATTTATTTTATGTACCTTCAGCAGGGTTCAATTTTGCAATGCAAAAACATCGCTGCTCTTTTCCTCTCTCTCTCTCTCTCTCTCTCTCTCTCTCTCTCTCTCTCTCTCTCTCTCTCTCTCTTCTTTCTCAAGTTACAAAATAATTAAACCAGGCATTTAAATAACATTAGGAAAGAAAAGTTATGTTTCTGACATCCAAATCTGTTCAAAAAGGATTAAATTAGGCACTTTCTATTTCTCAAGAATGTCAAGTACTTTTATAGTTTTGAGGGTGACGTATTATTTTATTCACATTAATTTCTTTTCATTTCATTCGCACTTTCCCACTTTTTATTCTCAACCTATCAACAGCGCAGCTACATTGCGAATGGATGCAATTGCCTAAGAAGTGCGTTCTGAAAGAAAACGTCCTCTTTACATTGACTTACAGAGCTCCTTATGTTCGGTGTGTTGGGTGAGAGATTTCGGGATTTCGGAGCGTATCAGTCAGTATCGATCAGGATATATTCACGTTTCGAGAAATTCAGGAAAGTATTTGCGTTTTGGTAGAACAAGTTTTAAAAATATCGTTGTTTTCCGTCGCACAGTTACAATACTTTCTCTTCTTACGAAGTAAGGGCGAGAAAGGAGAAATGAGTAATTAAAATATAATTCTTCAGAATTATTTGTTTCAGGCAGTTATATGGAGAAAATATTTAAATAGGCATCGACCGCACTTTTAAGACATTTCAGGTACTATTAGATGCTTTCAGTAGATCTATTTTTTCACGTTTCGTAAACATCTGACATTATTTTCTTCACCCTCCTAAAGGAACAAAATAGACATTTGCCCTAAAATCCGAGGTCTATTCTAATCATGCGTAAACAGTCAGGCTAGAAGCTTTTGGGCTGAAACATCTTAAATACGAAGTACGTCACGTATGTTATCAACCTAGTGAGATTTGTAGTAGTAGATCTAGTAGGTGGTGTGGTACACACACCCACACCCACGCGCGCCTCCATTTCTTCTTGAATGGCCTGTCTCCAACTTCTTGGCGGTCTTCCACGCTTCTTCCACTCTGGAGGTATCAAAGCCCAGATCTTAAGCCACCATTTGCTTCTCACATACGCTGGGGATGTCCATACCAATTCAATCTTTTTGTTCCAATTGAATCCAAGATGCTGCTCTCATTATGAATCATAGAAATGAAACAGTAAGGCAGATGATGTGAGAATAATGAATTTCTAGGTACAGGCATTGAAAACGAGGCAATGCACCTCGTAGGTAAACGCCCAGATGGTAAAACCATCGAAGTGTCGAACAGACCTCGCTGTTTTCTAAACGGACCCGCGAGTGGAATGACGTCAAATTTATAACCTTTAACTTTTAAGACGCTTCGCTACACGTGTCCAATTTCATGACGAGATTTCGTCCTTCAGCATTTACGATTATCAGAAATAATTCTCGAGTCTGTCCCCTCGGGCGCGTTTGGATCATGGCCGTCTCTTTAGAGACAGAAAATCATCTCGATCAGGTATTTTTCAGTTTTCCTGGTCCCTTGAGCAAATGCTGAGATGGCCCCTTGTTTGCTCCTGAACAGTAATGTAAATTCGCTCTCTCCGCTCAAGACGTCATATTGACTCGTCATACACGATTGTAATTGCATATGTGATTCAATAAATATTATTGTTATTGTTATTGTTGTTATTATTATTATTATTATTATTATTATTATTATTATTATTATTATTATTATTACTATTTCTTAGAGACGGCCATTGTTTGGGGCCGCGTCCTTATTCAGTGGGCCCACATAGAGAACTGTGGCGGGGAACTGGAATTTCCAGACCGGTTGCCCAGATTCCCAGTGACACCCACGTTGTCAGCAAAGGTAAACCGGTAGATCTTCCTTTCGTTTAGTAGTGTGTTGCGATGGTGCACTTTTACTTTTTGAAAACGCGCTTTTTCGCTCAGAACATGAAAACTACGCACGTGTATAGAAATACTAGCAGAACTCGGCAGACATTGTTCTGCTCTCCATCTCCCTTCCTCCTATCTGTCATCCTTAGGTCTCAGCATTCTCTCTGTTCCTGTCTCTCTGTGTCTTTCTGGCTGTGCGATAAATTTTGTTGTTTCTCCATGAAATGATGCTGCAGAACAAGATTGCGCGTAATTTTAATTCAATTTCCAATCAAACTGAGCTCCATCTGTGCTTAATTGTTGCTAGGCGTTGCCGTGTATCGCAGGGCGATGCGGAGGACAGGACAGGCGGCGCCAGAGACAGAATAAAATAATTTTCGAGTATTGAATCATTTTCTTAAAAAACTCATAAAATGCAAATAAAACTAGAGCCCGTCAATATGAGTTTTTCTGGCGAAAATTCGCCGTTTTTCAGCGCAAGAAGACAAAACTTTCTCTTCTTACGAAGTTCTTTCGTAAGTGGAGAAAGTAAAAAAAGAAAAAGCGCATGCGACAAAAAGAGGTTTTTTTGACAGTTTTTGTCTGCATTTTTTGTCGCTGTAGGGACGTGCCTACGCGAAAATCCGCCTCTGACTTTGTTGTTAGGTGTGTACTAGGTTTTAGGGATAAGATCTACTAAAAGTTTTGAACACGTGTAAGAAATATGTCTTTTCACACGTTTTGAAGTTTCTTACTTATTTTTGCATGCTAGCAACGTAAATAATTTAGAATTATAACTGTTATAACGAATAGACTGACGCATTTTAAGTAATGAAAATAAGCATCTTGGCCCATGATGCGTTGGAAATTACACGTTGGGTAGGCTAAATGTTTTATATTAATCCCGTAAGCCGGAGCCTTGTCATGAACTACACATGTCGCAAAGCGATAAGCTAAATGTGTTTGGCAAAAAAGGAGCGTTTGACAGTTTCTAAGAATCGGACCAAAGAAGACAGGAAATTCGTTATAGAATTGTACACATATAGCGAAGCGTCATCGCATCTGAAGTTATAAATACGATACCATTCCGCCAGCGGGACTATGTCGTTCGCCATATTCTCGTGAAAGGGCCCCAATTCGCTCGTTGTGGTAAGGGATGTGCTTCCTTGTGAACATTATTTCGAGATGCCAGACTGACGAAAAACAATTGGAAGTGTCGCAGTCCCAATACAAGTTAGCATGTTCCGCGGTGAGAGTCTGGGTATATTTTACACTATATATTTTTTTTTATAATAGTAAATGTCTCCCTTCCTTTAATAATACATATTATTTTGCAATTGCAATACAATGCTTTCTTATTTAAATTGAAATATTCAATGCCACTTAAATAATTTCGTTTTAAGTAAAATCTTTTGAAGCATTCTGAAAATTGGGACACACAAATCCAAGTCATAAATGTAAGATTAAAGCTTTTGAAGATGCACGAGTCTTGACTTAATATTTCAATTTAAGGGTCATCAATAAATTACGTGATGCAAATTTGGGACATTTTGAATACCGGTACTCCCTCTCTCCACTTAAACAGTCTTGAACCCCATAGCATTTACAAAAAGGAAAATAAATTATTTAGCAATGAAAACAATTTGTATTAATTTTGTTTTATATATTAAAATTAATGATAATAAATTGGAGATGCTGACTGCATCTAACAATACGATTGGAGGACAATTCTTACATGAAGGAAGGGAAGAAACATTGCCAAGAAAATTTCTGACTAGTACCCATTGTTGTGGCGGGCACATGGGCAAGATAATCCACTGGATCAATTTAATGATATTCTAGAATACACTACAGATAAGTTTGAAATATTTTGTTCATAATCTAAGATTCAATCAGTATATATTATCATTGATGAAAATATATTTTCAATAGTTGTAAACATTTATACATCATAACTTTTTAATTAATTTCTATTATTTAAAAAATTGATTTGTTTTTGATGTAAAACTGAATAAAATATATTATTTCAGCAAATGTTGCAAAATTAAAAAAAACAAAAGGCTATCAGTGTAACGAAATACTAAACTAACATGCTATCCACATTAGTAGCTATTCACTTCTACCTTCTGAGATAATACTTAAAAAGGACATAGGAAGGTTACAAGACAGGACTAAATTAAAGGTTCTTAAATTAAGTTTTGCTTCTTCTCAGTGCCTGAAAATGCAATAAAGCATGTTATTCTTAGGAAAGGTTGCATGTGGTTAATGTACATGTATTTTAATACACAAAATCTGGTGTGATCACATTGTCTTTATTACATGACAGCTTTAGTAGAGAGTTGCAGTTGTTTCACTGCCTGGTCCAATGGGTCCAACAAAAGCTCCAACTTAAAGAAGACAGCTTTCACATCAGAGGTGAGGCAAATTTCACAAATTACATTATTCATGTTTCTTGAAAATAAATAATACTAGAAGTGAAAAGTTTTATTCACATTGTAATATGTACATATAATGTTCATTCTTGAAACAATATACTTCGGCATATAAAAAAGGACAAAATCAGTTGTGGTGAAATCGGGTATGAAAGTATTATATCATTACTCCAAGCATAAAGTTAATAAAAACTTAACAGAATGACCTAAAGTTATCGTTCTTCTAAAATAACAGTTTCTTGAGGACACAATTTCAAGTCTAATAGAGTAGAGCTTGGATCCAGGAGAGTCAACTGAAAACAATTTTTAAAACACATCCATTATTAAATTCATTTCAAAATTTTTAAATACAATAAAAGGAATTGTGTCAACTACACACTGAGGTGCCAAGAGTCATGAGATAGCAGGATGGAACTACTTCCTATTGCAATTTGAAGCATCTACACATTAACAGAAAATTCTTTAAAAAATGTAAAACATTATCATTCCTGTCACTTAAACATCCGTGAGTCAAGTAGGTGTAATGTTGTGTTTGCTATATGAAGAGAATTATCGGAGTGAGTGTGTAATAGTTGGTATATATGAGATTTGATTTCTGATTATGTTCTGTCACTAAACATTCTTCACTTCATAGTGTTAAGAGTTGACAGTGGTTGGCAGTGGGCCTGGGTGGCATTAGCAGAAGTGTAATTGTCACAGAGACCATTACAATAAATGTATGAGCAAAATGATGGGTACAAAGAGACAAGTAACATTGTGTGACATTACAATAACAATCAAAGCATACCAGAAACATGTCTTAAAAGCCAGTATAGCACAATTCGATATTGAGAGGAATAGCAGTAGAAGAGTGACAAGAGCATCATTGACAACACTGTGCAATAACCTCACTTGGTCTTGTGAGAACTCGGATTGAATTCATTCAAGATATTGCAAATTTTAGCATCGTCCAATGAGTCACACATTCAGTTGGTATGAGCTGATGATAGGGTTTGCATATGCCGTAGAACTCATAACATCATTTAGTGATGACAAGAAGGCATGGTTTGAGTCCTCTGATCAAACTAAACCAGACACTGATTGGTAATAGTTATAGACGGCTTCTTGGTGTCCATCGTCAGACTTTTAAGGATTTCGTGGACCTCAAGAATGATGAAACTTTTTGGGATGACAATTGCTTTCAGTATGTGAAAGTTAAATTCCCTTCAGGAAAAGACAAGAGAAAGGGAAAGTGTTCAGGCAGAACTAAATTCATTCATATCCTGAAAACAAATCGTATTCTGTTCTGCAGGAGGTGACAGAGAGAGAGAATATTGCATCATGATTTCCTAACCTACTTTTCTTGAATTTCAGCACACATACTCCTTCACACTCACAAGGAGTTGCAGAATTGCAATTAATCTGTGGTGGAATAATTCCTCTAACCAAGAATTAACTTTTCTTCAGGTTAACGCAGTCTCTCATTGAACTGTAACATAGGTAGTATTGGTGCTACTTATTGTCAGAGTTCAGAAAGCATGTCTGGGCATATATGCAAGTAATTTTTGAAATCCTTGGTTTCTTCTAATTCTTTTGAGCCAATAGTCTGGCCTTAACCTTGTAATTTTGTTCACAGTCCATTCTTTTCTTTCAATATAATTTCTCTTGTTAATGCCATGCTTTACTTTCATCTAAATATGTAAGCATGTTTGGACAGTAATAGGTAGCCACTCAGACAGATTGTTTATACAATTTGAAAAGGACAACGTCCATGATGAAAAATCACCATGCTTTCTAATCATGAGAGGTTCTCCGCAAACAATTTTGTTCGTGGATTATAAGATGATTGTTCCCTTAAACGTTAAAAATAATATGAAAGACTTCAAGACAGTTTTTCATTTTAGTTGGCAACGCCATAATTGAAGGACACTAGTTTTGAAAAGATATTGCACAGCAGGAAAAAGTGGTGGGAAGAACATTTGTGAATGCGGTGACCTTGTAATCATTGCTTTAGGTCATTAAGCTACAATTTACTGTTGTTCACAATATAATATTACTGCACAAAATGTATGTAAACATCAAAGTACGTGTTTGTTTTAGGGAGCTTACTAAGATGATTGCAAAACATATTTGGCCACTCCCATCAACAGAAACAAATCATATGAAGTACATTTGTGATATGTTTGAGCTATTCATGTACCATCTGGTGCACCTGCAACACCCACACAATCATCAGAGGCTTTTGAGACCACATGGGTACCAATTTCTTTCAAGGACCAACTTGTGCAGTACATGTATATGTCAAATTGCTGCCCATCATTATGCTCAAGGAGGTAATATTAGATAACTATCCTTTTTTTTGGCATCTCAGTGTATAATTCTATCAATGAACTTACATCTCTTCGGGGCCAACTGGAAATCACTTTGTATTCAGTGCTGGGATACCCTTGTACTAGGAGGAAATCTAATAACACCTGGAATAAGCAAAAACAATAAACGCTGGTTTCTGTCAAAAGAACGTAAACAACCTGCAATATTATACAGTGTATGATATAATATACATATATCTCACCTTCAAGGGGGTAACAGCACTGAAACGACGAACAATTGTCTCCCCTTTCGGCAAACGAAATCTAATTTTAGTTATATCATCACCCCCATCTTCTGAAGGTTCTTGAGGCAATTTTGACTGAACTTCCAATCGATGAGCCTGAAAGACATTAATAACTTTCATTATCACCCAAGAAGAATTTAAAGAGTTTTCTAAAAAAAATCTTAATTCAAAATTTGTATTTCTATGTCTTTTCACATATTTCTATTGACCCTACCTCCACCCACTAATTAACAAAACAAAAAGTGTTCTAATTTTTCAATATTTAGTAACTGTTCTTACCTCTCTCAGCTGTTCTTCCTCTTGTCGTCGGATTTCACGTTCTTGTGTCTCCTGTTGCTCTAACATCTCTTGCCTACGTTTTGCCTCCTCTTTAGCTCTGAAAAACAGAAGATTGTTGGATTTGGTCCTTAGATATTTTACTTTTCCTTTATTGAAAAGCTTTCAACTCATCTCAGCTTACCTGTCAGCCTCTAATGACTGTTGATAGGCTGCATCTTGCTCACGTTTAACCAGCTCTCGTGCAGCCCGTTCCTCCTCTTCACGAGTCTCCAACCTTTGTTGTTCTGTGAAGACGTCCACGGCTTGGATGAGACTCGTCAGAAGCTCATTCACACCCAGATTTCCTGCAATTTAGTCAAAATTGTTCTGAATTCCTTTCATTCTACTGCTCAATTTTTGAAAACAATGTGTCAGTTTTATGCACATATTTTTTTCAATTGTAAACAGGTATAGGCTTACACATCCACATACCGTGAACAACAGTGTAAATCTCTGTAGTGGAACGCATTCTCATGATTATTATTAATGCTGGTAATCTTTCAACATCTATATTTCGAATTGTCATAGCTGCTACATTTCCTAGAGTTTTTGTAACTGAAGATAAAAACCTAGAATTGCAAAAGAAAAATTAGATTTTCTGTACATGTAGAGAGAACCAAAAATTTTTTTATGAAGTATTTATCTGCTTAACAATGACTTACTTTTGTTTGTTGGATTCATGAGTGAGATCCCAACCCCACACCACAAAATGAGTGTTGAGATATTGCAACACAGATTCATAACCAAGTAACTGCGTGCAGAAGACATTGGTTAATACACTAGCATCATGATGTAGATAGATTGCCAAAAGTCGTCTCTGTGAAACAAATAAACAACACACAGAAAGTGATAATGCTGATGACAAACAGTTTGAATAACTTTCTATATCAATGGAAGTCATTCAGTACTTCTATTGAATATGTTTTAAATATATATAGATATACAAATAAAAATAAATTTTAAATTGAGAATAAATGAAAAATTGTTTATAAGAAAACATGAAGTTGGTTACCTTGCATTAGTGGCTCTTTATATAATTCTTTCTGATATGCATTAAATGTCCTAAAAGCTTTTTCTTTGAATAAGTTCTATGTACCCAGGTACTAATTAGACCCTGTGCGAAATGTGGACATTTGTCGTTTTTTTCACTATAACTCTTTAACCGAAAGTTCTGTAGAATGATTCCCTTCAATTTTGAAGAGGGTAAAATTTTCTACAACTTTTGTATGATACTTTTCTTTTTTTCAAACCAATTACCAAGCGATGGATGAGAGTAAGGCTGTTTAATAGATGATTGCAATAAATAATTATCTGTGCAAAACCTGATATTCACTCTGTAAAAGTAAAATAAAAAATGTTTCATACAAAAGTTGTATAGTTTAATGTGGTGGGGATTTGGAGTCATTTTTAAAGCATACTTTGTTCTATTGAAGCCATATTTTTTTTCATTTTGGGAGCTAGTTTTGGGAAAATTATGAATTTATCCTAGAGACCTTATGTAAATATTCCTCCTATAATTTTTCGTTTTGTAGATCCACAAGTGGACATTGTATGAAAACCATGGTGTGAAACCACACTTTCTTATTCTACTGGGGGGATTTCTTCCTGAGGTGGGCACTCACACGTTAGCCCTCAATCTGCAGCCCTTGCAGGCACACAAGTACACTCTTGAGCTGCAATCCGGATCCTGACAGAACGCGGGGCACTTATCTCGGACCTCCCTCCTTGGGGTGGGCACCTAGAGCTCTGTGGCCGTTATCTGCATGCCCATCCCATGTAAGAACAACTTCAGGCTGGTATCCGAATCCTTCCGGAATGCAGTTATCCTTCCTGGGAACCTCCTCAATTAAGCCTGGGTTGGGCCACTCTGCCAGCTCAGAGAAACCAGAAGAAAGCTTTACAGGCTAGCACTGGAGTCAAATTAAGTGCCGCTTACAATGCATAGGGGCATGCCCCTTCTCTTTGTCAAGAGTATCGGGCCACTACCACAATTAAGCCAAGTGCCCATCCGGGGGCTGCCTGGACTAGACCAGATGTCTCAGGACCCCCACCCTGGGGCCTCACTGCCTCCACCTTCCAACTATAGACATGAGTACCACAGTAACCTATGCAACCTGACAGGGATTCAAACTCCACATCAGATTTATATATGTGGGTTTGAGATGTGCCACCAGCTGTAGACTAGTGATTCCCACACCCAATCCTGCCCAAAGGTTACCTTCTCATTGCCTCCACTTTGAAGCTAATGACATGAGTATTGCAGAGGGCATTACGTCCTCCACTAAGAGCCTAACACCTTGTGACTGTCTCCCCCCTTTCCCCCAAGGAACCAAACGGTGGGCAAACAGAATAATGTTTTTAAAAAGTTTTTGAGACCAGGATTCCCAAACCGTTTCCAACAAAATCTTGACACTGATTTCCTCCAGATTACAATACTTTATCTACACTATACAAAATAGTTGTCTGTTTTGTCCAGCACTTTCACAACAATGAAATTTCCTCACAGAATTACAACTGTAACATACTGTCAGTTGTCAGTCTGAATAAGTTGATCAAATTATTGTGTTTGGAAAAAAAGAGCAACCAAGATCTTTTTAATTTGTAATATTACACACCCAATTTACACATTTTGATATTACTTACATCTCTGGCAGGTTTCATACAAGCTTCTTTGACAGCATCATCCAAAGAACCAGGGAAGAATTCTGGGTGACATTCCCCGTACCGATGAGTAAATTGATCAGCAAAGTGTATGCACCCAGCAGTCTCATCTTCCACATTATCTGGAACTAATGCACATTATCATGAAATAGAAGACTATTCAGACTCGTAACTATTTATAAACATACAATCTCTTTAAGAATACTGAGCAACAGAGAAAAGGGAGCAACCTTAATGTCAAATTCTGTAGATATGTAATTTTTCATTTGACATTCAAATTCTAAAGGTCATTAACAAAAACATTTCACTAAATATGAGTAGGTTGATACAAATAATTTCATATTTGCTGCATTTTTTTCTAAAAGATGTTCATGAGACCTATTAAAGAATTTGAGTGAAAACACTCAGTATACTGAATGGGCCAGAACTTTAAGAATCATAAAGTTCAAGAATTTGAAACATAAGTTTCCTTAATGTGAAAAAAAGATATGCTACCAACGTAAATAAACAATATTAAAATAATCACAATAGTAGTAACAATAAAGACTAGTTTGTCTTTTCAGGGCAGTATGGTTGACATCTCAAATTCCCTGCAGTTCAATTTAACTGTCTTAGGGGGGGGGGGGGGAAATTAATTTCAATAAGAAGTGTGAAGGGTTGCCAGTTTTAATAATTTTCACACAGATTTGCATCTTAAATAGTTAAACAAACCTTCTAAGGCCCCCCGTGTACATAGGAATGAACCCAAAAACCTATCCTGGTAAGCCATTCTGAAATTCTATTTTTTGAACAAAAATAATTATTTCTTTTTTTTAAATATTGAAGTAATGATATTGTAATGTTGAATTTTCTAATGGTCGTATTTCTTTTCCCAATCTCACAAAAAGTAATTATTTTTTTATATCTTCTCAAGAAATAAGTAAATGAGAAGATTTAAATCATGAAAATAGAATTAACATGAAAACTTAGTGCATGCAGAAGAATAAGAAGAAATCTTTAGGATGACTCATTGCATGTTAAATGGACAGGATAAAGCCACTGTGGTTGGATCAATGTGTATGATTTACTATCAGCAACAAATAGGAATATATCATGTTAGAAAATGAAAAATTACAATTTTTCATCTTCTTTTTGGAAATTTTACATTAAAGAACAAACAAATAAAAATATCTGATATATATCACAGGCTTTGGAACAAAAATGTGCACAATAGCACCACACATACCCTACAGGGACAGAAATCATGAACAGCAAGTTCCTCAATCCTCAAATTTCTTGACTTCACATTTCTTCTTTAATATTAATAGTTTCAAATGCAAAAAAAATTCATTACTTTCTGTTTGATTAAAACATTCTAATACTCTACTGTCCACCCAGCATCTATCATTCCAAAGCTCCTGGCATGAATATTGGTTACATTGCTTTTTAAAAATGCAAGCAGGCTTGAAATCTTACATAGTAAGTGGTAAATTAAACAATATTCTGTTCCTCAAATCAATTACAAATTGTTTCATCCCAAGTCTTTTCTTCATGTATTCATTCTTTTATCATAATTTCCAGACTACTGCAAACTCTACATGCTATCTCTTTTTTAATCTTCTCAAGTATTTTTATACGCTTCTTAAAAATTCAATTCGTTTGAAGTCAGTAGAAAAATCCATCAATATAATAAGCTTTCCACTCAGGGTCTGTGCACTGACCACAAACATGGTTAGGACAGATTTGTAGACCAAAGGAAAAAAAATTACAAATACTGTACTCTCAAGTTCGCTCTCAAGACGAAAACCGTTGTGGAATAAAGTTCACATTTAATGACAAATCAACTGTGATGATCCAATTTTGCGAATCATAAGCAATATTAGATAATTTTTCTTTTTTAAACTTACATTCATTATGACAATAAAAACCAAATGGTCTTTTCTGTTGCTCAGGGTTACCATATTTTTAAAAGTTCAGGAAAATAAATAAATAAATAAAAGAAATTGTGGTTAATCATTAGCTTGAACTAAAAAGAAATGTATACTCTTTTAGAAGTGATGTGATATTTTAAATAAATTGAAGAGAAAAATGTACATAATAAGGTTGGCTAGGAGGGTATGGGAGGGCTAGGAAGGCACGAGGACCATGTCACACTGATGCCAATGCCAATACAAGACTTAACTATGAACATGACAAATAACTTGTACTTTCATAATTTGGCATTTGTTGATTACACACCTTCTTGATCTTTTAGTACAAACATATTCTAGCTTTTCCCCTCTCCTCTGCAGAACGTACTATACTGTCACCCCTCCTCATATTTCCTGTATCAGCCCCCCTCCCTCAGTTACCACAGGTAGCTTCAACGCATATTTCGGCTAGTTTTTTCAGTTTTTTTTTTTTTCAGTGTTAAGGTACCTTGTAGGCGCACATTGGCTACTCATAGCCAATGACGGGGCAGGGAATGTACACTGGGAGCACAAGGCAGAGGGGAAAAGGTGATAAGGCTGGAAGAGCAAGACATGTTGCAATGTTTGCTGGGAGCACAAAGGAGATGAGGCATGTTGCAACACACAAGCAAACATTCTTGCCCCAGGCGGAATTTGAACCCACAATTGTTTGGACTTGGAAATTTACAAAGCTGTTACCTTGATGATCTCTACAATACAAAAGCTTTTTGCGCACTTTTTCTGGATACTCAAACTCAAGATTGGCTTAGAAGAGCATGTTCAGATCACTATAGTTTAATTTATAGACTCCTGAAGCCAAATACCACGAAAATATTAATAACTGTTACATGACGTGCTGAAATAATAAACACTATCTGTATTACTATTCTCAACACATGCAAAAATTGAAAGTAAACTATGCAGCCTTCTGCCATGCGAGAGATGTCTATGGTTTCATTAGATACCCAGAAACTCAGGAACAATGAAAATGTTTCAAAAATGCAAATATTTAATCGCATTATTCTCCTTGTTCTCAAACTGCACATACAAACTGAATTCTCATTCTCAGCAGTGGCACTACTTATATCAAGTGACAGCAATGTTTCAAGCAAGAGGCCACCCCGCCATTAAGTATTTGCTATTCGTGAGATGCATTATATAACACCAACATTTTTTATATTCTTGGTGTGTAATATTACTTTACTGCAGTATTTGTGAAAAGTTTTTGTTTAACTATTTACGTTAATATAATGTTACTGAAGATTATTTTATTTATTGTTCGTGCGTGTGCAAATTATTTTGTGTGCTTTTGTTCAGTAACATTTCTGCTACCGCAGGACACTTGCAACAACTAAATAACATAAGTTAACAACACTCCAATCCATGCAAGACCGACAACTTTGCAATTTGTTGAACTAGTTAAGTCATCTCTGTTGAATTTTCCATCCCAAAAATTATCTTTGGTTTCTTTAATAATTGGTATCAATATTTGTATGACTCTAAGATGTAAGTGAAACCAGAAAACAAATGCCAAGTAGTGCAGTCAATGTAAGTTCACACACAATTACTAATAATCTTGTAACTGCTTAAGATTTTACAAAAATCTAAATATTCAGATTTTTAAAGACTATGCCAGAATACCAATAAAAAAATGTCTAAAAAATAATAAACAAGGATGGGTAGATATCTAGTAAAGAGCAAAAGAGGACATATGGTAACCCTGCTGATGGATCACTAATTTATTCAGACTACGCTTATTAACACAACTGAAAATTTTTGTATGGAAGATAACAACTTCAATCAGATATTAAAAATATATTTGAAATCTACAACTCCTCATCTGTTAAATAACATCTTTTTCCATCAAAACATGTACTTTTACATTATCAATTCAACTTAAACAATTAACAATCAATAATCTAGCTAATCATTATTAGGAAATAAACATCAGTGATTTCTTTAACACAATTTATATGAGATATAGGTACTAGTCATGAATAGTTGAATTCTTTATCAGACACTATTTATCTGCCAGGATTGTTGCTTTCATTTGAGATCAATATTTGGCTGAGAGTTAACTTAGTGTACTATGCCATTAGCCTTATTGTCTTGAGGTGGGCATCAGGCAACAGTTCAACAAATAATAACAACACACAATGAATAGATTCTTGATCCCAAATAATGCCTCAATAAAAATTACTCTTCTTCAAGAATAATTACAGGGTGACGTTGAATGACCTCTGCCAGCAAGGAAACAAACCAGGTATAGTTGCAATTCAAAAATTTCTTTGGCTCAAATAAAATATTTTTAATTGAAATTAATTGATTTTATTTCAATATTTCTTCTGAATGCATGTTAAGCAACTTAACTTTTCACTGCCACAATTGATTGCTTATGTAATTGGTGTCAAAGATCAATAAAATATTAATCACTTCGTACCAACAAAAAAGTAATTTTTTTTTCATAACATATAGGTGCATTTAAAGTACATACATATAATCCAACAAAAAGGCATGAATCAATACTCCTTCAAGAGGAAATCTATTTGTAGAATGTACTATAAAAGTAAGCAAGAAGAAAAAAACACGAGTATGTAACGGATATTTTGTGAAAATAAAACACAACAAAGATGATGACAACAACAAAATTGTTTGAAGCAACTGTTGAAAATATAACAAAATTTCGATGCCATCAAGATATTACAATTTTAACAACGTTGAAACTTTACTGGAAAAACATATATAAAGAATTCTAATGATGCATTTTAAAAGATAAAAGCTTCTATAGATGATACAATAAATGCATAAGCAGTAACTTTCAGCAATATACTGAATAGGTAACTGCAGAGTAATTCTAAGGCTTAGCAGATTTTTAGAGCTACTGCCCAACGATGATGGAAACCATGAAGAGAATAGCGCTTCAAGCACCTATTCAAAAATCGTAAGACAAACATCTAGGTGGGCATCTCTAGAAGTGACAGAGATGAGCCCAAATCACATCTCCAAGTACTGAGCCCGCACCTTCCAGTCTTGAGGCAAGCACCGTAAGCACATTCCTCACCATGCCGTCAATGCTAATTCTATGAGTGGTCAAATCAGTCATTCAGTAAATCCATGTAACTTACTAGTTCACTCTCTTTGTACTTAGTCTACTCTCGGTCAGCTGATGAAGAGTGCACCCAGACCAGCAACCACCGTGGCATCAAAGAACCTCTCAGGAAGCTTGTGGAAAGGTGGGAAGGAAAGGTGTCCCACAAAGGGAGGCATGTTACGGCACTCACTAAGAGGTTGAATCTTCTTTGTTTCTACATCCACAAATATGTCATCTTCCACAGTAAAGGTTTCCGAAGCATCTTCAAATTCCTCCACAGAGCTGTTGTCACTATCTACTAAATCCACAATAACCTGCATAACACAAAAAGTAAGATTTCAAATAGTTATAATAAATAATCCTGTACAATAGCTATTATAAAAAACATACATTACAAAATTTCATTCTTTCTAATCAGCAGAAGTTAATGTTTACGGAAGAATCAAATCAATAACACAACTAGGTTGCTAGCCAAAAATGTTTTAATTTTTGTGGCTTAAAATTGTACCTATAAAGACAGAAAATTCTAAACTGCATTCCTATGTTTCATAGGATTTATTCTGTTTTACTCCTCCTAAAGATACATTTATCCTACAAAACAAGCATTTTAATAACTTTAGAGTAATAGTGATCAAATTGAGTACTCTTAGATTGTTGCAAAACATTTAACAATTTGAATGCTGCCCCAATTTTTTTCTTAAATAATTATTAGCTCAAGCTATTAAGAATCCTGAAACTTCTGCTGCATTTAATTACAATAATTTTCTGAAGTAATTTAATTATTATTTCCACTTCAGCATTCCTGATTTGTATTTTCATTATGATAAAAAATGATTTTTTTTGTATTAGCCGAAAGAATGGCCTGAAAACATTCTGTCGATAACTCTTCTCTTTGAGGTTTTACTGAAAATTAAGATCTTCCACTCAATTTGGGGTAATTTTATTGAAGTAAAATAAAAATGAATATAAATTTTATATTATAATGGTCAAAGAATTGTAATTACTTTATAATTTTCATTGAAAAAATTCTATCATAGTATTCCAATAACCTTCAAAATTCTTAAATATTTGTAAAATAATTATAAAAGTGATTAAGAAATCAATACACCCAATTACTTACTTTTCTTTTCTCTCGGCCTGTATGTTCTGATCCCGGCGCTCTTTTGACTGTAAATTCATGAACGGGATAATTTATTCCTGAGCAAGCCAAAGTAGTTTTATCGGAAGTCAATTCGGGTGGCCAACCAGTCCACACTTGATGTCTAACGGGAATATCAGTTAAGGTGTATACATCTGATTTTACTTCTAAAACAGGTTTTGAGCCCAGAAATTTCAAATTGAATGTTTTTTTCTTAGAATCAGCATACACATTTAATGTATATGTTTGAGTCAGACGTTCAGATAGGCTTGATCTACAACACAGGAAACATGTCCAGTAATAAAATTGTAATGTCGAGTCTTACAAGTGATTAATTAGACTATAGTCTAATGAATAATAAATGTACAATATTGCAGGATGAATATTACATACTCAGTTGGCAATTCAACATCTTCATAGTCTGGAGGCATTAGAAAGAGTATATTTTCTTTGGGTAAGTTCATACTTCCTAATGTCACTGAATCTGATTTTGGATTGCTCTTCCATCCTTCTAAGTTTTGTTGACATGGTAATAATCCCACTTCAATTGCCAACAAATTTTTCAAATCACCTACACATTTAAACATAAGTTTGAATTAAGAGACACTTTGGCTTGACCACCTCAGAGGTGTTCTCCAGCATGTCCTAGTTTATTTCACACATACTAACCAACTGTTCCAGTATCTGTGATTTCTAAATCAACTACTCGATCCCTGAAGTGAACATGGAATTGTAAAAGCCTGCTGTCCTTTCCCTGGGAAGTGGATGGCAGTGGAATAACATCAGCACTCATACTATCAGGAACTCGAAAGGGACCTCCATAATTTGTTCCACCTAGAGGAAGTACTGCTACATCAGGATTGGCTCTAACAGGGCTGGATGGTGACTGTTTAATCTCCTCTATCATTTCTACATCCGAGTCCATCTCAGATGGCAAAGTCTGGGTCTCTTGGGGCATTACACGATTGATAGCTCTCTAAAGAAAACAAAATCAAAAAACTAAGCACAGACACTTTTGATTTTAATTACAATGATATTTAAAGACACATGTTACTGTGAAAAACCATATCTGAACATATACAGAATATCAAAAATGACAACTCATCCTACTGAAATTGTACTCACTAAAAGATCCCAATTAGTTTCTTCTAAATGTAAAATTGCTTCTCCAACATCTTCAATACCAGTGCATGCCTATTAGAAAAGAACAATAGAGTTCATTAAGAATAATTTAATAAATATTAAGTTGATGACACTGGTCAAGTTCAACTACAAAGAAAATGTCAAATAATTCACTGTAATTTCAAACTGTTCACACAAAAGTGCTATAATACTTGAATGAGCAAACCTGAAAATCGGCTAGGACCTCTTCTCTGTTTTCAGACATATTTAAACACTACTATTCGTACACATAAGATTTTCAGGCACCACTACTGTCAATATTATTTCATGGGAGCAATAATGATTTCTTCAGTATCAACAGAGCGATTTCAATTGTTTAAAAGCACGTTCAATACTTGGAAGGCAGTCTTCACAAAAAAGATTACTCTCACAAAGGCAAACTTACGTAAGAAAGATTGAACGAAATAACGACGGTTTAGAAAATACGATAGTTACGAATGTACACTTGAATTTCCACAACTGGTTGAATCCTGAATACGGATAAAAAGCATACACGCATTTAATGAACACACTCCGCACTTGCCCTTCTCTCTCCAATTGTCTCGAAAAGTTGACAGTCGGCTCGGTATCTGTCTACCACCATCGAGGCAGGTTCAGCAAGCTCTGCTACCACCTGGCTGACACAATAGAAAAGAGTATGAGCAACACACTAACCACATTTACGAACAAACGCTTGGTTACACCGTACTATATACATCGCAGTCTTTGGTACCATACAATTATAGAAGGAAACGTTTGTGGTTGGTATGTGTTCGCGACCACTGACCCCGGGTTGAATCAGATTGTCTGGAGGTGGGATTTTGGAATTTTGATCTATTGAATAAATAATATTTAGTACTCTACTCAAGATTTATGTTAAAACATAGATGAAGTACCCAAAGCGCCAGTGAAACATCTTAATTAAATTTGTTATATGCCTCGTTTAAATCCCTCCGAGATTTACGCCCATTGGTACCAATATTGGGATATGAGGTGTAATCAAGGCTTATTGTTATGCCGCCGGTATGTCAGTTAAACGGAATGCGAGTGAAGTGACTGACCAATGCCTTTGTTGTCTCGTTTAATATCGAGTTTGAGATGTGATATCGCAGGAGGTGAGTTACTAGAAATTACTGCAAAACAATCTTTTCAGTCAATAATTTCACATGTAAGGTTATGATTTCTCATAGGTGATTACACCCTATCGGTTTTATTGTAATTAGTGATCTGTTTGTTAATATGTCTTGTATTCATAATGGTATAAATTTTCCTAAAATTCGAGTACTGTCACCAAGAAGTGATTGTATTTGTGTGAAAGAGAAGCATATAGCAACACCACATTGGTAATTGCTTTTTTTAGTCAATATTTTAATTACTTACCTCATAAAATTATGCCATAAACTATTCTGAAGTAACAAATATAAGTAAATGTGAGTAGTTGGTAATTAAATAATTTTAAAAAAAAATGTATGATGGATGTAGTATACAGCAACTGAAAATCACCACTCAACCTAATCTTGAATTTTTAAAAATAAACACATCCAGGAGTAGTAGCAATTGTTTTTGTTGTTTGTTATGTTTGTTGTTGTTAGAGAAGTTTGCATTTATTGTCTTCTCTAATCGGTGGTGATTCATAAGAATAATACAGATCCTTCTCATCACCAAAATATTTTTGGTGTGAGAGCCTGCTGAATTATTTTGGTTGCATGTTGGCCTGCCTAAATATTGTTTTGGAGATAAAACTGCATTAAGAAACTATAAGAACCTTTTTCCTTTTGGCCACACATTCTACAGTTGGCATTTTGCATGTTTCCATGGATGATATACTTGCAGTATGCAGTCATGCCAATTATGTGATGTTGAGTTTTAATTATGAGGTCCTTTTATCTCTGCAAACATTTTATCAATTTGCAGGTACACTAAAGAATCTACCAGATTTATTTAATATTTTCCTATTGTGTATTCTACAGCAACTTTGCAGAATGGCCACTATCTGGAAAAACAGGAAAAATCAGGGAATTTCATTGCTTTGGAAAAATCAGAGAAATTGTTGAAAAATCAGTCAGGGAAAATGTTAAGATTATGAAACTAGAAATTATTTGTAAAGAAAAAATACAGTGTTATTTTTGGCTTATTCTTTTTGTTTAGTTTTATTTTAATTTGTACTATATAATTACAAAATCAATGAATTAGTTTCACTCTTGCTTTAACATTTTATTTGAAAAGTGTCATATTCTCTACACATCTTATCAGTGAAAAATTTTAAAAATGCTCTGGAAAACTGAGAAAAGTAAGAGAAATTTGTTTCCGAAAATGAGTTGTTACCCTTACTTTGAAGGGCTAAATGCTTCATCTCTGTTTATTTATGAGGATGTTCCAGGATGGAACATCTGTTACGCAGGATAGTTTAAGGGGTATGACTGTTATATGCTTTTATGTTTGTAGTAAACCACTCACTGAATTTTGTCTTTTGGAGGAAGTAATCTGTCAAATGATTCACCTGCACATAATGCCGGGTTGTGACATTAGGGATCAAGGGCAGATTTTCGTTTGAGCAAGATACATCAGAGGGGGCATTAAAGGATGGCAATCAAATTAAATGGAGTGCTGCAATACATTTTTAAATATTGTTTTAGTTCGTAAATACAGTAAAGCAGTTTAACTATTTTACTAGTTTTCCTAGTTATACAGTTTTTAACTATAATGCAATGAAGAATGTCTCTCTTGCGATCAATAATGGAAGGTTTCGTATCTGTATGTAATGCAAGATGTAATAGACATTTCCAACATCCATATTCAGTGCATTCAAACGTACTTTTTAGTACCCAGGTCAATCCATTTTTAGTAGGCCAGCTCTGGTTACTTGACCGTCTCGAAAAAAATTCACATTTGGTACATAAATTCCTTTCTGTTTTGGCTGTTCAAAAAATTTTTTAATTTTTTAAAATCAAATTTGGTTTGGAAATGTCGGTCATTTTTGTTTTTTGCCCTGCACCACTTTTTGCGTTTGTAGACATTTATTCTTCCCTAAATTACTTAGCGTTGGGTTGTTCTAGCATTTTGGAATAAATGACATTGGATTCAGTATACTCTGATCTACAAATATAAATATTATTTGCCTACCTTATGTGTTTCTATTTGTGAAATATTTGTAACCAAATCTATTGAACCTGAGTGAAACAATTTCTATTTTCAGCTAAAAATTTCTGAAAGAAGAAATACAATCACAGCCATAATGCTTTCTGTGCGTTTTATGCATAACAGTATAGTTACTTTCTGTAAAATGTCAATGGTAAGCATCTTATCACTTGAAAATTACATCCTCTTAAAAATTGGAATTTTCAATTTTTTCCAAATTTTGAACTGCATCTCTTTTAGGGGACCAGATAGAAATCTGAAAATTGCTCAGATTCTATATTACTATGATACCAAACTTCAGGAAAAATGTTAATTTTTAGATTTAAGTCGAAGTATTTTTTTTTTATTATAAAAAATAGAAAAATTAGGCTTCATATTTATGTTGGGAATAGCTAGTGACTGATAGTAATCATATTATTTTGAAGCTATTTTAAACTAAAATCTTTACTGGTTGAAAATAATGAATTTCACTTTATTATTAATAAATATGACGTTGAAACTTATTATAAATAAATATGTTGCCTAATTTATATTTTTTAATATTAATTTATTTTACTTTGAAACAAAATTATTCGTAATTAAAAATAAGGTCATCTTGGCGTAAACGGGCTAGTATAAAATATTTTTTAACAATCAGCGTTTTATTTATTTTTTCGTTTGAAAATCGCCACCTTGCTTATTATTTCTGAACGTATTGTCAGAGATAAGGCCCATTCACAATGCAAACATAAACATATGCATGGCGTTAACATTAAAGTTAGGACTACGTCCATAAGCGGACTCATTTACAAAGCGTTCGCATGAGCGTAACACGTTAGACAACTTAAAAGCTTGCAAGCTTCTGTGCTTATGCTTACGTAGGACATAAGAAAAGAACCAATCACAGTACGGTGACTCAGAATCGAAATTGGAGTGAAGTCGATAGAAGAACTATCGCCTTATGGGACAAAGACAGTCGATATCTTGAAAGCGATTCTCACATCCAACCAGAAAGTCTCACAGCCAATAGAAACTTATTTTGCTTACGTTTATGTTAGGCATTGTGAATACTTCAGTCTATCGCTTATGTTAATGTTTATGTCTAAGCGCTATGCTTTTGTTTACATTTGCACAATGTGAATGGGCCTATATGGATGGACGCTCTGTACCGGCGCCTTCGTGAGAACGTTCTCACGAAGGCGCCGTCTGTACTCCTTACATGCAAAGATCACGAGTTAAGAAACAATGCAAGAGAATCATATTGGGTCAGAAGGTGCAGCGAAACTTAACCCCCCTCCTCTTATCTCTTCTGAGAATGTTTAATACCGGAGGTTCGTGCATCCGACAGAACCAACCCCGTACCAACGCGATTAACCGATTATTAACACGCATTTGAGATCACTCAGTCTTCTGTAGCGTGTATGAGCGTGGTTTCGTTGTTGCCTACCCTTTCCATCAAAACGTGTCGCAGTTTTTGTTTCTGAGACTTTGGGCGGTTATGTGACCTTTGATGAAAATGGAGTGTCAGTGTTGTATAGATGAGTTTACTAATGAAGTTTGCCTTAAAACTGTGTATGGAGTTTTTCTTAAGGAATTAAGGGAATTGATGATTCTGGTTAAGAAGAAAAAGTGTTGTTTTCGTTAAGGATTAACTCGAACATCACATGTGTTTGTAAGTACCATGAGATAAAGTACTTTAAAAAAAGCATCACCTCTATGGCCAGTCATGCGCAGATCCTTCCAACATTTATAAAAATACTATAACAAAAAGATTGATAGAAATGACTTTGGCTCATTATTACAAGAATAGAAAAGTTTCGGTCAATCTTATACCAGAAAGAGCATTGTGTCCAACGTGTTATTCGAAAATGTTTATTCGCCACAGAGATGATGGAAGTTCAGATAAAGAATTCAGTAACTCTTCAGAAACAATGGAAAACTTAGCATGTGCCATTTTAGGATTATTTCGGACTTGTAAAATCATAAAATTACAAGAAGAAAAAGATCTGTAGCTTTGAAAAGAAAAATTGAAGTTTCCTCAACTATTAAAAAAACAAAAAAAACAAAATGGAAGGTTCATTCGAAAAACAAATTCTAACATCATATCCAGATAAGGCTCAAAATTTACAAACCGATGATCTGTTAGAAAAATGAAAAAATAAATGTGCTGTCGCTAACAAAGAAAAGAAAATATTTATCAATTCTTGGAGTCGAAAGTAAGCAATGAATTTAAAGGGTCGAAAAGTATGGTAAAAGAAGAGAGTATTTTACCTCGCTTACAAATAAGGAAAGCTTCAAATTTGGTAAATGAAACAATAAAAAAGTTACCAGTTTTTTAAAGACGAAAAAAGTCGTTTGATGCATGGAAAAGAAGATTGTGTTTCTCTAAAGGAAAATGGTATCAAGATTCAGAGGCAAAAGTGGTTAATTCTTTGTAATTTAAACAAATTATTTCGAGAGTTTAAGTAGGCCAATCCTCGCATGAAAACAGGAAGATCAAAATTTTGTGACTTACAACCAATGTGGTGTGTGATCACCGGGAGTTCTGGTACTCAATGTCTGTGACTGTTTATATCACCAAGTTGATGATTGATGGTGCCAAGCTCAAAGTCAATTACAAGAACGTTTTTGAAATTCTGGTATGTAAAATAGATAGTTTTGATTGTATGATTGGAAGTAGTCAAAATATCCAGGGGAAAAAGGCATTAGTTGATTTGTTTGAAGAATGTGAAGAGGACTCAATGGCAAACAATTTAGCATATACGCACTGGGGTGATATAAGATAGAAGCAAACTTATGACGATTGTAAAACTAAGAGAAGAGTTGTTTAAAATACTGATCGATAAATTTGAAAATTTAAAGGTTCATTATTTTATTGCAAAGTTGCAAGGTCAATTTTTGAAGAAAAAAAACTAAAGTTGACAGATGCATTGTACTGGCTGCTTTTTCAGAAAATAATTCTGTCGTGGTACAAGATGAAGCCCAAGGGTATATCGCTGGGTTACGTTGATCCTGTTTCTGTGGCACGACCGGTAATGTCCCTACATCCGAAGGTCGTGAGATCGCATCCCGCGGAAATTATTTTTAATGCAATTTTAAAGAACATGCCTATTCGGGGTATTTTATGAAGTATAAATGTATATATTGAATAATTTCTGAAAATAAATAACTTAAAATTGATCAAAAGTTTTGAAAATTGGACATTGCTAATTTCATACCCAAAGCAATATTTTTGTATTACCAACAGACTGAATCACATAATAAAAAATATATAGAGCAAATTATTTTAAAAAGTATTTTAATGTTGTTAATGGTTAACTTTCCATTATAAACTATTGATTTTTTTCTCTTTCCAGGGTCCATGTTATATTGTATAGTTGTAGGGAAATATTTCTATTGCTCCAAAATGTGGGAAATGAAGCCAATTCTTCTGAAAAATTGTTATTCATAGAGGCTGAATTGTCAAAAATGAATAACTGCGGTGTTAGAGCTATATCTGAAACGAGGAAAGATTTTTCCGAAGTCAGTGTTCAAATTTAAAAACAAATGGCAAGCAGTGACCAGTACATTTGATACATTCTTGACAAAAAATGAAAAGTGGCTCAAGGAAAATGTATCGTTTTATAAAAGTTTTGGTCCTCGATCGTCAACTGTTTCTACGGGTCGTTCAAAAGTGGGTTTCACTGTTTCCAATGAGCGCACTAAACGTAGGACTGAAGAAATGAGAGAAGTATATTCACCGGAAGAACTATCGTATGGGATGCAGATGAGTTTACGAACTCATAGAAAAACGGATGCTGCAAAAGTGGTTAAAATGTTACATTAACCACCCCAACAAAGGCATTAAAGTATCCACGAGAATTTCAAAGTAAAAAGAGGAAACCATGTCAGTTGTGGTCCAAGTCAAGCTGTCTAAAACCCAATACAATATTGTAAGACTATCAATGAAAGAAAGAAAATGCAAATTATATCCCAGCTATGTGGATGTGCAGAAGGCTAAACAGAAATGCTATCCAACCCATGAAGCCATTAAGATTACAGAAGTTCAATTACAAGCATTATTGGACCACACACACACCACAACACGTCTAACAGGTTCAAAAATAAGTTTTGCAATCTCCTTCATTACAGAATATGAATGAATGTGTCTTATAATTAAATGTGGATGCGATGGAAGGGGATGGATTACGAATATTTTGACGATCGTGAATCAAAACGACATGGGTCAAACAAATGTAACCAGCTGTCAGTATTTGTACTCACCTCAAAGCTTCTGTTTAAGGTAATGGTGAAATCGGTCGTTACAGTAAATTCAGTATCCGAACCGATTGCTGTTGAGCTGTTGCTGACAAATATGCATATGCAAGTATTTTGAGTGCTGGTTTTATTCAAAAGTGATGTAAAACATACGAAATAAAAAAAAAACTCAAATATTAGTGAACTCATGAATGCATTTATTTCTGGATCAGACCTGATCCAATTATTAGTATTATATAGTGCCGTCGATATAAATAAAAAATCTGATATAAAAGAATAATTTACATAATTTGAAATGTCAAACCGTTCCCTAGAGAGCCATACCAAGTCTGACAAGCATAAAAGCTAGGGAATTTACTTGTAGTTTGCCCATTGAAATGTTCGTGCAGCAATGGTGCTTCTGTTTCAACTGGAGCCACTTTTACTTTCTTGCTACTGCTTTCGCAGTATAAAGAGAGTTACGTGATGTAGGAACAAAATGCGAATTTTCGGCACAAAAACTCATTCCTGGGTCCAACGAGAAAGTGATAAATTCAGTTGCTACATATATTCAACACATTCATTCAACGCGGTACATCCAGAATCCGTTTTGTGGATCCTTAATGCCGAAAAACCGATTGACGGCAAAACGTCCGTCTGTGAACATCGCTATCGGCTAAACCATTCAGCCAATTTTCTCCCAAATTGATATTCCACAATCGATCTAACTGATGTAGCGGCTCCTTGAATTTGAAACCGATTTTTTTGTTTGTGAGGGAGGCTTACTTTACATGACCCTTTTGACAGGGATGTCTAATTTTCGTTGTAATCTGATTTTTTGAAAATTACAGAAGTTCAGTTTTTGCCACTTCCTACGTGTAAAATATTGAAGATAATAGGTTTTCCCTTAATTGTGTTCCTTAAAAATAAATTTTGAAATGATCTGTATAATTTGTCGAGAATTTGAGTACTTTTTACGTAATTTTGAATAAAGTATAGGCAATTTTTCATTGAGTAAACAATTTTTTCTCAAAAAGACTGTATTTTTGAGAATGTTTTCACCTCAGATATTATGAAGGACGCTTAAGAGAATGGTGCAGATCTCGTGTTAGAATACCTGATTTTTCGAAAATATCAAAAAATCAATATTTTGGGGCGTCTTCCTACAACTGCAATTACGAAGATAAATATTTTTCGTAATGAAATGTATTTATTACAAACATCTTCAAATGTTCAGATTTTTCGAAAATAGTATATTTGCGTAATTTGGCGTCAAACGTAGGAAATTTTAAATTGTAAAACCATTGTTTTCTCAGAAACGGCTTCAATTTTCCCAAACGGGTCCCAAAATAAATCGGGATTTATTCCGGATGCCGGGATAGGACAGTAGGAGTAACACCCATAAATTGCACGAGGTGTGCAGCTCGGCTGCCAATGATAATATGCGGTCCACGCGACGAATGATGACCTGAGACTCGCGCATCAAAAAACTGACGCAGCAATTCCACGGACGACCGTGGACGATCTCCAGCTCAGCCAAGCGTCGTGTTCCTGCCGACTACAGGAGACTTCCACGGTACTTCAACGGGTCATCTGCTGCCGCCGGCCGATGTTAGGACATGTAATCCTTTCGGAGTGAGGTAGCAGAATTTTAATCATCACCATTCTGTAAGTGTTCACGCTCATTTTAGTAAATAACCAGATCAAGGGACTACAAGGAATAGTAATGTAAAAGAGACAATTTTCTATAGTAATAAACGGGTCATTGTCATTTTAGTCGGGTGATCACACAAAAAGAAAAGTGTATTATTTATAGCCAGTAAGCAAATGCAATCCTTCGACCCAAGGTGCCCACCCCTGACGATGTCTCAACGCCGGTGCCCAGATCACAGGTAAGGTATACGCTTGGCGCCCTCCTAAATAAATTCAGTGCTTGCATCCTGGTGTCTGGAAACGACTGTCGCACCTTACGTGTGATGGCAACCCTCCCTCTATGATAGTGTGACTCATAGCGGCAAATAATTGCTCCTGTTTGGTACATTACAGTACATGGTGACAGTCACGGTTACAGTACATGGTCACAGTCATGATAACAGTACACAGTCACGGCGATAGTGTGACTCATAGCGACGAATAATTGCTCCTGTTTGGTACATTACAGTACATGATTTTTTCATATTTAAAGAAAACATTTTTGCATACTTCAACATTCGAGTTGTATATTATGGTCTTACATTTCATTCTTGGAAGATTACTTTAATTTGCAATAAAAGGGGAGAATTTGGTTTAGAAGCGGACCTGGATTAAAATCCGTATATGCATGGTGGTTTAAATACATTTATTTTGAGCTTAAACAATTTTATTGCATGTAGTAATGCTTTTTCTGGGCATTAACTACAAGTTCGATAATATCAATTTTTATTTTCACTGCAGTTTGTGGATGTTCACGACGTGCACTCTCCACGTATTTGACGAACCCTTGTTGATCACATTTCTTTATAAAACTGCCGTGCACTTTCTTACTGCTTGGTCTTCGGCAGTTCTCTTTTTCTCTCCCAGAACGAGATAAAACGTTTCTCCTTGATCTC
The DNA here is from genome assembly GCA_017312745.1 of Gryllus bimaculatus. Lineage (NCBI taxonomy): Eukaryota > Metazoa > Arthropoda > Insecta > Orthoptera > Gryllidae > Gryllus > Gryllus bimaculatus. Next base: position 326,429 of record BOPP01000259.1, on the reverse strand, counting down.
TTCAATCGTATCTGGTGTGAGCCCAGCATACCAAATATATAGCGTGGAAACATTACACATTCCGATCCCTAAAGAAGAGAAGAATTGGTCGTTACTGTCCTATTTCTCTCACTAGATGCAGTGGTAAAATATTTTAATGTATACTAAACCACCGTCTGGTCCAATATAATGTGGTTTTAGAAAACATATTTCGACACTAGACTACTTATTGACTTTAACAACACAGATTTCCTCCTCTTTTGCGTTGAAGAAACACTTAGTGGCAATCTTCGACATCAAAAAAGCACACGATACTATCTGGAGGCACGCTATTTTGCGTTCGGTACACTCCTGGGGTTTTTGGGGAATACTCTCCCGTCTCAGACTTTTTGTCCAATAGACTACCTCGTGTACGCTTGAGTGACAAGTTTTCCAGCTGTCATCATTAGGAAAACGCTGTTCGTGGACGGCTTCGTGTATATAACCTGACTTGTATTCATGACTTACGCTCTATTTATATGAATTTTCTTATTATTTCCACACGATTGGCTGATAGATGTCCAATCTGATTCAATACAGAAAAAGATGGCGCTCAGGAATGCCTAATAAATTAGTCTTCTCATTTAAATGTTGAGCGCCATCTCTTTGTTGTACTCTTTGGTTGTAACCAGTGGTAACCATTCTCTCTTTGTGTTTTTTTTTTACTCTTTCTATTTAATTGTGGAGAGCTGTGAGTTCTGGGTTTTTGGTGGTTCTGGTCTGGTGAACTGGTGTTTGTTAGGCGACTGTTTATGTACGTATATGTTATGTTTACAAACACTTAGTAATCGTGTAAAAAAGCATGAAAAAAATCAAATGACTTTCGTACGTTTACGAAGGAAAGGAGTTAATATCGTGAGTTTTGTAAGTAGAGATTAATTACATTTTATTCGAAATTATTAAGGTTTTGTTTAATAGTTGAATAGGTTAATATCTAACACTATAATTTTAGGGGAAACTTTCGTCATGAGAAAATTGGTGTTGCATAGTGTTCAAATGATAGCACAAGTTCACATGAACTGAGAGTGTGAACAGAACGTGTCAGAAAATTGTTGTTGCATAGTGTTCAAATGATAGCACAAGTTAACATCAACTGAGATTTGGGATTAGTACTGTCAGAGACTGAAATTGAATTTGGCCCAGCTGGTACAGAGATGAGCTACTTGGTGCTCTTGATATTTTATTTTGTTTTGCAACTGTGTGGGACATTTTATTTAGCAATAACATAAACAATAAACTAGGGATTCAACTGTTGCATTACTATTATTTTTGTATTTTATATGACTATTGTGTAAATACTTAAATATTGTGTATTTGCCTTTTTTTCTTTTCAGATTGATTTTGAAGTACTTTATTTTTAAAAATCAAATGAATTTTTTGGCTTGGATTTTTTATATAATTAGGAAATAGATTTATTGAAATTATTTGACACTTAATGTTAATAATATATACCATTGCAGCTCTTAATTCTTCTCATTGTGGTGTCATGGGGCCATGTGATATATATTGGCATACACATGTCAGATTGTAAAACCTGCAATCAAGAAGTTTGCGAGTGATAATTTGGATAAAAGGACGTTGGTATTGCCCAACAATGAGTTTCTCAGCCGATGCTGCTACTTTCCAGGTACAGGTGAGTATTTTTTAAAAAAAATAACGTTAACAATTATGTTTTGTAGCAATTCAATATTTCTTTGATATTTTTGATGAGTGAAAACCAGAGAAAGGCAACTCTAAAAATGAGATTTTCAGATTTTCAACAGAATCTCCTCACTTTGAGAACCACTATTTGGAACCTGAGCTATGTATCTTTTATCACTTACCCCAAAAAATGAGGAGTTCTTATCACCGTTGGTGATATATGGTTTTGTGTGAGAGTCATATAGACATGTTGGTTATTATGTTTTTTGTGTCGCATGTAGTATTACTCATTCACTTTACGTTTGCAGGTAGAGCACTGCAATCTGTGTACATGATGCCACTGCTGACTGAATGAGAATCGCACGTCTACAGTAGATTCTGATTGGGATAGATATGTTAGAGAGGACATTGAACAGGATACAGGCTCGCTCATTTGTAGGGTACAGCAGAATAGAAGTAGGCAAGAACATAACTATAGCATTATAGATACGTGCAAGGAGAGAAATAAAAATATTTTCTGTTTTTTGTGGATAGCTTGTATTATTGATGACGAAGTGTAATGTACTAAAGCTCTATGGTATTAATAACCCTTTTATCTTTTCCTCATGAGAATAGTTCACTACATATTTGTAATTAATTTACTGGCAGAATTCACTCTTGCGTACCAAAATGGATTTGATTTTTCCGCAGACATCACAGAAACAACAAAAACACAACTAACCCAGGGGATCAGTTAGGCTTTCTTGTCAAAGCAATTGGTCCTAGAGAAATGTAATTAAAATATGTTTTGAGATAAAAGTCAATTGTGAAGTTAAAGTGGTCTTGCATTTTACCTCATCACATTTGATGTGAAGAAACATTTGTATGAAATGTACAAAAGAAAAGAGATTACAATAACACAACTGTGGCATCTAACCAAAGGAAATTGCATTTTACAGGTTTGAAAAAGACCCAGTAAGGCAAAAGAGGGAGTAAGGAATCATGCCAAGTTATTAGTGAAATGTGTTCCTTTTCGATACTGACATTACTTCCAGGCAGTTGTTAAGAGATATGAACATACTAATTATGTAGGGACTTTATAAAAAGGACTGTGATTAAATTGCTCCAGAAAAAATGTTGATAAAGAAATATTCAATACATATAACTTATCTTTCTATTTGCCAAGAAAGGACTTACCAACCAGTGTCATAAATTCAAACAAGAGCAAGAAGCAATGAAGTAACAGCACTATGAACTCTTTTGAGTTGGAAGCAATCGAATAGAAATATGATTCCTGTGATTTAATCAAACAGGGCCATTCAGTTGTTGAATGAGATTTAGTTCATGTTGCTACTGGGAAAGCTCCAAAATATGTCAACATTCATGATCTTTTTGGTATATATTCTAGTCAAACTACCTAAAAAAAATTGTTTATCAATCAGATTACAATAAATTCCTAGAGCATACTTTGAGATAGATTTGTAGTTGAGAGAGACTATACTGTCAGACACATATTCTGGAGGTCTGGTAATCTCACAATCAAAGGCAAGTGAAATGAGGAAAGCTCTGAGAGAGAGGCATTGCACTTTACGTTCTACAGGTAAGCCTACGTACTGGCCCAAGAACAGAATAAAACACCTGATCTTTTATACGTCTCAAGGAATGTATCTCCGAACTTAATTGATATTCAGGAATATTTTGTCCTGAGCTCTGATCACTATGATGTGATTTTTACTGTAAATGAGAAGATAATTTAAAAATGAGGTTGAACAGAAGGAATAAAAATCTATTTACATTATTATTATTATTATTATTAATAATAATAATAATAATATATAATGATGATGATGATGATAATTTTATTACTGCAATTAAGCTTATGTTTGGTGTAGGTTAATAAAAACGGAGTAAATAAAAATTAGAAGAAATATTACATACAAATAAATTACAAGATTCAATTAAGTTCAAGAACGTGAGTATCGTAAGCTTTCCTCCTCATATTTAATGGCGTTCAAGAGTCTTCTGTAAGCATTGCCAAATATGAAGATATCGCACTAGATGTTACACTGTGGTAGAAGGTACAAGACAAAAAGAAAAAGGACAATCTAAATCTAAAATTTAGAAAATTGTATTGGTATTGGGTCAAACTTCTCAGCTGTCCATACAAAACAAAATATTAATTTACAACCTATTTCGAAAACTGGTTTGCTTCTATGGAACCCAGCTCTGGAGTTGTCCCCAAAAAAGTATTATAAAACATATCCAGATCTTTCAAAATAAAGTACCTCGAAGCATGATAAATGGTACATTAGAAATAGAGGCCTATATTGTGATCTTCGAAACGAGGATAACGAGAACCAGTTAAGGTGAATAAAAAGATTTAACCCATTAGAATTAGTATGGTTGGAAATAATGCCTCGTAACATTTTATCCAATTGAAATAAATTGGACACGATTGAGTGTATATGTAAATAGTATTAAGGTTTAAGAATCATTTTATATAAGTTGATGAGCAGTTTTAATGCACAACGCTTTGGCATAAATAAATAAATAAAAATAATTCTATGAGCAAATGTTAAACATTTTGGATTTATTTTCTGAGCATAATGTGTGACTGGAGTTTATGATTTTAAAAAAGATATAGAAGTACTTGTCTTTTTATGGTTTTTAAATATTTAATTTTGTTTAATGCTGTTATTGGATTTATTTTTGAAACTATGTTGCCATGAAATTACTACATAACATTACTTTGTAATAGAGTTTTGTTTGTTTTTTTAATAAAAAATAAACTTAATCTTTGAATTCAGATAATACATTTTAAAAAAAGTTCTTTCTTCTCTTCTCTGAAGTTATGTGTTTCTCTGGTTCTCATTTGACAATGTTTTAATCTCTGGATATATTGCTACATATTTCTGTAACATTCTGCAACATTTGAAATGGATGCTAATAATTCACATTCGAAATAGAATTAGAGCTGGAGTTTATTAAATATTGTAGTCTATATGAATGGCAAAATTTTAACAAGTCATATCTCAGAATTTGGCTATTTTGAGGTAATAATGTCACCTGCAAGATAATATCATCATCTTCTTCTGAATTCTAATGGCACATTTCACAGAATTTTTCAGGAAAAATATTTAAATGATGGAAATTGGTCTCATTTTTATTAGGTTGTGATGGAACCATTGCAACTTTTTTCTCTCTCCTGAAAAGTCACAATTATTGAGATGTGTGTAGTTAAATTTTATGCTGTTAAATTTAGCTTTTGATATGTATAAATGTTTCCACAATAACGCAGGCCTGCAGCGAAAAATTGCTTGAAAAGTGTAGCTTATTTATATGTAGTTTTAAGTGCTAAATTTAAAAATACATTATCATTTTTTCATTATTCCATAATTGAGTTTTAATGCTTGTAAAAAGCACCAATGGTATACCTGTATAAGTGATTGGCAATCTTTGTTTGTTTTTCACAATGCATGAATTCTGACAACAGTTAGTGGACTGAATCTGCAAAAGTTGCACCATCTATTGGCAGCACAATATAATTATTAATAAGACAACTTTTTATATGATTCTTGATTGAGTTATAGCCCAATTTAGGCCTTGGCCGACATATGGATGTATGCAGTACAGCAGTCTTTCTTTGTCGAGAGGGAAGGACCATATGGAATCGGTCAGCCCACCACCAGATCCTAGGGATGAGTGTGAATGGATTTGGGAAGGGTTGTATGCCATTTGTAGCTATTGTTTAAGGTAACGTGCAGTCATTTCCTGGGAATAGACATAAATCATATTGTATTCCATGCTTACATGATGAAATCACTGGAAGTACCACATGGATTATTTGAATATGAAAATTATAGCCATTCCATAGAATTCCTCATTTTCCTGAGATCTTGAGTTAATAATGAATAAAACCTTTTGCAGTCTGGTAGAAACCATGAATCTCTCACAATTTTATAATATTCTGGATTATGTGTAGATTTATTTTTATTTTACAACCATCCACACAAGTGGCGAATTTTGAACTTGGGTATAAATAACCTACTTCATTTATTACTTACACCATGGCTGAAAGTAGATCTCAGTGAGAAGTCTATATGTCAAGGAATCAGCTACTTTATTTGTTAATACGGAGTTAAACCTGTTAATAGGGCTTACACATACACATACATTAGATGGCCCTTAGGTAGCACTTAGCACTGTATTGTAGCTCTTTGGTTATGCTTAGATTTTGGATATATTGAGCTGTTTTCTTTTGTTTATTAAAACTATTATGTTGATTTAAAAATTCAGCAATTCTGTTTGTCATTGTTGAATTATTAATGTTCAAAGATGTTCTTTAAATAGACAACAAGGACCTGTTACAATTCACTTGATAATATTCGTTACATTTGTTCAGATACTTTGTTTTGGGGAAAAGAAAACAATATTACACACTTCGTAAAGCAAGTTTATTACACATGTTTTTAGGATAAAGCAAGGACCAGCCATGAGCTCTACTTAAAGGATGCTCTTTGTGTAGATATCTTCACATTATAGAACATATTAATACAAACTATGCAACTAAAAAGAATTGATTTATTTTAGAGTTTATTCAGTAAAATACTCTGTACTTCATCAATCAAATGTACTTGTATCATTGCCTCTACAAAAATTAGAAAACATGTTTCTGAGAATGAATCCAGAAATTCTGATGGTTGATATATGCAGAACTATGTTTTTAATTTTCCTTTGCTAGCAAATGTGATGACTGTGATGTGAATTACTTCACTCTTTTCTCAAAATTTCACATTAGCTAGGTGAAAGTTTCTGATATGGTAAAGACAAATGTTCATTACAGCATAGCAAATCAAAAAAAAAAAAAATAAGGACAAATTCCACAAGCAATTTTTAATCACTTCTATGTTTCAGGCCTGTGCTATTGTAATAATAATATTCATAGCAATTTTGTAAGGGTATTGTATTGTTTTGTATCTCCATTGTTTTGAAAACAATTAGCATGTTTTGAGAGCTAAATTACACTATTTTTACAGTACTCTCAGTTCATCTTCTAAATGCTTTTTTTGGGGTTTGTTTTTACCAGGAGCGCTTAAAATCATTGTACCATTTGGTTCACGACATTGAAGAAAAACGCAAAATGAGTGAACATAACTTAACAAATATAACAAAAGCTCATGAGAAGATCAATCAAGATGAAAAAGTTTCCCCAAATTACCAGGTAGTAATCTTACAAATATTTGCATTTTCTCAAAAGAAATCTTGTGTAAGTTCTTTGTGCTTTATAATTGTTGTTGTATGAAGTAATTATCAAATCCTTAATTCTATTGAACTCGGGTAAAAGTTAAGAACCTATTGTTATTTGAAGGGTTTATATGTAACCTCCCCTCCCCACACACAAAAAAGAAGTTTTGGGAAAAATGCAAATCTGCAAAAGTTTCCTCAAATTGTTGTACTTAAGTAATTGCTGCAATCAAGATTTCACATACACCAGTGTCCAGAGGAGAAACCTTTGAATTCAAGGAAATTGCATGCATCTAACAGAAATATGATTCTGGGTGTTTGCCGAATATGAATTTGGCATCAGAGGTAATAATTATTCATAATATTAATGGCTGAGCTAATGCAGTGGTTTAAAATTTTTGAAGTTAATTAATTTGTCTGAAGAATATTCGCTATTTGATTTGATTTAAAATAATTAAATTGATACAAGGCACCAAACACCAACAGTGTAGTTATGTATCTGCTCTTCTGATATAAAGACTAACGTTGTGCAATGAGAGCATACAAACCTACCCTTAAGACTACATCTGAGAACAAAAATATTACCCCTTTTGAAATTAATTTCTTCCCAACTAATCATTTTGCTTGGCATGGTTTGCACATGAATCGTGGTGGAAAATATACACTTGGTAGTGAGCTGGTAAGCCATAACATGGAGTTTGAGTGTATTCTGTCTAACACCCCTCCATCTCACCTTCCTTATTTTTTCAGTCTTTTACCTCGAACCTTTGTACCGCCATTTTGGAATCTACTCACAATTCTCTCACTCCCATTACCACTTCCTTTCCATCTGTTTCCCAATTTCGTCACCTACCTATCACTACTGGGACACACTACTACCTTCAGCAGCACCTCATTGTGATAACAGAGTAAATACAAGTATAATATTACATCTGCCAACCTGGATGGCTGAGATTGTTAATGCAGGTGTGCAGTGGCAATCTCAGTTTGAGTTGGCATGTGTCCTCTGCTCATGACTTCAGTAATGCTTTCAAATTTTATATTGTCACCTGTATTCTGAAATATGAAAGCTGTATTGAAAAGTGCTGGCACGTTCTGTGTTGCAGCAAAAGTTGAAATCTCTGTATACTGCAGCCGTAGCTGATGCTGCTCAGGAGGAAGATAAGATCCGACAAGCTCTGGCAAAAATCAATGAGATTAGAGTTATCCGCAATGAGCGCCGTATCCAAGTACGGAAGGCTGGAAATAAAGAGACAATAGGCCGAGGAGCCCTGATGCAAATGTTGAAGACATCTGCACCCACTTTACCACTTTGGGTGGGGAAAGTTGGGGAGAAGCCACCTCCCCTTTGTGGGGCTGTGCCAGCTGATCCATTCTACATTGCAAAGGTATATCAGTTGGTTTATGTCTATTCAAGTTGAGTTGGCCTTGTTGATTTGTAGCAGAGTTTCTGGAGCATTCACTTTTGAACTTCTTTGATCAATTTTTCTAGTGATTGTTTGGGTAAAAACTGCTACAGAGATTGAAACTTCTCACAAACAGGAACGGGGGGAGAAATAAACATTTTTAATTTATATCTTAGAAGTGTTCATTATTTAGAAAAGTGTAGATGTTCAGAGTTTAATAAAAGAAATGAGCATATTACAGAAGATACTTTATGAAAATAATATTTTTAACTTTTGGTATTTTACTTGGTGTGCATGTTATGCTGAAATCCTAAATATGACTAATTCGCAATTTAGCTGGGTAATTCAACATATTCAGTTTTCCCATTTTTACTTAGAATCCGGTGTCAGAAACCAAAATAATTAAAAATATATTTTCTGGATGCCACCACTAATTATATAAAATTTACTACACTATAAACATTGAAAAAAAAATTTTCTTTCATGAAACTTAAATATTTTTCAAAGGTATTTTCTTGAAATATTTTTCTTTTTAATTTGGGATTAATATTTTTCCACAAAGTATTAGAAAGAACATCTGTTTTTAAATCATGAATAAATTTTATTTAAAAAATGTTGAAGCATAAAGTAATTGAAAATTATACTAAGTTAAATTGCATAAACAATTTTGTTTCATCTAGAAGAGCTGGGGAAGTTTTTGTTCAACGAGATTTTAACAGAGAATCTGATTTTAAGGTTGAGATTTTCAACAGTATATTTAAAAACATAATAGTTAATTAATTATGTTACAACATCGAATAAAATCATCAAACTTATATAATCCCCCCTACAAGAACAAACCCAAGAGGACACCCCCCCCCCTTGGATCCGTCTTTGAAAGCAAATATTACTAAGATGTGTCAGCTTACTCTTTAAATGTAAAATAAGGGAAAATAAGTTCATAATCTTCATTCTAATCCTTACCATAGGAAAGCAAGCGCTCTATGTTCTCCAAGTGGGAAGCCTTCAATTCTTATTTCTCTAATTTATTTCTTTAAGTGGCCACTTCTTCTGGTGTTATCCTAGTTAATTGTTTTCTATTATTTTGTGTGAGGGTAATGATTAAGTTCATGTGCATTTCTGTTTTGTGATGTTTGAATGCATGAATACTGAGAACAACAAGCATAACTTTGCTTAGACAATTTTTTCCAATTATAGTGGTCAACCAAACACAGCAGTTGTACAATGATAAAAAATGTTGTTATTGTGTTAACCATATAATTTATACTGTAACGTATAAATTCATGTAATCTCTGCCAACAATGTTAAGATGTGACATGTACTACATGAACTTCTTGCTGCTACCACCAGTAAATTAAATCAATCAATATCTGCGTGTGTTCAGCCAGGTGACATGGTGGCAGCTCTAGTTGTGGGTGCTGAAGAAAACAATTGGATTTTAGCAGAGGTTGTGAGCTTCAATCCCGCAACCAACAAATATGAAGTAGATGATATTGATCAAGAACCTAAGAACCGTCACATAGTACTGAGTCGCCGCCATGTGATTCCACTGCCTTTGATGCGGGCGAATCCGGAAACTGATCCCCATGCACTCTTTCCCCAGGGATCTGTTGGTAAGACTGCCTTTAATTATTGCTGGTAACCTACAATCTTCTGTTAGAATTTGTGTTGTGGTAGATTAAACCTCTTGTTGTTTCTTGCTTGATTGTATCAGAAATGCTTGTGTGGATGTCAAGTTATGATTACGATGATGTGTCTCGTAATTAAATATAAAATGAAATATCATAATGAACTTTATGAAATGATGACTTTTATGAAAATTATTTTCAATCTATATATATCGTGTAATATGTGAAAAAGACCTAAGAGTCAATAAATTTATAAAACAATATTTAAACAAAAAACAAAAAGTTTAATAGAGAAAGTGTAATGATCTTCACACTCTGCGTCCTAGACTTAACACTCCCTGCGTACCATGGTATCTCAAGCATTTTTAACCCTAAGTTAACAACTAACTCTTCCCGACATATACTCAGCATTGTTTTAAACACACTCATCACTACAATACACACTCAGCAATGTTTTAAACATATTTACGTATATTCATATAAGAGGAAGGTTCAGACTTCAAATGTTGCCTAACCTTCTAAATGTGGAACAATTTCTGCAAGGTATAGCCGCATCCTTTATTTCTTCATATTTTAATAATATTTAGTTTTAGTATGATTCAGTTCAAAACAATCTGTTATACAGGAAGCTATAGTGCATATTCAACATCATCAGTGTCTTTCCTTGAATGAGACCACAATCACCTCCAAGTGCAACAATACATGGGTCTGGACCAGAGCCTTTCAACTCCCATATGACGTGGTTGAAACTATTACGGTGGCACATTAACCTGTAGCGCCTTCTTACAGGAACTAAGACACGAACTGTTGTCAACGATACTTAAAATGTGTGTGGCTGCTGCGCGAGTTTGTGGGATGCAAGCAAGCATATATGTTACAAGAGATAACACCGATGTCCACACTTTCTTTGGTGGTTTCTTATGTGTGTATATTATGAATAATTAAACATTTAAAAGATGCTTTTCCTATTTCTCACAAATTAGCTAATTTTTATGTTCGGAAGTTGGTGAACCTAACCTGCAATTGTACCTGGTGACACTAGCACTTCCTAGAGTAGCATCCTTGAGCTTTGTCTCCGGTTTTGATGGAGAGTTCAAAGGCCTTGGTCTGGACTGTGAATGCAGCTCTTCATTTATGAATCTCAAAATAGAACTGAAATCTGACACAAACCAGCTTGCCCTGGGGAATGACCTTGTGAACCCCAAACCTTAGTAGAGGGTGTTAAATCTGTGAAACTACTGGAAAAACACAAGAACAAACTGTGCTCAGGCTTGGAATGCTGCAACAATGGGGGTAGCCAAAACTGAGCTTAGACTCAAGTATGATGGTGCTAACTTTCTTATTACACATCACAAAAGTCCAAAGAAACATATCTTGCATATTCAGGGCACATCCATTTCGTGTATTTGATACAAAACATTATTTTGTTGGAACTCTTACACTTCCTACAACATATCATACTACAAAAAGTTTACAAGCAGTCTCCTCTATGATACATTCATATGTATTCTTCACCACACATTCTTCCAAGATATCTCTCAAAATATTTCTACATTACTTTGATAACTTGCACCTTTTGCTGGTGAGAATAAACAAAATCTTCCTTTCAATGTTTGTCTTGCTGGTTCTTCATTTGCTACCTGATCAAACTGATAATGTACTTCTCCAATATCTCCAATGGTCCTTTGGTAGGATTTACTCTTAAGAGGCCCTAAGCATGAACAAACAATTGAGCTCCATAATAAATTCTAAAATTGAATAAAATAATAAATATGAATGTGAAAAAAGAAATGAACTTTACAATTTTAAAAAATGAAATTGAACCATTTTATATATTTACCCTAATTTAAACTAATTTAAAATGTATAAAAAAGTAGGGGGAAGGGGAGCAGTGTATGTGCTCAGCATGTTTATGCATGTCAACCCTTCAGACTGCACATTTGAAATTCTTCATATTTCTGGAATTTCATTATCCGAAATTCATCTATTTGTAATGAAAGCATCATAAGTTAGCCCAATATTTTCCTTGTGCCCAAACTAGCTTTTTTCATAACCATGCCATTGTTGCATTAAAAAGTTTTACCGTAATATAATTTTAATAAATATTTGTGAGTAATGGCACCAAATTTTTGCTTTAAATTTATTGTGTAAATTCTGCCCATACATTAAGTTTGTTGAAATTTTTATTTTCATTAAGACTTGAATGTAATGAATATTATGTGAATATTCATGTTTTTCTAACTGTGTTTCTCTTGTTGTTGTGTGTTGTCTTGCCTAGACAACTTCAGATATATTTCACAGTTTCAGTGAATGTTAAATAAAAACGTTAGACTTCAACAAAATATTTTTTTAAATTTAGTCATATAAGTAGTAATTAATATAAATATATTTGTGAATTGCAATATGTCGTCAAGTATTTATATATTGGATTGTGTTTTTTGACAGTGATGGCTCATTACCCTCAAACAACGTGTTTCTACAAAGCTGTGGTGGATAAGGTTCCAACCACTGCTACAGAGGAGTATGGATTACTTTTTGAAGATAAAACCTATGCCACTGGATTTTCACCACCTGTCCCTGTACCACAACGTTATATCATTTCCATTAATTTTAAAAAGAGTAAGCATGTTTGTACTTAGTTGTAATATTTATTGCATTTGTGAATAAATGATGTTCTTTATGATATTCTTGCTCTTTTCTTTCATTACCCCAGAATATTTTGGCTATTCCGGTGACCAATTCATGTGATTCCAGCTATGTGGGGAGAGGGGGGATCAGATGCTTAGGTGGCACCTAACTCTGTTGTTAAAGGACAGCAGAATCGGATGTAAATGGCTAAAACAATTGTGCTAAATATAATAGTGTATTAGTGGCTTGGGCAACTTGGACTTAATGTATGTCAATGCTGCATGAATGAAATTTGTCCTCTGCAGCATGTGTCTGTGTGTGACCCTATTCTTTGTCACTGACCTCAGTAAGTTAGAGCCCATGCAGTGTTCCTGTGCATGGCGACCTGTGTTAAGAGTGAATTGGTGCCCTAGGAGCTGAGGGCTGAGCATGCTGTGGTCTCATGGGAACCTTACGGTTAGATTCCATCCATCTGTTTGTTGGGTGCACTCCGGAAAGTCTGGGTGACTGGGAAGGAATGTCCTGGATGCGCTGAGAATTCTTATTATGCAGTCTGTAACTAACCCTCTCCTGAACAATTGCCTTGGAGTAGATAAGTAAGTTGGCAAGTGTGCAGCAGGGTAGAAGCCATGCCATTCTGCTATATATCCCGTGTCAACTCTGAAGCTCTAATTGTGTGTCCGTTTGTGGCATGGTGGGTGGGGACAGTGGTAACCCATTGTGTCTCCGGATTCGGAAAGTTCCCACCTTGAGCCTCAGCTTGACAAAGGCAGTATTTAATTGGTGGTCCGGGTTACGCCGCGTGGCCAAGGTTCCAACTTTTCGGTCGCCATTCTGCGACCTTCCTCAGGGCGAGGAGCCAAGGAATTAATTAAAAACTGACTCCAGCCACGGAAGCCTACGCTCTCACTTGACAAAGGCAGTTTAACCGTGAGGACTAAGGGTCCCTGCACCCGAGCGTTGCGTTCATGGAGGTAACACGCGTCATAGAACAATACTATCATATGCGAAACGGCACACGAACGCTGTGGCCATTCTGCAAAAGATACAGTGGTAATTACGACGCGCGTGAACGTAACGCTCGTGTGACACAGGCCGTAGCGGCAGAAAATGAGTATTGAAATCCAGGATCGATGCCTTTATATTTGCACGGTTATAGTGAAAGAAAATGGGAAGGAAATCTCCCTTTCTTTTTGGCTTATCCAAAGGTTTGTGTGATTGTAGTTGTGTTGCAGTTCGCACGCATTTCGCGTTTTATTGCTATGTGTAAGTGGCTGGTGTGGATTTGCGTCGTATCTTAGTCAATAACCAAATAGGCTTTTGTGATGCACTACGCTCTCAGAATATCAGAGGGGAGTGTTTGTCTTCTTTGTCCTATAGGAAGACGTGTCGAGCTAATTGTTTAGCGTTATTTTTTGCGTAATTTCGTTGGTTTGAAAGGCTTGATAAGGTTCGTTAAACGAAGGCTGTCTCAAGCATTGAGTGAAGGACTCGATATCAAGTTCCTTCCTCAATACTTTCCGAAACGGAGGTCGTGCTGTGAGCTGTAGATCTTTGTTCTATACTAGCTCAAATGTATTCTTGAACTTCTGTGCTGTGGTCCACCGTGTTGCCGCAGCGTAGGTGGCCACAGGCCGGCAACACGTTTTATAGCGTGCCAAGCGAAGTTCCAAGGGGAGTGTAGGTTCCCTCAAAAGAGGTTGTAAGAGTCGAACTCAGGTCGAACTCTGCAATTTTGATCGAATTCGCCTGACATGTAAATGCCAGCGCGTCGATCATTGTGACGCCTAAATAAGTTGCCTTTGGCGCCCATGTCAGTTTTTGTGTGCCAAGTGTAATTTGTTTTGAAGGTGTAAAAAAGTTTAGTGTATTTGTGTTGGCGGCGGGTGTAAAAGGTTGCCTGCGACTTTTCCGCTGAGAAAGTCAAGGGGTTTTGTTCCGCCCACTTCGGCGTGAGGTTCATTGTTTTTGAAATCGTTTCAATTCGTGGTCTAGGTGTAAGGCCTATTCTCAATGCAAAACATTGGCATAAACATGGCACTAACATAAAAGTTAGGATTACGTCCATTAGCGGATTCATTCATAATGCGTTTTCATAAGCATAACACGTAAGACGTTAAATTAAAAGCTTGCAAGCTTCTGTGCTTATTATTAAGACATAAGAAATGAACCAATCACAGAACGAGGAAATTGCTGATGTAAATATTAACGACGTGAGAGAAGAAAAAAAAATCATAATTTGTGAAAAAAAAACAAAAGAATGTAGCAAAATGGCGTTTATGTAATCTTATGGAGTGCAATTAGCACAATCCTTACCAAAAGTTTAAAGAAATAATTTGGAGCGGTTTTTGAGAGAAATCTTGTTTTGGTAATTTTTAAACTTGCACGTAATATTGCGCGAAAACTACGAACATTTCCAAAAAAAATGTGCATGACCTTAATCAAAGAACAAATTATGGACAACAAATTTTATTTGACGAAAAAATGTCTCTCTTTAATATTATTGTTGTAGGAAGACCCTAAAGCAATTCAAACTTTTGAAATTTTCGAAAATTTAGAGTTAACCGTGAAAAGCGGACCTATGCCACATTTATAAGTGTATTTTACTCTATTCTTACAATATATGTAAAGAAAAAATTTGGAGCCATTTTTGAGAAAATTTTGAAAATGTCCCGGGGGCTTTATGTGAAGCACCCTCAAAAACTAATGAATTATTTTCAAAATCGCAGAGCTTCGACTCAGCTCAAATGAGCAAGGGTTATTTCAATTTGGAAAAAATCCTTTTCGTGGTTTAGGCGCTAGTGTTGTTCACATACACCAGACGGACGGACGGACCTTTTGAAAAAACACTCGGTATTAGGGGACCCCAAAAGGGTATTTCCGTTGAAATCTCGAAATCGATTTTCTGCAGTATTATTTAACTTTCCCTATACTACGTATACTCCGCATAAACATACATACACGGGAAAGAAAAAACAATTATTTGTCAAGGGTTGTACTTTGTTCGCAACATGACTAATTATAACCTACTAACAGAATAAGCCGTGCACCAAGCCCTTAAAACCCCGTCAAGTCAAAAGTCAAAATAAATTTTGAAGTTATTGTCAATAGAACTAAATTCACAGCAATGTATAAAGTGGTAATTTCTAGGAAGTGTGAATTGAATTGTGCATGAAAACTAATTTGCTATGAAAAATAATCATGGAGGATAACAAAATGAGAATATGACAAAATAGCAAAATTTCAAAGAAAACAGCAAAACACGCAAAGACAGCACAGATTAAAACTTCACCTTGGCTTGAAGGCTGGCACTACGGCGCGGAGACCGAACATGAACAGGGGCACAAGTTTGCCTCGCGTCAGGAGGAGGGGGGGGGGCAACAATCAACAAAGTGGATGTAAAATAAATAACTATGGAGGATATATTTCACATTACGTTGCCCAAAGAGTTCATTTATAAAAGTTGAAAACTTGTAATTTGGCCACAGAATCGGGTCCCAGAAATCATAGTGCTCTATCCAGAAAAATGACAAGTACTGAATGATGGACAGGGGACTACAATAAAATATTTTGAGTTACCTCTCTCCCGAAAATTGCATGCCTGATCAGCCGTTGTGCTTGCTTCTTGGGTTAATCACACCGGTCAGTGATGAGGGAAGCGTTGGGCCCGCCAAGAAAGGTATGCGGCCTCGCGTCATGTAAATGGAGGATGGGGGAGCCGGTCCCCACGTTTGATTAACTCAAAAATACACATTTTCAAATACAAAATGTATTTAAAATACCATTTAAAATTCAAGTATTCAAACACTCCGTAACCCTAATGGCCGCGAAGAGCCATTTTCCTCGTAATTCAGGATACGTAACCTCATTTAGTATCAAAAACACTTGTAGCTTCAGTCCCATTTGATAAGTTCTTTTAGAGTTTGACACGCAACAGGAATTACAAGTATTGCGAAACCTACCACGGTTTCTCATACCCAAGAAACATAGAAACAAGCAGGCGCCGAACCTCGGGGAATGAAATCTCTCCCTCTAAAATGTTTCGGTAACTATTAATGGTTACTTGTCACGAAACCCTCAAGCAGATCTATTTTCGGATAATCATTCAAACGAATGAAATCATATCGCAGCACGATTTGAGTGTAGCCTGCGACATTTTACAAAATCTGTAATAAGACACATTCAACCGAAACATTTTGAATTTCCCCTCACAAAATTTGTCCCTGGATCCGCCCCTGACACAAGTAGTAATATTATCCGCACACGTATACTCTCTGTTTTCTTGAGCCCTCGCGTCTCTAGATGCGAGAGGAGTGGGAGTTTGGTTATTTTGACAAAAGGAATTTTACGTCGAATTTGTAGTTCATTTTTGGACGCAAAACAGTTTTTAATACACGGGAGCGAAGATTTATCGTTATTTTGTTTACAACACTCGTTGCTTTTATTTATTCTTAATTTAACTAATATTGGGAAAGGAGTGAGGGTAGATATTCCGGGGCTCAAGAAAACGTGCGGATATAATACATAAGTTAGTTTCTATACAAATATGTGAGGCGTTTATAATGCTGGTGTAAAAAAACCCTGCTTATAAACATAAATTGAATGTTTCCTTCCTATTTCGACCAATTCTTTGTGTGTATTTTGTAATAAAAATATTCACTATTGACCTTGGAGGAAAGCTCAGAAGGGTGATGCTAAAATTCATTTCAATAATTCATAAATATTCATTTCATAGAATTTAAAAAAAGGAATAATTCACAAAAGACCGTATGACTATAAAGGCAAAATGAGGAGGATAAAATTTGACATTCACACATTAGATATTTCAAATTGCCCTGTTGCTTCCACATGATTAGTTGGTGAAACGCCGTAATTCTCTTTGAGAACGCCTAAGGAATTAATACAGAATAAGATGGCGCATTTGGTAGCTGTATAATGTTTCTTGTTTAAACGTTCGATACCGTTTACTAATATTCTGCTAATTCTCTTTGATTTGCTTTGGATCTAGCCTCGTCTATAACCATTGGCCATCATATTAGTCTTTGAAGAGAGCATATTTGAGTAGATAATATGGGTGTGATTTGAGCAGATTTTGGTGAGAGACCAGAGAGAGATATAAACAGAATGTGAGGCGATAGGCCGTGAGAGGCTCTCATGTGCGGCGCACAGCGCACGCGTAGACTCATGTCAGTCCAAGTTGGGGTATTGGTGTAGGTTATTGTTTTCTGTCAATATACAAGTACTATCCGATTACGTTAAAATTTGATCTGAAATGAAATGTGCCGTGATTCTTTGAGAGCAGATTTCTTTATTAATACTAGCTCGTAAAAAACGATTTTGTTGCAATGGCTTCAAGTATTACTGGTCAGCCTTCGAGCAGTTTCGATTTTACCCTGGCCTCTGATGAAGGTATTGAAGAAATATGTAAGACGACATCGCAAATCAGAAACGAGAGAGGCATCTACACTGAAGACTTCGAGTACACCGTATGCTAACAATCATTGGGAATTGCACATGCACTGTCATGTAAATTCGTGAGCAAATGATAATCATTTTATTTTCATGTTACAGCATACTACATGTTACCTGTGTAATGGTTATTATGGCCCTTGTTTTGAAGAGCCGGTTTGTGCAACATGTCATGCGT
Organism: Gryllus bimaculatus; assembly: GCA_017312745.1. Taxonomy (NCBI): domain Eukaryota; kingdom Metazoa; phylum Arthropoda; class Insecta; order Orthoptera; family Gryllidae; genus Gryllus; species Gryllus bimaculatus. The sequence continues at coordinate 308,238 of BOPP01000259.1, read as the reverse complement.
TTCTTTTCCCTGGTGATCTAAGTTATTCCGAAGCAGTTCCTATATTTAGTGAAGTAAGTTAAAGAATTAATGAACAGGGTAATAGAATGTTAATTTTCTGAAATCAGTGTACATAAACTAGAGTATTATTAAGTATATATTTTGGATGCTATATGTTTTATAATTATACAAAACAAAGGTTAGTAATATTAATTTAGAAACAAATTAAAAATTGTTTGTGTTTTTGTTTTCTTAACTTTATGCTAGACTTGTATTAACAGAAATACTTTTTTGTTATTTTTAATTCTGCCTAGGTGGGAGAGTTTCTGAAATGAAAGTTGCAAGAGGAACTTCTTAGTTCACTTTATGTCTTCAACACTTCTCTCTGATTGTGATCTTTCTATCTGACCATTGTCAACTGCTGACTGTCCCCAATTTTAATGTTTGAAATGCATGAATATATTTATTTATTGGATACAAGGTGCCTAGAAGTAGAAGAAATGAAAAGGGGGAATGTTACAAAATCGTTTCAAATTGATTTCCTTGAGAGATGTAAGATTCAGGCAGGGAACCATGGGTTCAGATATATTTTGTCAGTAAAACTACATATCGTTGTTAGGAAAGCCATCTTATTTCGTAATTAGTTCAGTATTTTATATTCATTTTTCAAGAGCATGATGTAATTAAAATATTTCTAAAAAATAAAATATATATTTATGTGAAGCATCAGATGGTCGGTTCTCAATTTAAATGATTTTTTCTTCATGACTTATTTATTTATTTGACAAAATGAAAGTCCAAAGGAAACCTCAATTACAGGGCTACATACACCTCAAATCCAACATCATCATGGCATATTTAAATTTAGTGTTTTGTTTAGTGTAATAATATGTGTGGCATTTAATGCTTCTATGTAAATGAACAGTGGAAGAACAACTATGAGATAAGGTCATGTAACCGAATACTGATATATGCAAAGAGCAGCTTTAAACTACACTTAAGATTAATGATTTTAATACACATTTTGGCTGAAGTCTAGTGCACGGTACAACTTATAGAAGTCGATTATACTGGCACTTCGCGCTGCTCTGGCGGTAACTGCGAGTTTGAATTCTGGAGGCTTTCTTGAAAAGTGAATTGGCAATAATGCAGTGGACTGCAGTGCTATGACTTGTATCTGGGCAAACAAAATGAAAAAACTTGCCGTTGAAAGTAAATTGGCATTACAATGCGGCGGGGACAAAGCATATGAAGGGCAAGCCATGAAAATTGCCTATCCATAAGTTTTATTAATTTCTATCAGAGCACGTAGCATAATTTGAGGGAGGGCTTGAGAAGACCCTTACCCCCTGCCGCCACGCTTCTCTGAGGGTGTACTATGTAACCTTTAACCAACATTTTAATTGAAGGGATTGGGCCAACATATTTAAATAGAAATTCTAATTTGTGTAAGTTTTGTAAGCCAGAGAAAAAAAAGTTTTTTAAATCCACATGTGCCCCATTTGTTTCTCCTACTGCTTTGTTCTGTTGTATTTTTGTGTTGTATTATGTATAATACTTTACTACTGTATTACTTCTTGTTAGTTGCTATTGCAGTTCTATTGACATTTTGTACTGTGGATCATGTTGTTTTGAGATGGGGAAGGATTCAAAAATCTTTATTTCAGAGCTGAGAAATTAAGGTGTGGTTAAGTTGCTTTGATCCTTGAAATTATTTCTCACAATCTTTTATAGAAAACTGATGATGGTGATTCTGGCAATGATGAACCAGCTGATTTATATTTTGCTGGAGAACGACGGCAAAGTCAGCTGGCACAACTAGCTGGGGGTCGAGCTGCTGAAGGCTCTGCTGCAAATGTTGGGAGAGTGCCAGGGGAGGCTCGACCTGTTCCAGCACCAGCCCGTCCACAGAGCCTGGACCAGCGATTGGAAATGTTGAGTACAGCAAGGCAACCAGATGATTTGGACCCTGGGGTAGTGGAGTGCCTGCCTCCAGAAGGTGAGTCAAAGTTAAAGAAGAGAACATGGTACACCGTAATGAAGCGAATGGTAGAGGAAATGGGGAAGAGGGTGGAGAGGGGAACAGGAGGAAGCAAAAGGGGTGTCTCCTTATGCCCTCCCTCTAACAGTATGAAAATCACTTTACAATAAATGAATAAAACACTAAAAAAGTGATTTCTTCATGTTTTGTTTCTGTTGGAGATGACCTCAAGGAAAGACAAGAATCTTTCATAGTTATTTTGTTTCTCACAAACCGTGGCTCCTTTTGCACCGATCACTTAGGCTTGTGAATGACCTCTTTCTTACTGCACTTCACTGGATGCTATAACCTCAGTCATTTAATTTCCATTTGGTCTATCTCATAAGACACCTTTATAAATGTAAACCATGATGCAACCAATCCATGGTTTTGAATCCACTTAATCACAGCCAAACACCCCTTTCGACAGCACATATAAAGATACTCATTTATTCTCATCATCGTAAAACAAACACTCCTTGATCAAAAAAGTACATATCACAAAGAATAAGAAGAGCACAAGAAACCTAACCATTTGAAAGAAACTTAGGTAACCACTTTGACAGCTACTTTGACCTACACAAAAAGATGAAATAATTCTGCAAAATTACCACTATGGAACTTTAACTTCAACAACCACAAAAGTTACGGTTCTCCAACAAGGTATAAGAACATGAAGTGAGATGATGAAGAAAGTAATCAATCCAAAGCCTGAAAATTATTTTAGTAGTTTAATTTTAAAAATTTATATATAATGCGTATGCCTTGCTTATTATAATTATGAATCATGTTATGTACATTGATCACTACCCGTCTTCCGAAAGGTTCCCCTCAAAACCCCCTAACTACTCCTCGTCCTCTCGACCATGGATTTCCTCCTTGCCTGAGCAACGCCAAGTGCCACTTCCAAAAGTTGTACCGTGTTCTATACTTCAGCCCAAATTTTATGTATTTGCTTTATTAAACAGAAAATTTCCATGCATTGCTGTAGTTTTAGTTTTTGAAATGAACATTCTCATGTCCGATTCATTGGAGGGAATGCACTGATTTCTGCAGAATACCTTCTGTCTCTAGTAGAATTATTGCTCATCTACCATCAAAAAGATGTTGATTGAGGTAGTTTGAGAGTCTAATGCCTTATGGAACATAAGCTTGCCATTATTGTATCATGTAATTGATATAAATATTGAGTAATGTCAGTCATATACTATAACCTTGTCCAACATGTCGATTTATAAGAATTTCCTTCAAATGATTTCTTCCAGTGTCAATAATTGCTTTATTATTTTCACATACTTGTCAGATGTCTGTATCAAATGTATGGAGTAACCTCTTATATACAATATTATGTTTCATAATTTGTGAGTTGGTATTCTATCAAAAGCTTTAATGTAGACTATAAAGGCTAAGTGTATCTCTAAATTAAATTCCCTAGTTTTTTTCAATAATCTATTTCAGAGTTAATAGTCGGTGCACGTATGTCCTTTTCCGACACCACTTTGTTCTTCTAATAATAAATAATTATTTTTAGCTTATAATTGTTGTTTTTAATTCTTGTTTATAATTTTACTATACATTTTAAAACCTGCATTTGAAATATTAATTTCTCTGTAGTTGTCACAAGAGCATCTTCATCCTTTTCTGAACAGTGGTATAACTTTTGCCAATTTTCACTCTTATAGAATTTTTTTTTTCTTTTTTGCCAACATTAATAAATATCAGCATTCTTTCCGTGAGGGAATTTTCTCTATTTTTGAAAGGTTCCATGCTAATATTATCAGGTCCTGCAGGCTATGTGTAAATGCCTATATGTATGTGCAATATTGTGTGTTCTTTGTGTAGCTTTTTCTTGGATATTTCATAGGTGTCAAAACTATTTAGATTTTGAATGATGTTATCATCTAAATGTGCTGTCCATAATTTCAGATAGAACTCGGTCTTTCTCTGATATAAGTGAATTTTTGCTGTTTTTTCTCCTTGGCATTAAAGTGTCTTAGAGCCTTGAATGAACGGAGACCAAGAGTCACAGAAGACCTAATGTTCAATAGTAATGGTTACAGTGTAGATAGGGCAGATATAGCAAAGTGGTGTGAATAAAAGGAAGATTCTTGTGATGTTTTGGGAATAAGGGCAAATAGTTTTCAGCCTGTTTTATTGTTGTAGTTTTACTGGCAGTGTTCTCTTACCTGGATGACCTCTCTCTTTGGAGTGTGGGAAATGTGTGCAAGCGCTGGCGTCACCTAGTTTGCACTCATGTTGCCCCTGAGCAGTGGCGTGCTTCCACTTTGCGACGCTGGCCACTATTCAAACCTTTGCGTGCTGTTCATGACTGGTTTGCTGCCTACTCACAGTTGTAAGTGTTAATTTTAATTCTGGTTGTAAACATTACCATCTGATTGCTGGTTAATAATTAATAGTTCTATCAATTATTTTAATTTTAAAATAATTGATAGAACTATTAATACAGATTTGCAATTGTTTGGACTTTGAACAAAGTGTTGTGTAAGCAGGTTTGTTATGTCTCTTACCATCGAGGGTGGCAGATTCAATCTTCTGCTTAGTGATTTCTTGCAATTTCAGAATATGTTCACTAACAAAAGTAGGACTAGGGAGATTAAATATTAAGTACTAATATTGTGCAGATACTGCACTTGCCTTGACCGTATGCCCCAGCCTAATTGCCCACAATTTTCAGAGAACAAATGTTGATACTTTTGTTCTTTTTCATTTCTAACTGAAGAACTTCATGAATAAATGCAGATTATTGTGCAACAAATTCTGTATTTTATTTGCATTGTGTCTCAGTGGCACTGTGTTTAATTGAAGTTGCTGATTTATGCAGGATGAATAGTTGCCCCTGCAAATCATGCCTGCAGCAGATGGCTTTGCAGTCACATCCCCCTGGAGAAGAAAACTCCTGGCGTCGTAACCGTTTACGCAATGAACTTAAAAGTAAGTGGTAGTACCATATAGTTAATCATAATTGTGATTTATTTATTTGTTTATTTATTGAGCTATATTAACAATAGAGAAATAAAAATCTAAATACTGTAACACAATTAGAAGTCTTGCTTGTAGGTTTGTTGCTGTGTAGGTTTTTTTAAGAAAATGTCTCATCAGCTGAGATAACCTAGTCCATAGGGCTAAAATACATGTTTTTATTTTAGTGTTCATTACACTTCAAAATTTCTATGTATTCATTGCAATATATAAAATTTTAATTGTCAAGCATTCATCACATGTCTAAATTATGTTCCTTATGTATTGTGCGATTCTTGTGTTGCTATTTGTAAGTTGCTTAGAAATCTTAGCTGAGCGTTTTGAAATCAATCTGGGTGACCACTTTCTGGAAACATCAAAAACCAGAAACAGGAAATTTCATTGTTGTGCATAAGTGAGAGAAAAATCAGGAAATTTGTAGAAGAATCATTAAAAGTCAGGGAGAGTTTAAGATGGTTATATAAGTCGGCATTATTCCTAAAAAAAGAAAATAGTCCAGCAAAAAATAGTGATTCAATTTTTATTTTATTTTCTATGTCAATAAAAATAGAGTACTATACATAGTATAGTGAGAGTAATGTGATGATGCAGAAAATCTATTTTGAGATTTCAGTAGAAACACAGGTTTTGAGTTCCCCTGAAACTGAAAAAGTGTTTGTTTTTTAAAAAAACATCCTTCCGTCTGTGAACAACCCTTGCACCTTAACTATACGTAGAATTTTTTCCAAACTGAATTCTTCCCGATCAATCTAGACCCACTCAAAGCTGGAAGAAAGTGCCAGAAGAAATTATAGAAGAAACCAGCGAGATGCAAAAATTCAGGTTTAAAAATTGTGTCGATAAAGTGATCACGTCTTCAATTTTTAGCACTTTTTTATTTTTTTTTGAAATGTTTAAATAATAATTCTATATTTGTAATAAATAGGTTACATGGGTAGGCTATTATGCAAATATTATATTCATTTATTAATTTAACATCTTAATTTTTACTTAATACATACATACGTAGTAAAGAGGAAGTATTGTTCTGCTGCTACTTTGTAAAGTGACAATTTTTCAACAGAAAAACTCTAATTTGATACCAAAAAAGTGAAGAGTTCATGCTTTTAAATGTAATAAATTACTTCCTGTAATACATTGCATCGTCTGAATCCTACGTTTTGAGTTCCTTAATACCTAATAATTGTTCTCGTTCATCCCAATTACTCCATCTGTCTACAGTCAACACTAGTGCCTAAAGTCTCCACATGATTTCCTCCAAAATTGATATTCTTTAATCGATGTGGCCGAACTTAAGACCCTTTGAATTTGAAACAGAGATTTTGATTTTTACATGTGCATGAAGCCTCAATGACAGTTTTAAAGTTTTCTCAAAGATGGGTCCAAATGAAGGACATTCCCACTCCTCCCCTGTAAAATTGTTCAGTAACTATTAAATTCAACTTATCACGAGACTTTCAAGAAAACATATTTTCGGATAATCATTAAAACTATTAAAATCGTATAGCAGCATGTGCTGATGTGTGCAACATTTTACAAAATCTGTAATATGACATATTCGACGAAAATGTTTTGAATTTCCCCTCCCCAAATTCGTCTATGATTCCACCCCTGAGTAAAATGAATTACTTGTTAATTTCAAGTTAATGCTGATAGCACTGCTTTCTGCCTAATCCTTCATCTCTTGTCTACCTATCTCATGTGCATCTAGAAGCTGGTACCAGATGTTAAGGCAAAATAGCATTCCCATCAGTGTTGGTAAATTTAAAGGGAACAAGTAATGCAGGTTACTTGAGGAGAACAGTATAGTACTTACCAGATATGTAGAAAAAAATAGTTTCCAAAGTTAGTTCTCGAGATATGATTTCCTTTAATTTATCCTTTAACCCGTTCTAAAGCATGTGGTGGACTATTAACCTATCAGTAACTTATTATTGGGCAATTCCTAACCTAGGAAGCAATTTAGTACGACGAGTTTGAGGAAGATTCACAAGAGATAATGTAATTCGGATCACTCCTTTTTACTTTCAATTTTATATTGTAATTTAATATAACAATTGAATATTATATTTGGTTTAATTTGTTGTCTTCATAATAATACATTTATGATTTTTCAAACGAAAAGAATAAAATTACGTCATAGGACTTAATCCAAACTTAGATAAAATTCCATCCCATCCATCTTTGACTTTCGAGACTTAATAGTGTATTTTTTTGTAATAATTAAATTATCACGTTTAAACTGGGAACTATAACTTCGGTGTGCAAAGAACTTGTAAATATGATATGCTAGATAAATTTGTGCGTGTATTTGGATCAGAATAATCTTGATTGACTTCCCTGACATTATGTGACAGGTTTGCGTACTGATCCACCAGAAGGAATTGAAGCAGAACCCCTAGATGCACAGTGTTGTCATTGGCAAGCTAGCATCACAGGACCTGCAGGCAGTCCGTATGAAGGTGGCTTGTTTTTCTTGTATTTGCAAGTGCCATATAGCTACCCAATGTGTCCACCTGTGGTGCGTTTCCTTACACGCATCTTCCATCCAAATGTGTCAAGGCATGGTGATGTGGGCATAGACTCCATTCAACACAACTGGAGTTTGGCTCTTACTATCAGTAAGGTGCTCATATCTGTGCAAAGCTTACTTACCGACCCATACTGTTTGGTGAGTATGTTTCACAGCTATATTAATTAATTTTTTAAATTTTGCTTTAAATTTTTTTTTTAAAATGTCAATGACGTCTGGTTCTAAACACAGTAATTGAAAGTGATTGTATAATTCAGTTTATGTGAATGACTTTAAAGCATTGATTTTATTTCCTCAAGATGTTCTGGAGAGTTGAAGAGCTATCTAGCCTACTAGCCCTATAAATTCCCCTACTTTAGCTTTTAATGTCAAAAAATCTAATTTTATATTAGTATAAACTTCATGAATGTATTCCAGTATCTGTTATGTACTTAGGAACAGTTTTTAATAAATTTTAAATCTAATCATTTTTATCTGTAGGTTTGTATGGAGCCTGGTGTTGGGGAATTGTACCTGAATGACCGAGCAACATTTGAAAGTGTTGCTCGTGCTTGGACGTGGCGGTATGCCATGACAGATGTATTGCCTTGCAAGTGAAAATTTATCTAGAGTATAGATATTATTATGCAAATAGATGTTGTGTGGTAACCAATCAAATTGAGTGTATTGATGTGGAACTATTGATCTTCAGTTGGGGGAGAATATTGAAGGATCTGGTTTAAAGCACAACCGTACATATTTTTAAGTGTTTATAATGTAACAAAAATTACTGCCCTAATTTGTGGGTGGAAAGCAGAAAGAAATGATAATACAAGTAAATGATGACTTGATAATTCAAGAAGTCTTATAATGTGCATTTCTCAATCAGAGCAAACCTTTCTATTAGCATTCCTATGTTTTTTTTTCCTTTCTTTTCACCGGTTAATTTAGGAATGATTGGGGATATGTTCTTGAAACCGGGACGAAAGTGTTGTCTTGCTGATATAACAATAATTTTTGAAAAGATGGGCTGTTGTGGACTGTGTATGTTTCCCAAGTGATATTTTCTTCTGGTATGAAAGAATGTTGTTTCATTTTCTGACTTGGCTATTTCTGTTTTTGTATAAACTTGAATAATTGAATCATGTTTAGTCTAAAAAATTAAGGGAAGAATGGTACACAATATCTAATGCATGTGAATCGGTTTCCTGCAAAGAAAGATGCTTATGAATGGCCTAAGTAAATTCTGTAAATATGCTTTCTCTGTTGAGCTTGGTAAGACACTTTCTTCGTTATTGTGTCAGTCAACACACTCAGTTTTAGATGTTATATCTTAATATTAATCATTCAAGTGTATTTTTTGTGGTTCGGCATTGAATTATATATTTTATTTGTCTAGAAAATTCTATTATCTATTTCAAAAAATTTATATTAGAAAAAATATATATACATCAGTTGTAACAATCACATTGTGTACAGAAATAAGACTTTGAAAATATGTACATCACATAGACAAAAAAAAATGTAAATATCTCTGAAGAAATATATATTTACTTCATTAAAGTCCTTCATTTAACTTTTACTTTTAAGTAAAGCTGTAACAACTTCACTTGTTTGAAGATGATGCCGATCTATCTAAAGATCATGAATCTTTAGCTTGAAGCTTTCTGCAGTTGTTGCAAAGAAGCCTGAAGAGAAGTGGTCATTGATGGTCTCTGAAGATCGTTCAATAGCATTAAAAGTAGGGTGGTGGCGATTCATACTGGGGTGGAGGGGATGCTGAAACACAAGACAACTTTTATTTAACAGATGTAGTATTTGTGGAAAATTAATTGCAATAATTCTTGTTATATTTGAGTCTTCTACAAACAAAATATCAAAAATACTAGTAGCCCATCAGCTGATTACACCAGTAGCAATCATCATTACTGCTCTACTTGTAACTTCAACAGAAGTCAAACTACAGATGGCTTGTTAAAAACCTCATTTACATTTCTCCAAGGTCATTTTGCATGATTATCAAAACATTTGTCAAATTTTGATGGTCCGGTACCCCAGCCTGCCTTCAATGCCTTTGACAACTCCCTCCTTAAACTCTTATTGCGATGTTAAAATTTATCAAACGTGTGCTTTGTATTTCATTGACTTTGTAATTATACTATTTTGTTGATCAAGTGGTGCGTGTGTGGTAACATGGGAGATAATTATGATGCTTAACTTTTGCTTATTGAGTATTTAGAAACTATGATGCAGAATGAGTAATTACACCAAAAAAATCAATTTTACAAATTGGTTTTACAATCAATCCATAACCAGGAACAGAAGGCAATGTTCATGACTAGATCTGCATCTCAAATACCCCACAAACAAAAAAAACTTAAACACCCATTAAAGATTTTATACTATAGGACATTTCCACCTTGTGGTCAGTAATTGCAATTTTTTCTTATCCACAGGGTTCAGTTATGTACAAATAGCTACCATAAAAATTACTCTTGTAGGTGGAGAGATGAAACTTACACATCAATTTACTCAAAAGACTGAAGAGTTTGTTGGATTTGAAAAGAAAATTTACTTCATTTATTTTAAATTAGAACTTTATTACCAAGATAAACTTTGGGCTCCTTAAAGTATGTAAACGTTGCACCAAATACCCTTATTTCCTATGTTTATTGAACAGTGGAGACTGACAAAATTACTGGAAGCAGAAAAATTTGCTACCACGAAGTCTAGTAGGTGAAAAGAATGTCCTCGAGGAAATATTGGTATCCTGTGAGAAGCATTTATTACCACCTCTTCCTATATACACGTGTCCCCTGGGTAACACTAAATGAGCAACAGTGATTTTCCACCTACATGCTTGACCATTGTGGGAGTGCGGTTCTCTACAAGCTGAGGGGAAACTCAGCACGTCTATACTGGTCTGCATTTCACCAAATGGCTAACTTGCCAAGGGTGGGCGTTGGCTAACAGCAACAACCTATATCTATATAATTAGGAATAATGATGCAATTTTAAGGCACTTCCCAATGATAGAGAATGCTTCAAGAACTTGGGATCCAAGTTTCCAGGTTTATCAGCAGGAAAACCGAAAGAGGGAGTTTTTGTTGTGCCGGATATTAGTAAATTCATATCCGATAAAGACTGCAACAGTTCCATGATTCAAACTTAAAAAGAAGCGTGGGTTGCCTTTACTGTGGTCATAAAAACCTTTTTGGGAAACTAAAACGACCCAAATCACAAGGAAATGGTGGAAACAAAGTTGAAAGCATTCCAAAAGCTTTGTTGCTCCGTGAGTTCAAAAGTCCATTATATCAATTCACACTGACTATTTTCCTGAAAATTTGGGAGCAGTGAGTAAAGAGAGAGGAAAATAGAGAATTTCCTCAAGGTATAAAAGAAATGGAAAGAAGATATCAAGGGAAATGGAGTTATATGATGGCTGCGTACTGCTGAATGTTGTACAAGGATCTTCCAAAAGCCACGTACAAGAGGAAAAGCTTAAAAAGAAGTTTGGAGTATAAAAAAAGACGATTTCACAAGCAATCCGATTGATTGTGGTGTTAATTTTGTCGTCAACTGTGCAAATGAGTTTATATTTTTGTGCAAATAAGTTTTTGCGTTCGGTTTTTTAAATGGTGATCATTCGTTTGTTCGAAAACCTGACGTCCCAGGACAAAACTGTTGCCATTCTTGGATTCAGAGCACTACAATACGTGAAGGAATCAGTCAACTAAAGCGAAACAGTTGACCAAAACATTAGTTTTGTAGAACTGTGTTCTTAACGTTTTACATATGTTTCAAATAAAACTAGCAAGTCTGAATTGTAGGTACAGGCATAGCCTTCCAGTAGCAGCAGCAGCGTTTCGCTGGATTTGAAAATGCACAAAGCAGACGATATATCCCGAAGTCACCGGTTTCTCATACGCATAGGTGTGCTGTTCGCGCCCCCCCCCCTCAAAATTTCGAAAGTGGCCCGTAAGCAATAAAATATTTTATTACCGTTTATAGGATATATTCTTGATTTTCCCCATTTTTAACTGACAATGTGGGTAATTGATATTATATCCGCTCATTTCTTGAGCCCCGGAATATCTACCGTCACTCCTTTGCCAACATTGGTTGAATGAAGAATAAATAATAGAAAAGAGCGTTGTAGACAAAATCTGATAACCAGAAATGTTCGCTCCTGTGTAGTAAAACTATTTTGCATCGGAAAACGAACTTTAAATATGTTATAAAATAATTTTTGTCAAAATAACCTAATTTCTCTCTCAAATAGCGAAATGAGGGCTCAAGAAAACGTGCGCGGATAATATACGATATTTGGCGACAATCCTGACTCAACTGGAACTCTGAAAACACTGTAACTGGTTCAACCTATAAATACACTGTACATATGTTTTATTAATTTCCTAGTAAAATACGTCCTATGTAAAGTATGTAAGTTTAATAATTAAATTTATTCAAAGAATTGTTACTCAGTAACATGGTCACAATTTGGATTTCTTCACAACTGCAGAATATGTTCTCCGAGCGTAATTGCGTCCAAAACGGTGACATATATATATATATATATATATATATATATATATATATATATATATATATATATATACATACATACATATATAGTAAACTACTAATAGTAAAGGAGACCCATGTATTTGTCTCTTCGTTTTTGGCTGCGCGTGCATTTTTATCCGAAAAGAAGTTTCTACTTCTTTTGCGCCATCTTACCTGTTTGCAGTCGGTTTGTGATAAAGCTGGGTGAAGTCGCTGTTGATGTATGATCAGTTGAGCTTTCGTTTGGCGCCGTGGGCGTGTAGGGCGGCGGGGGCGGTCCCCAGTAGCTGCCATCAAAGCGGTTTTGTGCTGGAGGATCGTCGGTTGAGGTAGGGATGACAGCAATCAGCAAATGGTCTGTAGATAGTTAGCACACTTTGTAAGTAGATATCTTTACATACTCGTATTTCTGTGAAAGCTAAATTAACCGGCCATTGTTTAAAATCATCAAATACATTAAAACCTATGTCTTTATTTAATTACAATTTGTATTTAGTTATTCAAAGAAGGTAGCCGTCAGACGTCCAACTTGAAGACTGACGTAAGCGAATCTAACAATTTTTTAAGTCATCTCAGTAAACATGTATATGCCTTGAAAGTTGTGAAGTCCTTTTTGACTCAACTGTAAATATTGCATGGCAAATCAGTAATTCATTATATTTCATTTTAAATTTCGGTGGTACAGTGGCACAAGTTATAAAATATCAAAAGAATAAATACATGATGGATGCATATAACACTGTCATTCTGGAAGTAAAGATAGTTCCAAAATTTATTGGAGTTGTAAAGAAAGAACGTCTTTCAATGCTAGATGTGTTACGAATGCCCATCTAGAAAACATAATTTCAATAAAAATAGAAGAAGAAACCATTTGCATGAAGCGGACTCTGCTGCAGTGGAGATTTTGCGAGACAGTGCGACATTGAAAGAAAGAGATACAGAGAGACCTTACTCAGAAGGATCGACAGGAATTGTAAGGCAAATTGAAAATGAAATTTCGGCAAGGCTACCAGAACGGAATAAGCTGAAACACTCAGTAAGTAACAAAATAGAACACGACTACGAGACATCCAAAATTTGAATGAACTTGTCAATGGATCACCGTACGAGAAAACAATTAGAGGTGAGGATTTTCTTATGTATGATTGTGGACAACAAGATTCAAACGGAATTCTTAGATTTTATTCAAATAAGACCATCGAGTATTTATACTCAAGCGAATTACTGATGGCACATTTAAAACAATTCCAAATCAATTTCTTCAGTTATTCACTATACATGGAATAATAAATAATTTTACTTTTCCGTTTTTCCTTGCTGACCAACAAATCACAAGGTTCCTACTCAGCCGTATATAGCCAATTAAAAGAGTAAGCGAGAAGACAAGGATTAAAGCTGGAGCCTCCAACCATGGTCATGGGTTTCGAAATTGCAAACATGAATGCAGCACATGATCATTTTCCTAATAAAAAGTATTAAAGGTTGTCTGCACCATTTCACGCAGTTCATATACAGAAAAGTCATTAGTCTTGGTTTACATTAATTATACATCAATATTGAACTTTGTTACAGGCAACATCCAAGAATAATGGCTCTCCCTTTTATACCATTAGATTTGGAAGATACATTTGATATGTTGTACGATGACATTGAGACTTAGTTGAACTAGCCGATTATATACAAATTACATCTGTGAGAGGTATACATACGCAAGGAGGACGAAGAACAGCAATGTCCCCAAGATGTCCACCAGCAACTGGATTATGTACCTGCATACACTGAACGAACACCAGAAGCCAAACAACGCGGTGGAAGCTTTCCACAGCAAATTTCAAAAGATGGTAGCTGCTCGTCATATGAGTAACCGGAGATTTCTTCAGCATATAAGAAACGAACATGGCAAATAAAGTATTGTCGATCAAATGCAAGTAGGGCATGTACACATTAGGCCTCCAAAAAATTCATTACAAACCAAAGAGTAGAAAATATTGTGCAAAACTACAACATATATAAGAAAACAAATATTAAACGCTACCTGCGGGGAATAGTCAACTTCAATTCCAACCAGAAGAAAAAAGACAGCAAGAAGAATGCAAATAAATGAGGTGGACATTTTGTCATTTCGATCATTTTGTAATAAAATGTTTGGACATTGAATAAATTGGACAGTTTTACTCAGGGCATTTATTACATTGGTCATTTTTGTAGTTTAGACATTTTAACCTCCCACCCGTAGCATTGCATCCTGAGTGATCGAGCTAGCGGTGTTGACGCCATCACAGATCGTAACGCACTGTTCATTGTTTAACAAAGTGTGCACTCGCTTCGCATAATGGATATGTGTCAAATCCCCTACGTGGAGAATAAACTGTACTTTACACTTGTGTTGCTATTTCTCCATGCTTTGTTGGAAGATATGTAAGTTGATAGTTTTTCGGACAGTTTGGATTTGTCGGCGCAAGACACACCGATTAATAAAATAAAACTAGAAAAACGTCGGTTAACAAAATACAACACTAAATGGGAATGTGATTATAACTGGGTGTGCGAGGTAAAGTTAAACAAATATAAAATAAGTTGTCGACTGTGTTAAAAAAATAGTGGAGTGTCATCTCGCAAAGCACTCGAAAACAAGTTCTTGCGTGAAGAACGAGAGTTCTCACGAGTGAAAAAAATTAAAAAACTTTCGCGAAGCCAAGTACGTTTTCTTCTGATTACGAAAATACCTCTTGAAATTTGATAATCTACTGATTACGGTGTTGTGATTGAAATCTGTATAAAGGTTTCTGTTTCGATACTTAAACTAAAATATTACGTATTATTGGTTTCTTATTTTGTCCTACTTTTTTCTAACAGATCACACTTTTTTTCAACAAGATTTGTTAAAAATCACGACATAGACCAAAAATAATCTGGCAACACAAGGAAGCGTTATTGAGCCTCTCTTGTTTCTCGCATTTATGAATCACCTACCAGATAATTTCTTTTCAAAAGTACGACTATTTGCAGATGATTGTATAATATACCGAGTTATTCAATCAAAAGTAGACAAAGATATTTTTCAGGGTGATCTAGATAGACTATATTTCTGGGCGAAAAAAATAGCATGACAATAAATAGTTCGAAAAGAAAAACCATTACGATTGGCAGATACCGCAACAACAGTGAAACTCAATACCGTTTAGGCACTGAAAATATTCCAAGAGTCTTGTCTTGTAAGTACTTGGGAATAATTTTTGATTGCAAATTGAGTTGGGAAAATCTGGTAAACTTTGTCGTAGGGAAAGCCTGGAGGTCTTTGCATTTTACTAAGCGGATACTAAAAAAGAGTACTGCGAAAGCGGGAGAATTAGCCTACTTATCTCTAGTTCGTCCATTAATGGAATACGGAGCAGTTTGTTGGGACCCTTATAGAAATAATATTTGAATAGAGTACAGAGAAAAGTGTGTAAATTAACTTTACGAAGCAATAGGAAGAAAGTAGAACAGGAGACACTAGAAATCAAGAGGGTTAAAGCAAGACTGTGCCCTGTACAAAGTGTATGCCGTTATCCAGCTTGGAAAGATATCTACATCCGACTCAGTAGTCCCACACACTTAAGTAGAGGCACAAAATTCAATTCAGGCCACAGAGAACAAATGTTGAATAGAATAATAACGGGCTGGAATAAGTTGCCTGCGATAGCCTTGGAACCCTTTCTTCTAAGTGTTCAAAAATTTAAAAGTAAATTAACTAAAGATATTGTTGAAGATATTTGTGAACTTTATTAGTTAGTAAGTTACCCTTATTAAAACCGCTATTATATTATTGTTATTATTACTATTATTGTGATAATAAATGCAATTCCTTATTAAATAGATAGTTATATTCAAAGTAGTATTTGCATTGAAGTGTGGTAACGTGTTGTGAAGTGGAGTGTAGTGTGATTAAAATGTTGTGTATTAATTAGTTTAAAATATCTGTGGAAGACAGACTTAAAATGTGGAGTTAATGATATGTATGCCTTCATTTTTATCATTGTTATACTACTACTATTATTATTATTATTATTATTATTATTATTATTATTATTATTATTGTCTTAAAATAATTTAAAGTTACATTGTAATATAATCTCCTAATGGTAATATGTAAATTGTTGTATTCTGCCACCAGGTTGCATAAAAGTTACCTTCAGGAATAATAAATATCTAATCTAATCTATCTAATATCTAACGCTGATAGCCATATATCAGATTTAGCTATCAACATTTCATCAAATGGTTACCGACAACTCATACTTTCAAACTCATGAATGAGTCATGGGAGTCGTAAGAAAAGAAAAGAAGACGGGCTTTTGTATTTTTTATAAATCATACGGAATGAACCGGGTTGGATGAAAATTGAGGTTAGGATGAAAGAAAAAATAGTTACGTCAATGGAGGTGATCTCACAACAGGCGAGCAGGAAACAAACTCAACTGAATTATTAGAGATTGAATCAGTTTATTCACAGCCTCTGAGTTTCCATTATTTTTTAATGTGTGAGAATTAGCTATGGTATTTGTAATGTAATTGAAGTGTAGTGTAAATCTCTCGTAAAAACTATCCGTTACCTCTAATTGCACGTGAAGAAGTCTTCCACAATTTTGTTGTATCGGCCATTTCTGACCTCACTACACGTTTTCTTCCGAAACCCGGTCATATTCTATTCCGGAGAGTGATTAACGTGTGTTATTACGGGGATCAGTGTTTCGGCTGTATCCCTTAGTAAGACAAGGTTGTTACGTCTTGAATGGTGAATTATGAGATGATAGGATGATGATGAGAGGTGACCGTGGTATTTTTGAACCATTCCAGCATTCTCCTGTATGACCGAGGGAAACCACTAAAACCCAGGTCAGGATGGCCGGCCCGGGGTTCGAACCCGGGCCTCCCGATTGCTAAGTCAGCGCGCTACGCACCACTTCACTCGTTATATAATAATAATAATAATAATAACAACAACAACAACAACTCGAAACATTTGACTAAACGCAACGTAACTTTAAAGCGGAATCCTTTTACTTGTCTGGATGTTTATTTCCCTTATTCATCTTTTCAGGAAGGAAAAGGAATACATTCTGTGTAAAGTGTATCCTCCCCTATTGTGGCCTGCGCTGCCCTGCTCAATCCCAACTTGCTCCCTGCCACCGCCGTCACCCTGTAATGCCTTCCCTTGAGACGGTTACTACCAGCCTTACCGCTGGTGCGTTGTGTCGACATTTCAAAAATCATTTTAATGAGTTAATAAACATAGCAATAAACAACACGAAATACATAGTAATTTATTTTAAAACAAACATATGCACATAATAGTGTCTCGAGGGCAACAGCATGTTTACTCTGGTTTACTCTTTGGACCTCTCGTCTTACGAAGACCATGGAGCTATGAGTACATTGGAGGTGACATTGCAACCTCTGCCATGTTCCGCAAGTGAAGCCAGTCCGCCATATTGGTGTGCCCAAATTGGTCTGTGATCTGTCAAACACGATGATAAATGGGTAGTACCCATTTTCAATGGAATTTGATAATATTTGCAGTATTGAAGAGTATAATGATTAAAATGAAGACGATTCATTGCAAATTGTGGGGCCATTGTAAAGTATTTTCAGAGCATGAAAACCAAAACAATTTCGTACTTAAAACGCTAATGAAGATTACATTACTCAATGCGCTTCTTCTGACTTTGATTTCTCACACGATCTCTCACAAAAAGTATACAAATTAATAAAAACGTTACACTCCTAATATTGTCAAGAAGCATCTGATGAACAAATTATTACGAAATATTCTTAGAATTGTTGTTGTCACAATACTCGAAGTTTGGTTACCATACCAAGTACATGGTAAAAACACATTGTATTACTACTGCACTGCTACTTTTTTATTTCACCATTTCCTTACATAAACGTTAAGTATACTCATCTGAAGCCAAAAGAGTAGGTCCTTTAGTCTGGAGTTTGTGTATGCGCCAGTAATACATTTGCAGTCATTGTCCTTAAGAAACTTTTGTATTTCTTTGTACAAGACGTCAAGAATAATGTTAGTTATCCTTTTGAAGACATCTTCAGTGAATAATTATTCTTGTACAATTTTCTTCTCTTAGGTGTAGTGTAAATGCTGCTAAATGTTGGAACTGAAGTTTCCTCAAATATTGGGTCCCAAAAAAGTTCTATCAAAATCCTCTTCTTTAAAATGAACCGATCATAACTTGCTCTATGTACGAATACTAGGGTGCCAGTTATCGTTTCGTACAATTCTAATCCGCAGTGCCACAATCTGTAAAGCTCTTTGATATGAAGAGAAAAATCACGAAAATTAACCAATATCTTCAAATTCTGCTGTTCTAGAAACCCTATAAAGTAACTACTTACATGAGAAAGTAATTCACGCCTTCCCAGAACGATTTGCACAGCAGTAAGCATCCCAAGTAACTATGACGAACTGTTACGTAAGCTTTTTAATCTTATGAAGGCATTTAAATATTACAAACTATGACTAGGAGGCGGATTTTAAAGAAATGTCATTTTTTTAAAAAAATTAAAACAATGCCGTTTAGAATTAAAATTTTATGCCCTTTTTGCATCTTTCGTCGATTTTGATAAGTTATTTTTTAACTTTTTACATCATTTTAACTGCAGTTTTTGCTGATATCATCGATTTTAATATCATTTTACTGTTCATATCATTAATATCATTTACATTTATCTATTCAACTGTACTTGCTTCAAACAATATTTACGAGGTGCAACAAATGTTCACCACAGAATTCCTGAGTAGCCTATTCGATTTCTTTGCGCATGTGTTATACCAATACCACATGTCAACCATTGTGATTACTATGTAATGTAAGGTTCCTGTGAAATTTATGGGCGCCATTGTCAGTTCGGGCGATTTCGCAATAAAGACAGGGTTTTTCTTTCAAAGAACAGTCCAAACCCAAAGCTTACAGCTGAGTTCAGTTGAACAAAAGGAAGAAGCCTCTATATCGTCAGTAACATATCCAACAGCTTGAGTTGTTCATCTCATGTGGTTTTCATTAATTATTTCGTCATTTTTATGGCATTTTAAAAGCATTTTAAGAGCCTTTTATTGACAATTTTTGGCCATGTTTTAGGTCTTTTAACTACGACAAATAACACGCCCTACACGACGCCTACAAGCATTTTGTGCACAATACGGCGTATCGCTACTTCAGATGTTTTTCAGTTTGTGACGTCAGTATTCCGAGCTCCATGACGAAGACCCTGTGCCATTCGAACTCTTGAGACACCGGCGATTCCTTACTTCATCGCTTCGCCCGCCTGCCCGGAAGACTCACCGTGAGGGCGCGTGCGTGCCCGCTGCCTCTGCATGCTGGAGTAGCCCATGCAGCACGTACAGAAGGCGAGGAGGAACGACCCGAAGACGATGAAGAGCGTCGTTGACAAATTCATGGCGAGGGCGACCGCGCGTCAACTTACGCGCGCTGTCCACTGACACAAGTCGCGGCCGCGTCTTATCGCTTTCGCGAGCGCTATCTATCTGCGATCTGCATCCTCTCACCGCTTTCCTTCATCTGTCCACCGTGGGATCTCATGCGCCTCCGTCTCAGTTTACGGGGAAGATCAAGCTGCCTTCGAGTCTCTTGAAAGGAGGACTAAAAGTACCTAATTCCCATGCATAGATGTTTTCAGACGATTCCAATTATCTTACTGACCATTATCTTTGCACATATTCTACGTTTTTGTTTTTATGCTTTAAAACGAAAATAAATTTTGTGTTATTTGATTGGCAATATCTTTAATTTCGACATTTCAATAAATAAATTAAACAATCAATATGTTAATCGTAAATTATCTCTAAACTTTGTATACTCAAACTCTTCAGTTAGAATTTGTAGATATTCACAAAAATGAAAATGGTATTCTTTATTATTATCATCATTTACATCGGGGTGGCAATATGCGAATATACAAATGGCAATAGTATCGCGTACAAAAGGTATAAAAGGGCAGTGCATTTGCAGAGCTTTCATTTGTACTCAAGTAATTCATATGAAAATGTTTCTGACGTGATTATGGCCGCACAACGGGAATTAACGGACTTCGAAAGTGGAATGGTAGTTGGGACGGGTCTTATGGGACATTCCATTTCGGAAATCATTACAGAATTCAATATTATGAGATACACTATACCTAATTTTAGGCATAACCTCTCACGAAGAACAACGCAGTGGTTGTTGACCGTTAAATGAGCCAGATGCACGAGACACTGCGCATGCCCACTGACGATATCTACGCGTTTTATCGCTGTCCAGAAAACATCGATTGATATCCCAACCCAATTCGAACGAGGGAAAGTAATCGCGACCAGAAATGGTTCTGCATTTGTCAGCAATTTGTTTCATTCGGTTTCTAGTACACTTTCTGAGTCGGAATGTAAACATGTTTTTTGGTCGAGGTTGCTTACGAGAATATAGAAAGTCAATGTTTTTGGGACCGCATTCAGTGTAGTAGTCTGCTTGCTCTGACGTCACCCACTGCAAATATTCCGCGTGAGATTATCATTCGTTCAGGTATAAGATTATAGTTATATCAGATTGACATGTCACATTGAATTGAACAGTGCAATCAGTACCATAGACAACAACACCACAATTTTACATTTTCACATCAGATGTTAATCAACTGCTGTATACATTTGAAAAAAATCTAGCTGAATTAGTCACATGTGTGAATACACATTAATCCTTCGACACAAGATGTTTCAACTACTGAAATACACAGTACTGTGCACTTGAAAAGTGCACTAAATAAAGAACAAAATACTAGTTATCAAGAGTATGTACAGTGAACCACGGATGTAGAACTTGCCGGCCTCATTCATTGCATTGTTATATCAAGCTTTGAAAATATAGACCAACATTCTTTTTCTGTGAGCATTTGAGCTCTCCCGCACACTGCGCCCATACCTCCCACGCAACACCAGAGTATTGCGGGTTGCTTACCCACCGTCCCTGACCCTACATCCCAGGATGTGAACATTGCATTTTTAGAAGTCAATTTTTATTTTTACAACTTTGTTAATAAATTGCATTCACAAACAATATACAATAATTGTATTCGCAAGATACGTATACAATACAAGTTGTATGTAATACAGGTTGTGTACAATTATAGGCTACACACCATGCACTTTCTTCTGTCCACCATACTAATCCTTTCACATTATCCCTCTAATGGCGATCTAATATCCACCTCAACTTATACATCATTCCACCTTTCCCATATTCTTCTGTCCTTGAAAATACGACATTTCTCTAATAAGTTCCCAGTCATTCTCATCGATTTCATAGATCCTACATATTTTCTCTCACTATTTAGTATCAAGCCCGGCGGATAATTTGGGTACAGTGGGTAGCTAAACCACAAGAAAGCGTCCACGTGGGTACAATTATCACTGGATTTGGAGTGAAAAATGTTCCACAAACGTCAAATTCAATAAATCGGAAATTCCGTGAAGGTTAACTTCACTTTTTACTTTCTCGCTATAGCTTCCGCAGTAGAATGTTATGTAATGCTTCTCAAAAAAAGAAAACTTTTTTTTTTCAGAAAAACTCTTTATTACAAGAACTTGGTGACGACGAAATGAATAAATGTAGTTGCTAAATTTAGGAAAAACATATTCTAATACGTGATGAGAATACATAGTTTGTGGGTCCTCTATATCGCGGCAAAACGCAAAACGTCTGTTCGTTTGTGAACAGTGATAGCGGCTAAACCATTCAGCCGATTTTCTCCAAAATTGATATTCCCCAATCGATATAACTGACGATGGCTCGATTGCGGCTCCTTCATTTTAAAACCGATATTTTAATTTTAGTGAAATGTTCATGGACATTTTCAAAAAAATGGCTGTATTATCTTTGATTAAATGTTTTTGGATAGTGTGAAGAGCGTTTAAGAGAATTGTGTAGGCGTAATTCTTAATAAAAACTCTGATTTACAGAAAAGACAAGATGGCTATCCCAGAGTTTGAAGGTTTTATTGGCTTACTGAATCGTCCTATGCAAATGAACGACGTTACTAGGTATTGCGATGACTGAAAACGCATTTGTGATCAATAATGTTGCAATGTCGGCTTAACGACATTGCGATTTTTCATGTTTATAGCGACAGGACCGTCAAAATCGATTTGCAAAACTTGTTAATTGAGTTTATATAAAAAATCCAAAGCCCAGCGTTTTTTTGCATTGTAAAAATGAACTGAAGTTACATAAAATAAACGCGATGAAAAATAAAAGCGAGAACAATATGATGACAATTTAATGACAAACTTGACAATTTAAAAAAAATGTGTTCTTTATGATCCCCTTGATATACACTTTCGGCGGGCTATGGACGAGGGAAGGTACCCTCACCCCGGCCAGCTACCCACTCGGACTTAACACCAACCGCCAGCCTTGGCCAGTATCTACTCGCACTAGTTTCATTTCCTCTCCTAAGTCTTTCTGCAATAACTGATCTTTATCCCTCCTTCCTTAAATTATCTTGTCATCTTAACCCTGTTACTTCCTCCAATGAATAACTTTTATAATTCCAAAACATGTCCTTTTACCAATAAGATATTATAGTTTCTTTGTTCTTATCTAATTACTATCAAAACTCTCTTATTTTCGACCAAATAAATTCGTCTCTCTGGTCTTAATAATTATTCTCCCATCCCTCTACTAATATTTTCTACATGCTTACGTAGTACTCAAAAAAACGGTGGTATTTAATGGTACTCAAAAAAGTGTGTAAGAGCATTTCTTCAAGAATACTTGATTACATTTCTTTAAAACAAAAAGATCGGGTGAGGATAGATAGAGTTAATGTCGTCAACATGTTATCACCCGTCAGTTTTGATGGAGCCCCTACGATAAAACCTGCCAAAAAAGGTAGAGCCATTCTGCACTTTTACATTCTCTGATGTTTCATACTTCAAGAAATCGCATCGAAATTGTTTTGCATACTAGTGCACTACTATCACCTCATAAGTCATGGCTCAAGGTTAACAACTTTGTGTAATCAATGTATACAGCCGTAAGAGCAAATCCTCATAAAGAATAAAAACACGTTAATCTCTCCGGGATGAGTATGACTGGGCCTCGGAGGATAATGTGTCGCATGGTTCTAGATTACCCATAATCGCATAATAATAATAATAATAATAATAATAATAATAATAATAATAATAATAATAATAATAATAATAATAATAATAATAGCCTATCAGACGGCCGAGATCGTTAAGGCAGTAGTACCGTAGTGATTTCAGACAAGAAGATTGCGGGTTCGAGTCCCGCCTCGGGCGTGGGTGTATTTGTGTATGTCTGTATGCGTGTGTCGTGCTTTCACCTCTCATTATCATTTCATCTTTAGTACCCCTTGGGCTAACAACCCTGTGGAATAACAATCGGACACAGTTAAATGCTGGTCTCCAATTATAGTTACATGCACTTGCCTCTGGGATAATGGTACTAAGTCATGGTAAATGCGGGATGCATGCATGCGTGGTCCTAGTCGGCCGATTCCCGAGGAACAAAATAATAATAACTCGTGGAAACATTTAATTTAGTGCACCGTAAGTTTAAGGCTGAATCGTTTTACTTGTCTGGATATTTATTTACCTTATATTCAGGCAGGAAAAGGAATGTATTCTGTCTATAGTGTCCTCACCTAGTCTGGCCTGTCCTGCCCTGCTTCCTGCCACCGTCCTCACCCTGTAATGTCTACCTGTAATGCCGGTTACTACCAGCCTTACCGCTGGTGCGTGGTGTCGACATTTCAAAAACTCGCATATTTCATTTTAATGTTTTCTGCTGAAGTAAACCCCACGGGCTGACATTGGGGAATTCCAACTTTCAAATGACATAATCTACGAGTATAGCCCACTTCTCCGCAACTGTTTACTTCTGCATATCCAATAAGTTCTTTCTCCATCTTACATTTGAAATAGCTGCATTCCCTCATTCCGAAACTGTGGGTACACTACTACCGACCCTTAAGCAGTAGTGTGCCTGCAGGTTTCGGGCCGAGAGAAAGTGAAGGAAATACCAATAATATTGCACGTTGTTGCCAGAATAAGAGCAGGTGTTCCCCGTCATAGGTAAGATAAAGAGCGAGATAAAATAAAGGTGTGTGTGAAGCCACTATTCTTCCTTTTACTTCTAATACGCTTCGAGTTTCCCACTTCGGCTTGACACTACACTCCTTTCTGGATTTGGAAGGGAAACACTAGGGGGTCAGGAAAGTGACCCTTGCCAAAAGGGGTACACGACTTCCCTGGAGGGGAGGTATGTCGTACGGGAGCACTTTGACAAGTCTGCCCTGATATGTAACTGTAAGTGCAGTCTACCTACCTATTAAATGCGCAAGAGTTCTTGATATTCCTTAGCGGAAAGGCGCGGAGAGAGGAGGGCTCCGGCTACGTCACCGCTTAAAAGGACGTACCAACTGTTGGTATTAACTTTTCGCGCCAAAACGCGACATGAGATATACTGTCTGATTCTGCGATTATTTTGAAGGCGCGAGGTAGATGGTGGCAGAATTGTAAAATGGTATCCGTCGTTCCAAAGTATCTCAACGGGCCGTGCCAGTCAAGGATGGGAAAGAACTCGGGAGTTTGTGTATCTAGAAAACTTGCACGAGCAATACCTAAGACTAGTACTCTACTGCTCGTAGTATTAGTAGGTAGTGTAGCTACTGCCGAAGCCCAATAGCTCCGCACCGCAGTGGTCACGGCGTAAGCATGCGCACGGAAGTTTTAACTTGACAGTTTTAGGGAACTGAGGCCAGACATTTGAGGAAAATGTTTTCCAAACCCTCATGTGACTACCATGTGAATGGTTAAACATAAATAAACGTTTTTGGAGATTCTTTGTAGAAGACGTCAAAAATAATAATGTCAGTTATCCTTTTCATGTCATCTTCAGTGAATAATTATTCCTGTACTATTTATTTCTCTTAGATGTGGTGGAAATGCTGCTAACGTTGTTGGAACTAAAAGTTTCCACAAACATTCGTATCATAAAAAAGTTTTATCAAAAGCCTCTTCTTGAAAATGAACCGAACATAACCTGCTGTATGTATCAGCTTGCCAGTATCTTTTCGCACAACTCTAATCCGTAGAGCCATTATCTAGTAAAGCTCTTTGGTGTGAGGAGAAAAATCTCGAAAATTAACCAAAACTTTGCTGTTCTTCAAACCATATAAAGTAACTATGTACATGAGCAAAGTACGAGTAATTCATACCTACCCAAAACGATTTGTACATCAGTAAGCCTCCCAAGTAACCATGACGAACTATTACGTAAGCTTGTTAATCTTCTGAAGGCATGTAATATTATAAAATATGCCTAGGGAGAGGATTTTAATGAAATGTCATCTTTTCTTTTAAGTTTAAAACAATTCCGTTTATAATTAAATTCGTTTTGTGTTATGACGCAACAATATGAAATATTTTTGTATGTTTTTTTTGCATTTTTCATCGATTTCAACTAATAAGACATTTTTACTTTTTTACGTCATTTTTACTGCATTGTTCGCTAATTTCATCCTTTTTTATAGTTCTTACTTCCAAAAATATTTATGAGTTGCAACAAATATTAACCACAGAATTTTAGAGTGCCCTATTCGATTTCTTCATTTATATATTGTATTGTCAACCATTGTGAGTACTATGTAATCTAAGGTTCCTGTAAACTTTAATCGGCGCCATTGTCAGTTCGGGCGATTTCGCAATAAAGAAAGACAGGGATTTTCTTTTAAAGAACAGTCCAAACCCAAAGCTTACAGCTGAGTTCAGTTGAACAAAAGAAAGAAGCCTCTATTACGTCAATAACAATCCAACAGCTTGAGTTGTTCATCTCATGTGGTTTTCATTAATTATTTCGTCATTTTTAGGGCAATTACAAGCATTTTAAGAGCCTTAATTGACAATTTTTGGCCATGTTTTAGGTCATTTAAATCCGCCCTCTAACTACGACAAATAACACGCCCTACACGACGCCTACAAGCATTTTGTGCACAATACGGCGTATCGCT
>BOPP01000259.1:269994-282045 GCA_017312745.1 Gryllus bimaculatus | reverse complement strand
ACGTCAGATGTTTTTCAGTTGTGACGTCAGTATTCGGACTCTATGACGAAGACCCTGTGCCATTCGAACTCTTGAACACGGGGCGATTCCTACTTCATCGCTTCCGCCCGCCTGCCCGAAGACTCACCGTGGAGGCGCGTGCTGTGCCCGCTGCCTCTGCGCTGGAGTAGCCCATGCAGCACGTTAACAGAAGAAGTGCGAGAGAACAGCCCGAAGGCGACGGGAACAGCGTCGCTGACAACATTTCATTAGCGAAGCCCGACGCGCGACAAACTTACGCGCGCTGGTCCACTGACCACAAGTTCGGCGGCGCTTCTTATCGCTTATTCGGCGGGCGCTATCTCGGTCTGCGATCTTGCCCCCTCCACAGTCTTCATTCAGCTCTACTTCGGATCTTCTTGCACCTCGTGTCCAGGCTTACGGCCGAAGGTCACCAGTACCCCCTGCCCTCAAGTTCCCTTGAAAGGAAGACTAAAAGTACCGTTGAATTCCCAGCATAGATTGGCTTTTCAGAGTATTTTATGAACATTTTCTTGGCCACATACTGACCGCGCTTTTGTTAGCTATGCTTTTGAAACGAGAAGAAATCATGATGTAATTTAATTGGAAAATTTATCTTTAATCTCGATGTTATTTCAATAAGAATATATAAACAATCATATTATTGTTAATGTAAATTATCCTAAAACTTTGTATACCTTCAAAGTTCTTCGGATAAATTCTGCCTTGTTATGTATCATTTCATGAGGTGACTAAGTCATGGGCTGAGCAGTATGCGAATCATCAGATGTCAGTAATATCGCCGTACAAAATATAAATGGGCAGCTGGCATTTCCAGAGCTTTCATTTGTACTCAAGTTAATTAATGTGAGAATGCGTTTTGGAGTGAATTTTGCGTGCGACATAATTAACAGAATTTGAAAGGGAATGGTAGTTGAGCTGGACGCATAGGACATTCCACTTTTGGAAATCATTTGGGACTTATTTAGGGAAATCGATTAGAGTCTAATTTTGTACGCATGACTCTTCACTCATGGACAAAACGCAGTGCCCACGGCTTTTCTCTTAGAATTGCGTTTCATGCGATAGAATTGTGAATGCTAACAGATAAGCAACACAGCAGGAAATAATAGTATAAACAATGTGAGACATACGACCGAACGTATCCGTTACAAATATGCAGCGAAATCGAATTTAACGAATATCATCTGAGTGTCTTTACTAACCAGCCGACACCACCTGCTGCGTCTCTCCTGCGGCTCATGAACGGTATCGATTTGATCCTAAACGATTGACACACAACCGTAGTTTTTGGTGAGTGGAGTTTCCTATTTCAATGTAGGATTACGAAGTATGTGGCGACAGTAATGGATTCAAGTTTGCTCTCAACTAAGGCACTATGCAATCTCAGTGGTGCCTTCATAATGTGTGCTGATATTTAGATGGAATGGACATTGGGATGTACTGGTGCAACCTGAACCTGCATGTTGACTGACTAAATAACAATGGAATATTTAATGAATGCGCAATACGCCAAGCTCTCGGACCACCAATTGTTCGAGAATGGTATTCAAGAACATTTGCTGAACAATTCGGGCGATTGATTTAGCCTACCATATCCCCCGTCCCGCATCGTATCATTGACGGGACATAATACTAGATGCTCAGTTCGTGCACAAAATTTGCACAGAACACTTTCGTACTTATGGACGACTCAGAGCAGTATTTCTGGAGGGCTATTCAATGATCTTGTTGAGTCCCATGCCACCATCAATATGCTCGCGCTTCGCCGAGACAAAAGGAGGTCCGGACAACGATATTAGAGGCTATCCAATGACCTTTACAACTTTCAGTATGTTTCTCCTACTACAATCTGTATTTTGTGGATGAAACTACTCAGGCAATCACAAACAAGGAGTCATTTTGAAAGCCGCCTAGTCCCTGGTATCTGTGCGTGAAGTTATACATTCTGATGTATGTTACTACAGGGTTGCGCCAGAGAAAGATCCAGAAAACTTACTTATTTCCACAAGTCAATAAAAACAAAAGTACTTCAGTTATTGTTTTAATTTTTTAAATTTGAGAATTACAATATCCCAATTATTTTTCATTGAGTCTTGAAATGACATCGGAAAATGGCGACCTCCATGGCGCATACACTGAGAAGTCGATTTTTGAAATTCCGTATCCACTCTTTGCAGCATAATCAATCGTTATATGTGGCCTAATGGCGTCCATGCG
The DNA here is from genome assembly GCA_017312745.1 of Gryllus bimaculatus. NCBI lineage: Eukaryota > Metazoa > Arthropoda > Insecta > Orthoptera > Gryllidae > Gryllus > Gryllus bimaculatus. The sequence continues at coordinate 279,804 of BOPP01000259.1, read as the reverse complement.
AATGTTGTTCTTGAGGCTTGCTATTGTCCGTCGGTCGATCGACCAATAAACAAGGGATTCAAATAACCCCATTAAAAAAGAAATCGCATGAGTCAATCTGGAAGAGCGTGCCGGCATTGGAGATCGCCTCTGGAGAGATGAGGCGGCTCGGGGAAATGTTGTCGCAACAAATTCATAATGTGTCTCGTGGTGCTGTGTGTGCTGTGCTCCATATTGCTAGAAACAAACACGTTCCTAACGTTCATTTCTATTCGAGTCTTGGTAAGAAAAATTCTCGATCATGTTCCTGTATCGAGCTCCATTACGGTAACTGCGCGTTCGCTTTTCTTGCAAAAAAATTAAGGACTAATTCATTCCATTACCGACATCGGCACACCAGGACCAGTACTCGCCTCACAATTTAACGTGGCTTCTGGCTGAAGCTCACGCGGATTTTACACCACACCAATAATCCAAAATGTTTTTGCTTGTGTTGACGCAGGCCGAAAGCTGTGGAAGTGAGACCTCAGTCACTAAAACAACACGACCGCGTCTTCAGGCAGGTTGTCAATCAGCATTTCACATGCAATTTTGACGGGCAACAAAAATCGCGATTCAGTTAATTCTTCGCACAACAGCCAGTTGTAGGGATGAAATTGAAGGTCTTCATGCAGCAATTCGTACGAACAGTGGTGTCAGGAAATTCCCATAGCAGCTGCGTGTTTATGCGAGCCGAAAGTACGGGGAGAACGCACAAACTGACTGCCTCACTCTTTTCGATATTTTCCGGGTCTGATGGTCCGTTGAAGATCATTTCTGGGTTTAGCGACACTTCCACACTCACTTGAAATGAGTTAACCACGACAGAATCGAATTACGGCCAGGAAACGAGTCTGTGAGGAGGCATTTTCAAGCGTAGTGAGCGCGGAAGCACGTTGCGTCAGCAAAACGTGAGCGACCGTTCAGAAAAGAAGCCTCTCGATGGCGGAAGGCCCGCTGCTCTCTCAGTCCACGCACGATGGCAAGCTGACTGGAGGAGGAAAAAAACTTAGGGCATTCCCCTCCAGATACGCCCCCTCTCGCCCCTCTAACCGCCCACACTCACGCGCGGGAATTTTTTCAATAAGTTTCTTCTGGCGCCTGTTATAAACATACGGAAAAAACAAAAAGATGGATTTTGTTAATTTTCACATGACAACAACCTGACTGTAATGTGGGTAGTATCGGGGACAGGCAAGGCTGGCACAGGACGAAGACGTGCCAAGGAGCTGTGGCGGTTTTCAGCTGCGTCAGGGCAGGCTAGGGTAGAGTAGGTTCTTAGGCAGGCCACGCCAGGCCATACTGCAAAGGGATTTACTACAGACATTGCTGTTTTTCCTTTCTAAAGAGATTATTAAGTAAATAAAATATCCAGACAAGTAAAAACTATTCGCGCCTTTTGAAACTTCTGGGGTGACTTTAATCGTAAAGGGTCCCACTAATTTTACCAATATATCTTATATTATTAATTTTGTAACGCTTTATTTGTGGTGAATTAAAAAAGCCCACAGGCAATATTCAACAAAATAGCGTTTATTTTTTTAAACAATGATGCACTAAAACACATTTGATTTATTTTTCTCTAACACGACTCTGTTTCTCCTTGATTTATTTACACCGTTCAGCTTCTTTGATTATTTATTTACACCTGTATCACTACAATCAGCATTAGTTTATTTACACTTTCACTTTCTGCTATACTATCGCACAGTCGATGCACTGATACGGTCCACTGCGCTGACCATCAATTCACTGCGCAGACCACCAGTTCACTGCGAGAAGACCACAATCCACCGCTCAGACACAATTCACTGCGCCACGACCAACTTCAGGCTGCTGATTTACCTACTGCACCACCTGTCCACCCACAATGCAACTTCACAGCGTCAGCTTCCATTTGAGACTTCAGACAGAACTGCTTACTCACTAGATTGACATACATGGAGTGACTCGCGGACTGCTTACTTCCGACTTGTTACTGCATACTCACACTGCGGACTGACTATAGACTGATGACTGCTACTGCCAGCGGCACTTTTGGCGATTTATGCCTGGCCGCAAGCCCGTCTCGACACATCCGGCACTTGCGTCACATATCTACGCGACTCGCGAATAACCCGGAACCGTTCCAGTTCGGGGGGAAGGGGGGGGGCGCCGGCAGATGGACGCAATCCGCGCAGCGAATTTCTGGCAGGTGATGCAATATTCGTTACAATATTATTATCATCATATTATTGCATTCTTCATCAACGACCAACAGTCAAGATAATTCTAACACATTGAAAACCATTGAAATTTTATGAGTTGCAATATTGAAATCAAAGGCTAATGATGTAGAGATGTGCTTCAAAGTGATGACCTGTTTAAAGAGCCAGATCCACGTAGACACTGCGCATGCCCACTGACATCTACGCGTTTTATGGCTGTCAGAAAACATCGATACAATCCCTAGTCCAATTCGAACTAGGGAAAGTCGCGGACATAGAAATGTGTCTGGCATTTGTCAGCAATTTGTTTCATTCGGTTTCTTGTACACGTATCTGAGACGGAATGTTAAACCGTTTTTTTTTGGTCGAGGTTGCTTATCCGAGAATATAGGAAGTCAAGTTTTTGAGACCGCATTTCAGTGCTGGTCCTTTCCTTCCTCTGACGTCACCCACATTGCAACATTCGCGCGCGTGAAACTTCATTCGTTCAGTCTATAAGATGAGAGTCTATATCAGATAGACCATGTCACAATTGAATTGAACAGTGCATCAGTAACACACGATTACGACACACATATTTACATTTTCAGTCAGATATTATCAACGTGCTACTAGTTTAGATTTTTGAAATGATCTAGCTAGACATTAGTCACATGTGTCAATACATAATAATCCTGTCATTTCAGACATTATCAACTACTGAAAGACAGTACGTTCTAGGTTAGGCCATACGTCCGCTTTTCCCCGTACATGTCTTCCTTTTTGAGGTAAGATGAACGGTGGAGTTTACAAGGAAGGGACGAGAATGTCTCTTTTATTTCTTTTGAAAAGGACTACTACATTTGAATGCAATATAAAAAGTATGATGAACGAAGGATACTGCACTTTCCTTAACTTTTGAGTCTCGACATCAGAAAATCTGGCATTGTTTTATACAAATGACATTGTGTGATGTCAATGCGATACTTCACAAGCTAAACACAGACACAGAACTTTATATAACAAGCATTATTTATGTACACAAGAAAACACAACAATATTTACAATTAATTTTCCGTCTGTACACCCTACTCTGATTAGACCTACTATCCCCTGATCGCGGGAGCGATCCAACCCGATTGGATTGGCGACCCGGCTTTCATTGTGGCCATTCGGCCACTCCTACTTCTGAAGCGCGCCACAAGCCTAGCTTCGTGACCCGGATGTCACGCTGGGAAACAATGTCGCGTACTGGCGTACCAACTGATGGCTTTTCCTCTATCCAGGCAGCGATCCTGTTATCGTATGAAGAATCGGCGCTGAATAGTGGACTCAACCACTCCTCACCTCGGAGCAACGGACACAGCATCGCTCCCCGTGACCGCAGTCACCCAAGGACACCCAAAGTCCTCCGCAAGCTCGTACAACTCGGGACTTAGCCTCGCGAGCCTTGGCCCGCATATTCGCACGTCAGTGGCGCCAAGTTGTGCTGCAATGCACGCGCATGCTCCCACTGTTCCAGGAACCCCACTAGGCTCTGCTACACTCCGTATATCAATCGAGGCCCACGTGACCTACTACTTCACGCCACCCACCGCTAGTTATAAGCCTTAACAATTAAAAACAGTGTTTGAGTCCCGTTTCTTAAGACTGAAGACCCCAAGCCATGTGTTCTCCGGTTACCGCGTTCGTGCTTTACGGAAAACCCTTCTCAACTTCCTGTTGCGAGAGTTTCCTCTTACTAATCCAATACTCTACCAAGCGGCCCCAAATAGCATGCGCACGAGGCACGCTGGCTAATACGTTAATGGACTTCCGCCTCAATAACCGCCAAATGACATAGTTTGTATTATTATCCACATATATATTATCCACATGGGAATGCGACAGTGTTGCATAAGTCTGCGTACACAGTATTTCATGATGCGTGCTCGTCAAAATACTGTGGATATGCGGGTTAATACTATTTCGCTACATGTAGAGTTAATACTGCCTCCAGCTGCGTGTTCAGATTTTCGAGTGCATGGCAAAACGAATGCCTTGTTTACATGGACATACTCATAAATTAAAAAGCGTATAGTTCTTAAGTTTAAAAGCAAAACTAAGGGTAATTTATTGAGGGGAGATCTCATCATCACCAAATCACTAGTGGTTAAACAAGAAAATTGATTAATGATTGTAAGTGTATTTGTATTGATTATGGAATGTGGATGGGAATGTGGATTGAAAGTAAGTTAGTCAGCTTTAGTAAAGTATTAAAAATTAAAAAATTATATATTTTTATTCAAAAAAAAAAAAACTTTTTTTTTTATTTTGAAGTTGTCCTTTTTTTTTTTTTTTAAAGAAGTCTTTTTTTCCCTTCCCACCGTGAGGGCGCGTGCGTGCCCGCTGCCTCTGCATGCTGGAGTAGCCCATGCAGCACGTACAGAAGAAGGCGAGGAGGAACAGCCCGAAGGCGACGAGGAACAGCGTCGCTGACACATTCATAGCGAAGCCCGACCGCGCGACAACTTACGCGCGCTGTCCACTGACACAAGTCGCGGCCGCTTCTTATCGCTATCGCGGGCGCTATCTGTCTGCGATCTGCCCCCTCCCACAGTCTTCATTCAGCTCTACTTCGGATCTCTTGCACCTCTGTCCCAGCTTACGGCGAAGGTCAAGTACCCCCTGCCCTCAAGTCCCTTGAAAGGAAGACTAAAAGTACCTAATTCCCAAGCATAGATGTTTTCAGAGTATTTTATTGAACATTTTCTTGGCACATACTACGCGCTTTTGTTAGTATGCTTTGAAACGAGAAGAAATCATGTGTTATTTAATTGGAAAATATCTTTAATCTCGATATTTCAATAAAGAAATTAAACAATCATATTATGTTAATCGTAAATTATCTCTAAACTTTGTATACTTCAAATTCTTCGGTAGAATTCTGCCTTGTTATTATCATTTACATTGAGGTGACTAAAGTCATGGGCTAGCAGTATGCGAATATACAGATGTCAGTAATATCGCGTACAAAAGGTATAAATGGGCAGTGCATTTCCAGAGCTTTCATTTGTACTCAAGTAATTAATGTGAGAATGGTTTTGGAGTGATTATTGCCGTGCGACGGTAATTAACAGAATTTGAAAGCGGAATGGTAGTTGGAGCTGGACGCATAGGACATTCCACTTTGGAAATCATTTGGGACTTATTTAGGGAAATCATTAGAGTCTAATTTTACGCATGACCTCTCACTATGGACAACGCAGTGGCCCACGGCTTTCTCTTAGAATTGCTTTTCTGCGTAGAATTGTGAATGCTAACAGATAAGCAACACAGCAGGAAATAATAGTATAAATCAATGTGAGACATACGACGAACGTATCCGTTACAAATATGCAGCGAAATCGAATTACGAATATCATCTCGAGTGTCTTTACTAACAGCACGACACCACCTGCTGCGTCTCTCCTGGGCTCATGACCGTATCGATTTGATCCTAAACGATTGCACAACCGTAGTTTGGTGAGTGGAGTTCCTATTTCAGATGGTAGGATTCGAGTGTGGCGAAGTAATGGATTCAAGTTGTCGTCAACTAGGCACTATGCAATCTGGTGGTGCCTTCATAATGTGTGCTGTATTTAGATGGAATGGACTGGATTGTCTGGTGCAACTGAACTGATTGTTGACTGACTAAATAACAATGGAATATTTATGAATGGCAATACGCCAAGTCTTCGGACCACAATTGTTCGAGATTGGTTTCAAGAACATTCTGAACAATTCGGGCGATTGATTTAGCCTACCATATCCCCCGTCCCTCATCGATCATTGACGGGACATAATCTAGATGTCAGTTCGTGCACAAAATTTGCACAGCAACACTTTCGTACTTATGGACGACTTCAGAGGCAGTATTTCTGCGAGGGGCTTTCAATGATTTGTTGAGTCCATGCCACATCAATATGCTGCGCTTCGCCGGACAAAAGGAGGTCCGACACGATATTAGGAGGTATCCCATGACTTTTACAACTTCAGTATGTTTCTCTATACATCCGTTTTGTGGATGAACTACTCAGGCAATCACAAACAAGGAGTCATTTGAAAGCCGGCAGTCCCTGGTATCTGTGCGTGAAGTTTACATTCTGATGTATGTTATACAGGGTGCGCCAGAGAAACTTACTTATTTCAAAGGTCAATAAAAACAAAAGTACTTCAGTTATTGTTTTAATTTTTTTAAATTTGAGAATTACAATATCCCAATTATTTTTCATTGAGTCTTGAAATGACATCGGAAAATGGCGACCTCCATGGCGCATACACTGAGAAGTCGATTTTTGAAATTCCGTATCCACTCTTTGCAGCATAATCAATCGTTATATGTGGCCTAATGGCGTCCATGCGAATGTTGTTCTTGAGGCTTGCTATTGTCCGTCGGTCGATCGACCAATAAACAAGGGATTCAAATAACCCCATTAAAAAAGAAATCGCATGAGTCAATCTGGAAGAGCGTGCCGGCATTGGAGATCGCCTCTGGAGAGATGAGGCGGCTCGGGGAAATGTTGTCGCAACAAATTCATAATGTGTCTCGTGGTGCTGTGTGTGCTGTGCTCCATATTGCTAGAAACAAACACGTTCCTAACGTTCATTTCTATTCGAGTCTTGGTAAGAAAAATTCTCGATCATGTTCCTGTATCGAGCTCCATTACGGTAACTGCGCGTTCGCTTTTCTTGCAAAAAAATTAAGGACTAATTCATTCCATTACCGACATCGGCACACCAGGACCAGTACTCGCCTCACAATTTAACGTGGCTTCTGGCTGAAGCTCACGCGGATTTTACACCACACCAATAATCCAAAATGTTTTTGCTTGTGTTGACGCAGGCCGAAAGCTGTGGAAGTGAGACCTCAGTCACTAAAACAACACGACCGCGTCTTCAGGCAGGTTGTCAATCAGCATTTCACATGCAATTTTGACGGGCAACAAAAATCGCGATTCAGTTAATTCTTCGCACAACAGCCAGTTGTAGGGATGAAATTGAAGGTCTTCATGCAGCAATTCGTACGAACAGTGGTGTCAGGAAATTCCCATAGCAGCTGCGTGTTTATGCGAGCCGAAAGTACGGGGAGAACGCACAAACTGACTGCCTCACTCTTTTCGATATTTTCCGGGTCTGATGGTCCGTTGAAGATCATTTCTGGGTTTAGCGACACTTCCACACTCACTTGAAATGAGTTAACCACGACAGAATCGAATTACGGCCAGGAAACGAGTCTGTGAGGAGGCATTTTCAAGCGTAGTGAGCGCGGAAGCACGTTGCGTCAGCAAAACGTGAGCGACCGTTCAGAAAAGAAGCCTCTCGATGGCGGAAGGCCCGCTGCTCTCTCAGTCCACGCACGATGGCAAGCTGACTGGAGGAGGAAAAAAACTTAGGGCATTCCCCTCCAGATACGCCCCCTCTCGCCCCTCTAACCGCCCAACTCACCGCGCGGGAATTTTTTCAAATAAGTTTCTCTGGCGCCTGTATAAACACTACGGAAAAAACAAAAAAGATGATTTTGTTAATGTTCACATGACACACAACCTGACTGTAATGTGGGTAGTATCGGGGACAGGCAAGGCGGCACAGGACGAAGACGTGCCAAGGAGTGTGGCGGTTTTCAGCTGGTCAGGGCAGGCTAGGGTAGAGTAGAGTCTTAGCAGGCCACGCCAGGCCATACTGCAAAGGATTTACTACAGACATTGCTGTTTTTCCTTTCTAAAGAGATTATTAAGGTAAATAAATATCCAGACAAGTAAAAATATTCGGCTTGAAACTTCTGGGGTGATTTAATCGTAAGGGTGTCCACTAATTTTACCATTATCTTTATTATTAATTTTGTAACGTTTATTTGTGGTGAATTAAAAAACCCACAGGCAATATTTCAACAAAATAGGTTTATTTTTAAACAATGATGCACTAAAACACTTGATTTATTTTCCTTACACACGACTCTGTTCTCTTGATTATTTACACCGTTCACTTCTTCTGATTATTTATTTACACTGTTCACTACAATCAGATTATTTATTTACACTGTTCACTTCTTCTATACTATCGCACAGTCCGATGCACTGATACGGTCCACTGCGCTGACCACAATTCACTGCGCAGACCACAGTTCACTGCGAAGACCACAATCCACCGCTCAGACCACAATTCACTGCGCCGACCACACTTCAGGCTGCTGTTTACCTACTGCACCACTGTCCACCACAATGCACACTTCACAGCTCAGCTTCCATTTGAGACTTCAGACAGACTGCTTACTCACTGATTACATACACTGAGTGACTCGCGACTGCTTACTTCCGACTTGTACTGCATACTCACACTGACGGACTGACTTAGACTGCTGACTGCTACTGCCAGCGGCACTGGCGAATTTATGCCTGGCCGGCGCCCGTCTCGACACATCCGGCACTTGCGTCACATATCTACGCGACTCGCGAATAACCCGGAACCGTCCAGTTCGGGGGGAAGGGGGGGGGCGCCGGCAGATGACGCAATCCGCGCAGCGAATTCTGGCAGGTGATGCAATATTCGTTACAATATTATTATCATCATTATTATTGTCATCATCATCAACACCAACATCAAGATAATTCTAACACATTGAAAACCATTGAATTTTATGAGTGCAAATGAAATCAAAGGTAATGATGTAGAGTGTGCTCAAAGTGATGACCGTTAAAAGAGCCAGATGCACGAGACACTGCGCATGCCCACTGACATCTACGCGTTTTATGGCTGTCAAGAAAACATCGATTACAATCCCTAGTCCAATTCGAACTAGGGAAAGTCGCGACTAGAAATGTGTCCTGCATTTGTCAGCAATTTGTTTCATTCGGTTTCTTGTACACGTTCTGAGACGGAATGTAAACGTGTTTTTTGGTCGAGGTTGCTTATCGAGAATATAGGAAGTCAATGTTTTTGAGACCGCATTCAGTGTGGTCCTTTCCTTCCTCTGACGTCACCCACTGCAAACATTCCGCGCGTGATTATTCATTCGTTCAGTTATAAGATTAGAGTTATATCAGATTGACATGTCACATTGAATTGAACAGTGCAATCAGTAACACAGATTACGACACACATATTTACATTTTCACGTCAGATATTAATCAACTGCTGTTTAGATTTTGAAATGATCTAGCTAAATTAGTCACATGTGTCAATACATATTAATCCTGTCATTCAAGACATTTCAACTACTGAAAGACAGTACAGTTCTAGGGTTAGCATACGTCCGCTTTTCCCCGGACATGTCTTCTTTTTGAAGTAAGATGAACGGGTGGAGTTTACAAGAAGGGACGAAATGTCTCTTTTTTTCTTTTGAAAAGGACTACTACATTTGAATGCAATATAAAAGTATGATGAACGAAGGATACTGCACTTTCTTAAACTTTTTTGAGTGCTCGACATCAGAAAATTTCATTGTTTTATACAAAAATGACATTGTGTGATGTCATGGATACTCACAGCTAACACAGACACAGAACTTTTATATAACAAGCATATTTATGTACAAAGAAAACACAACAAATATTTACAATTAATTTCCTTCTTACACCCTAGCTCTGAT
>BOPP01000259.1:216763-247684 GCA_017312745.1 Gryllus bimaculatus | reverse complement strand
GGGACCGTGGCTGTTGCAAGAAGGGGGGCTGCGCGCGTGACGCCGTATGTTTTTCTTCAGTAGAAAACTTCTTAGGTCTGCTTTACTCAATTTAATTTATCTCAATAATTCTGTACCGCTACACTATATATAGCAAACTAGTGGAACCCGGCAAACGCTGTCCTATTCTTGTCCTTCCATCTCCATTTCTCTCTCTGCCTCTGTCTCTCTCTGTGTTTGACGATCTTTTTGTCCCTGTCTCCATCTCTCTCTGTCTATCTTCGTCTGTCTGTCGCTGTATTACTATGTTCTCTGTCCCTGCGTCTGTGTTTCTATCTGTTTCTCTTTGTCTCTCGGCCCGCCTGTCCTATCCTCCTCTGCCTCACCCTGCGTCACACAGCAACGCCGGGCAACAATGAACCCTTGTGGAGCTCAGTTTGAATAGAAATTGAAAAAATTACGTGCAATCTTGTGCTGCAGCGCCATTTATTAGAGTTACAACAAAATTATCAGCACAAAACCTGTGTGAAAAAAACATGTAGATGTGCCTTCTTTCATGGAGATCGGGCATACGGTTCTACCGCATCGCTCTGCTGGCCTTTGGCGGATTACATATTAGGATTATATATCTTAGCGACAGGCGACAAATAATGATCGTGGTGCATCTATCAGCATTTTATTTAAATTATTTATCCGCGTGTGTTGTATTAATCTTTACCAAACTTTGCAAGGACACTGCGTCAAATTCTGAAGAAGAGTCTGTAAATATTTCGTATCTACTTATACACTCCTTTTGTGGAATCGATGTCGATTACATGTTGTTGAATTAACTTTTATTAGTATATATTACTTTCACTGACACATTGTGTAGTCAGCCTGTGTTTTTTGTGTCCTTGACACCGAAAAATTGTGTGTCGGCGAAATGCCTGTGTCTGTGTTCAAAGCTATAGCCAGAACCATTCAGCCGATTGTCTCAAAAATGGATATTTCTCTATCAATAAAAAATAAAAAGCTTGAGGTTCTCTCAGTTTGAAACACATACTTTGATGTTGGGGCGTATTTTTTAAGAAGCTCCAACATTTTGAAAATTGTCTTTGGTTTGTATGGTTCTGGCATTGATCTCCAGTGGGTACTCGAGCTTTTGTGTTAGTTCTTTATTGAGACAATTAATGGTAAAATATTTCATTCAAAATAAAAACGAACAAGGCGTCGAAAACACGGTAATTGCACTTGTGCGGTTTGCAACAAGTACTATTGAGTCATTCCACGTCAAATCGCACACTCACAAAACACAATTATTTTTTAGCGACTTGAAACTTTTTTAGTGTGGTCTAGGATTTTTTCTTTTTTTCTAATTCCCCACTTTCAGAAATATTACCAATTATTTTTATCCGAAAAGTCATGCGCGCGCTAATGTTTAATATTTTTTGCGGAAATACCGTTTCCTTCATAAAAATAAAATTCCATTTAAATGAAATTTAAAAAAATGTTCTTTAACGTGATGTAAAAATAAATTTTTAAAACATATTATTTAAATATTTAAAATATATTTTAATTTTTAAAATGCAAATTTTTAGATTAGGTCGACACTTAAATTAATTGTAAAAATTATTCTTATATTTCTACACTAATGTTAAATTGATCTGCCAATTTTCAAAGTGGGGCAGATACATAAGTATTATTTAAAAAAAAAAGGTTGTTCTCCGGAGGACATAGACAGCTTCGCTGCTTGAACTACGGGGCGATAATGACACGAGGCATCGTGAAGTCCAACAAAGCCACAATGAGACTCATGATATGAATCATAGAAATGCACATACAGTCTCAACTGGAAGTCTTCTAACAATATAAGACTATTAAGTTTATTTATAAACAACTGACACTACTAGGGACTACCTAAAACAGAGCAGCCTTCTTTCTCAGATATACTGAGTTAGTTGTGTAATCAGAGGAATCCTTAAAACATATGCGTTGTTCTGTTAAGTTATTAACCACAGATAGTCTTACAATAATATCAAGACTATTGTTATTTACATTTTCTTAATATGAAAATCTAAGTGCAGAAGACGTGTACGTTTAACAACCAGCATTTTTGAGAAGTTGAAAATTGACTGGTTGACGTCAAAAGAGCTATATGTATTGGAAATACAGTCTTTCAAAATTCTCGTGACGAGTAAAGTTATTTTTTTTAATAAAGTGATTATTGACCTTACTTGTTAATGCCACAAATGTTTGGCAGAGATATAATGAATAAATATGCACTGTTGGCACTGGTCACCCAAACCTATCATCTTATATGAGTAATGAAGAATCTGAGCGAGTTGGTTCGTCTTTTGTTTCTTGTGCTGTCTTGGCTCGTCGTTTGCCGTCTTCATGAGACAAAAATTAAATTTCGCGCTACAAGTTTGCATTGTGATTCACTGTGATTTTCCAGTTGTCCAGTGTGATTTATTTAGAAAATTATTCTTTCGTACTTGAAAATGTTACTACGAAACTGATGTGAATTAATGTCTTACCTACTCTGCATCCTTTTGTGCTCTACTTTAGATAAAGCATTTAAAATAAAAATTAAATTCTGTTTCTGGATGCCTGAAACATGACATGAGTTCAATTCACCCTTTGCAGTATAAACTCATAACTCGTCTCAAGTAAGATTATGGCATTGCTTCCTTGACGTTAGATGAATATTGTCTGCTAGAAACACGTATTAAACAGCTCACTGCTTCACACCGAGGAATTAGGTTAATTCACCAAGTAAAAGTTTATCAGGTTTAAGAGTAACACATTTTATTATATATACAATGTAGGCTGTACAATGTAGACATCCAATGTAGACATTTTATTATAATTACATGATCTTCATACATAACCTTCTTTCATTGATTCCTTAATTAATTCCCCACACGTTTTAAAAATACAGATCGTTTTCATAATTCATAATAACAATAAGTGATTAGTAACAAGATATAAATTAAATATACAGGAACTGAAGAAAAGAGTTATAAATAGGAACCTGGTGTACGCCCAGCAAATATATACAAACTAAAATTCTATTAGATTACAATCTGAGTCCATTTTTCTTTAAATTTTAGTTAACATTAACGCTAACCAATGTGGGACGGTATCTCCTTGGCTTGTCAACAGAGCTCATGGCAAATGGAGGAACATGAATGTGAGGTTTGACAGGCATACGTTGCCCTGCTAAGTCTATATGATAAGTGGCACTTCGGTCCATGATGAAATCATTTGTGACAATGAGTCTCTCAGAAGGTCTTGAAGCTTTACTCAAACCTGGATGGTGGATGAAACCCAAACAGATAAGCTTCTCCAGTGTGAATCCATACCTGTAAAAGAGAAGGTACCACATGAACAACTAATCTATATAAAGAGATAATATTAAGACAGGCAACAAATTTTAACTTTTTCATTGAGTTGGGGATGTCCCTATGTGAGTATGATTACTTTTGTCATTAAGGTAATATGTTCGTTAGATTAACCACGGTAATTTACCCCAAACCCCAAAAAGTAATTTAAATGAAAGCAAAAGCTCTTCTCTTTGAGATGAGAAAAAAAGGGTCCTCACCGGCCTAATTTTTGAATAAAAGAAGATTAAATTAACACTGGCTCTTATGGAAAAACGTTCGCGTGCATATGTTTTTTTAGGTTACAGAAGAAGTTATACGGTGAATGTACTTTTTTCATTTAATCAATACATAGTAATTTTTTTTTATAAATCGGATTGTATTAAACGTACCATACCGCCTTCTGAGGAGTAATTGATAAAAATCTGCTGCAAAATTCATCGTAACCGGAAGTACTGGCTGTCAGCCTAGGAGAGAACTATAGAACTATTCTCTCTAGAAGGCACAAACCATTCCAACGTATTCGGCGGATTCGATCAATTTTCGGCCCTTTTCTTCTCATTAGCCCCTGACCGGTAGTTCTACCAACAGGTCTCCAGACATGTGTGACAGTGAAGTGTATGTAAGTGTTAGTGCATTTAATGGATGAGGATAAGACAAGGAATACAAAGAAAAGATCGTGTACGGTCTGTGGCTCGTTAAGTACGGTACTGCTCTGGCATTTGTCTAGTTTTAATCGAAGAAACCACGAAAAACTACCGATCAGAGCAGAAAGCTGCTAAAATTCTCCTCCAGGCAGCAACAGAACTTGACCCAGCAATCTGGCTAGTGTCGAAAATTCTGTCACTTGTAAAACTTGAGCCTCTCGTCATTCCGGTCAGAGCCACTGCAGTGATATCAGCTGATGCTCTAAGCCACCTCTCCCGGTAAGATAGATAAAGAATCAAGTATCTTAAGACGATGCAGAAGGTGCGTGAAGCAGGGCATGAAGCCATGACCGGAGATTCCCCAATGCTTAGAGCCCGATGAGGGACAGCATCCTGCCATTGCATCTGATTTGTCATATGATAATGAGAGAGTGGTGATAATTAAGAATGTAATATACATTCATACACAGAAACAAGAACTAGTTAGAAGAATAGGTTGTCTTAGACTCAATGGTCAGAGCAACTGGCAATTCACTAGAAGATCCATTCAAATATTTACTCATTAGAAAAGAGGAACAAATTAGGCTTCAAAAGTTCTTTACCCAGCTGTAGTAACGGTTCCCACAAATTCGCCATTCCTATAAAGTGGCTCTCCTCCCCATGGCCAGATGTGATGATCAGGATCAGTCTCATCAAGAGTGAAATACACCAGGCGTTTGGTGACACCTTGTTCTTTTTGGCGCTTGAGGGCAAACTTGCCAATGAAGTATTCTTTGTCAAGTTTTACACGGAAACCTCCACCAGCTTCAAAGGGTGTTGTAAGACTGGTGAGTTCTTCACCCCACAGTGGAATGAAGCGCTCGATTCTCATAAACCGCTGTGTGAGGCAGCCCACATCACGAGCTCCAAAATCATGTCCCACCTATAAAAACAAATTGGTAACATTACAATAACTGTGTATAAACAATATCAATACATTAAGAGTTATAATTTTGTAATAAGTTTTTAGAGCTTATTCTCTCCATTAAGCATACATTCTTATACAATTTTGCAGGAAAAACATTAAATAATTATTTGCACAAAATGTAATGACAAACAATTTTGCAGTCTGAATATCATGGGGATATTTTTTCACATTATTACAAAATTTAAATTTCACAAAATTATTTTTTGACATTTGTTTTTGATGTAATGTTTTAAAAAATAATTTAGTAATATCCATAAGCTCCCCTAAACCTATTTTCTTGGCATTATGTAGGTAAATAAGTGAAATATCAAAACTGAACTGCAGTTCACTTACTGTCATTAGGCGGTCATATACATGCAGTGCATACTCTGAGGGTATGTAAAGACAGTAGCCAGGCTCCCCAGTGTGAGTGAAAGACATCACCATGACATCTGATGCATAGCCCACGTTAACTTTCTTGTAAGTAAATGGTAACAGTTTCATGTCAGAATTGGAGAGTTCTGCCATAAGTTCCTGGGATTTGGGGCCCACTACATTGATTACAGTGTACATCGATGTCATATCATTAATGCTAACAGACATATCGGTAGGCAAGTGACGACGCATCCATTCAAATATTCGTGTCTGTTGACTCGTAGGAGATACCATGAAGTAGCTGTAACAGAAATTTGAAGTGTTTGACATGTAAACTCTTATACACATCCTGATATAAATATTCAAGAATAAGTATTATTATATTTTTTAATTTGTTGGGTCTTTGTTGACGCTAACCATCTCTAAACCTTTGTTGAGTGCCTGGAGTAATCCTCCGTTAAGTTTCTTTTTTGGTCAAGTCTCGTCACGGCGCAGTCAGTCAGTGCCTTTTATCCCTTCGGTCACGGTGCCGTTAGTAACAATGGTTCACAGACGGTCTACCCGCCTAGGAATTCGAGGTGTTTCAAATTTTTAAAAATTTCGTGACTTCACGGAGCGTAGTTAAGCATTTTGGCCAACGACGCCGGCTTTTCATACAACAGCTTTCAGAACAAGTATCACAAACTTCTAGGACGTGTAGAAGAGGTCACTTTTTACAAACAAATACATAGTGGGAAATTGCATAACCAAGTTATATTCGTTTAATTTGTGGCATTTGCCCTTGCTTTTTAAGCAACTCTTTCTCCACATATATTCAGGTGGTACTGAAACGTTTGCTTTACGTAACTCCACATTGGGCACACCATTTGTAACGTTATCTATAAGTTTGAAACTATCCTGACTTCTAAACATTATAATTTCCTCTACGAAATTTAATTTTGCAACAATTCCTGTTGATGCCCGATTAGTTAAATACTTTCGTTCTTGAACTCCATACGTGATACATCGACACATCTAGTACAGTCGAACACAGCTCAAAATCAGACTGCTGCTGAAACGAACCTGGAATTACCTTGACTCGCGTCAGAACGTGTCCTGCCGAACATCTGTGCACACCGGGTTGCCTGAACATCAGGGGCAATTGCTACGTATACCAATTTATATAACTCCGTTAAACAAAACTTCGCCCTGCACATCCTCTAGAAGTTTGCAATTTATTTTGAAACACCTGTATGATTGATAACTGTGTTAATATAAATTCTAGCCACAATTACATCTAGGTATTAATAATTGTCAATCCTCCGTAATTTGCATCTTCATGTCCACTAAAAAATTGTTAAAATACAGCAGTCAATAAATAAACAGAAACTGTTTTCCACACCTTTTTCTGTTTCATCCAGTAACATTTTATATTCTGTTTCAATTATCTGCACAATGTATGCAACGGAACTAACGATTAAAATCATATATTATTGTGTCTCACAGAAGCAGATGTACACATACCAATTGTGAGCCTGACGTACAAGCATGCAGTCGTTTTCATAGCCACCTCGCTCATTCTGCATGCCTGTGTGCACAATGCCTCCCACTGGAATGTTGACATCATTAGAGCACACTCGTTGTAGGTAGTCCACCACTTCTGCAGCTGCAGACTGTAAGTAAACAAACAAACAAACAAAAATAAAGCACAGAGTTTTTGTTTCAAGTTAATTTTACAATATTAAAAGGAGAAAAACTGAATTTTAGACAGCATTTTGAATCCATTTCCTAACATCTTTTCAGCTCTTAGTATCTTCTCTCATGTTTATTAAAAAGTGTCATACTTGAACTATTTGATGATACTTAACTCAAAAATTTTTTTTCCTCAGGTAACGTAAATTTCCACTTCCAGTCAACGAAAATATCATAATTCTTTTGATTCTTACATTTGATAAAAAAGTTGTGAGAATGAAAATTGAAGACAAAATCAGTCTTTGCAAAACTTAAAAAAAGAACATATTCTTAGACTAAACCATTCTCATTTTATTACAAAAACTCTAGATATTTACTTTAGGGCTGATAAGGGGAAGTTTAACACTCTCCGATTGAGCTGGAATTTTGAGGATATAATTTTTACACGAATTGCAACTATTTAGGAGTTTTCGTGGAAGAAATTTTCGAAGTCAATTTTTTGCGACCATCCTAATGGAAAGAGATGATCATATCATAGTGGGAGATGATAATTTGTTAAGATAGTAACCGCTTTAATGGAGACACGCGAAGAAACAAAACATAGAGGATAGTTAACTTGGATCTCAGAATGACATCTGTTCTTTCTGACATCTTTGAATATAATGATATTTTGAGTTGTACGAACTCTCTATTCTAAAATCAACTACATATTAAAACAGTTTTCAAACTAGACTTGACGAAAAACATCAATGAACAACATTTACTTCATTATACATTTTGCGTATCATTATTAGGTATATCCAAACTTTCAAAATTCTGTCCAGTAAAAATTTCTATACGTCGTGTGCAGTTGCTGGGGTACCACAATCTGCCCCATTCACAAGCTGTGAGATCGGAGAAGGAAAGGAGAGTACGTCTGGCTGGATCAGAACCCTTGGAAGACACCTGAGAGACATCTGTATATTTTGGAGGTATTTCAAGTAAGAAAAATCACACGTTAAGTCTTACGGCATTATTATAATGAATTTCTTTAGGAAAAAGGCTTTCAGCCATACTAACATACGAATACAAATACGATAAATTAGAAGACATTAAATACATACAGTAATTTGGATTTTGGAGAAGGAAGACATGTCAATTATGCCAACTCCCTCTCGACACGCAATGTATTCCTCCTTCATGAAGTCAAAGAACTTCGGTTTGTAGAAGCTCCCTGGAGGCATTTCAGGCGGAGGACCTTCTGCTGTGAAGGAGATAAAAATATTATTATTTTCCTTCTTCTGTGAAGCAAACACAACGTTTTCTTAAACAAAAGGAACATCTCAGACAGTTTGGGGAATATAATAAAGGGAATTTTAGCTCCTCGTTGAGTAGTTTTATTAAATTAGCACGATACTTTGAATTAATTAATGACCTAAAACACACCAGCATATTCTTCACAATATTAGCAATAAATAATCCATTTCCTATTTTGGTCTCAGAAAGATAGATTCACGTTGAAAGTGCTTTTTTGTAATTTTCCAATTTCGTCATAACTTATATGTCGCCGTAACCTTATGCTCATTTTCTAGATACGAAGCGCAGTTGAAGGCGCGTGAGGCCATTTGCGAACAGCGAGTGTCTCGCAATTCTGATGGCCGATTGATGAGGTCGTTCGAAGGTCGCGCGCAATAATGGGCCGTCATCATAAGCGCTCCAATCCCGCAACGTCACAGATTTCCGTTTTCCTCGTCTGCACCCGAAAGAAGTGGTTTGTCTTCGGCAATATATAGGCTTAATTAGCTCAGGGAATCAACTGGTGTCACTGCAGTGTTTCTAACCTGGAGGTCCTAGGGTTCCAGTCCCGACGGTTGGAGGATTTCCGAAACTAACTAACATAGCTAGATCAAATTCAGACAATGTCTGGAGAATTCTACAGGCCGGCTGTTCTGATCGGCGGTTTTCCGTGTTTTTTCCGACCAACACCAGGCGAATGCCGGAGCTTACACACGGTCCCCGCGCGATCTTTCCTTTCTCCTCCTGGACCTACCCTTACTTACAACTCCTTAAGCCATTAATGGGAAACACCTGGTTGGGGAGAACCCGGTAAGGTGACGTCGGTCGGAGCCGGATCTCACGCTATAAACATGCATAACACTTACGGGACTAATGACCTTAGCAGTTGACGTGCTCAGAATCAGCAATAAATCAATTCTTCGGCAATAGTTATCAATATAAACAGCACTCCAACTAAGATTAAGTACAATTTTTCAGACGTTATACAAGAGAATACATTAGTAAAATGCAGCGCAGAAAGAAGCACAAAAATGCATAAGAAACATTTGTTCATCTAACTAACAAGAAGAAGACGGTGGTGTGTTTTCTTGCCTGAAATAACGCACCCTGCCCACTAGCTCTCACACATTCAAATTCTGAAATATTTATGATTCACGTTCATTAACTATACTACTCAACGCTATGTTTGGAACAGGTTGTTGCTGTTTATATTACGAAACTAAACACAATGAGTTTCTCCGGTATATCCTCAAAAACATTTGATTAATATTTACTTCACTTACAAGAATATGTTGAATCAAAATAAAGCGGACGTTCGTATCCCATTCGCGTGCCAAAGACTGCCCCTCGTTGCTGAAGTAGACTGTACAACGGTGAGCATCGGAGCCCTCGAGCATGTTTGTATTCAGCTTGCATGGGGTACAGAACGCAATAATGCCTGCGAACAAGTAAACACATTTCTAGTATTTTGGTGGTCCACTCAACATTCCATAAAACATACTTAACACAAAAATACGTTTTCTTCATGTCATATATTCACTGTGCCCAAAACAATCGTGAGATTCGGTTATGGCAAACTAATGGTTACTGGAAATCCACATCACAACGAAGCTCATATTTCCTACTCTGATTCTGAATGATACAATCTGGATGACAATTGGATGGTTTGAGCAACCTTGTGAATTTTGGAGTAATAATACGAGGTTTTTGATATTTTCACTTTAGTAAACTTTCATGAGATCACTGTACCATGACATTTAACAATTTCGATGTCAAAATTATTTGAGTCGTCATTTCCAACAATATTGTTTATTATAAGTGCAGCTTTCGATGGCTTAGCCATCATCACTTTTCTCGTACAAGAAATAAAAAATGCATATGTTCAAATTCAATTTCATTCACTTTCTTGTAATATTATATGATTTAACATTCGCTTTCTTTCTTTCTTTCAGTTCTAAAAATGTCAATTATATTTTCTAAAATTTTAAATTATTAGTAATGAATTTATTCTAATTTGGTTTTTTGACTCGCGTTTTAATTTTTTTCTTGTACTAAAGAACTGATGGCTAAGCCATCGAAAGCTGCTCTTATAATAAACAATAGTGTTGGCAATAACGACTCATATAATTATTTCATTGTCAATGCCAACAAAAATTCACCACAACACCACTACAATTTTGGTGTCGATGACGATGAAGGTGTTGCACTTGTTTAACCTGAAGGTTCACCCAGAGGTAGAGGAGATTTAGCCCTGGCGCAGCCAGAATACCTCTCCTTTCGGGGATAGAGGTGCAGTGGTGGTGATTATGATCAGTGACAATGAAATTGTGGGTTGTGGGAACCCATTGAGCTCGGCAAGCGCCAGCTGCCAGTGGCGCTCCGCGATGGCACGAGTAGGAATTCACCAAGCCCAAGGCGGATGTCTTGGCCCGACATATTGGTTTGATTTTCGAACGTAACGCGATCCAAGTGATGGATTAGCGAGTGAGGCGAGCGGCCAATGCCGAAGTAAGTGAATCTGATAAAAAAACGCTTACTTCTCTAGAGTTCAAAATTAAAGCAACAAACAAATCGCAGTCCACGTCGCGCACAAGAGAACCGCAGTGACTGGAAAATCGCAACAGGCAATTGTGTCTAACGCAAAGAACGTAAGTCGAGCCCCAATGCATAGCAGTATGGAGTCCTCCGCAGTGCCGCACAGGCTCGGTTCAAATTCTTGGATCTCAATAAAATTTCGAATGAGCATGTTTGGGTCATTCCAAGAACATGGGGGAGGGAGATGAGCGTCAAAACTAATGAAGTTTGAAAATAATGGACACCTTATAAAATGATATATGCCCTCCCAGACCCAACTGCACTATTAAGTAAATTATATTATTGTACTATCTGTAGTTGGAGTTATGGTTAGTTTTACCAATATGAATGTCCGAGCAATTTCCAAGGTTAATCGATACCAGTTGCTAGTTCATTCTGTGAATTGATCTATATCATTTTGGATGTGCAGTGTGCACCTTCCTAATGTATTTGAGTGATTTATAAATTCCGTAAAATTATGGCAGGCATAAAAAATGCACAAGTCGAGGAAATTTGTATGAAAAGTAGGCAAAGAACCTTTGGTCTCGTAAATTTGATTTTGTATGTACGGGTAATAATATAATGTTCGAGTGCGAACAAAGAATTTGCAAAAACAACGTTTACATTTTACAAAACAATTACAATTTATTTACTAGGCTGTCCGGGTGACGCCGCGTCCATGGGGAAGGTGCCGACGTTTCGGTCGCCATTCTGCGACCTTCCTCAGGGCGTAATGCCTGAGGAAGGGCATGTCTCCCGGCATGTGTGGTAGTGTAGTTAGTGTAAGTGTGTGTGTACGGGATGAGGGAGGTCGCAGAATGGCGACCGAAACGTCGGCACCTTCGCCATGGACACGGCGTCACCCGGACAGCCTAGTAAATACTGACTCCGGCCGCGGAAGCCTACGCTCTCAATTACAATTTACATACAATTTACAAAACAAACGTTTTGCGATGGAAGAACTCCAGAATTTATTAGAAGCAGAAAGAAATAAGAAATTTTCTGTCATCGTTGCAACACGCTTACCGTCCAACCACCTCTTTGACTCGCTCTTCGAGGTAGTGTCTGTTGTTGTGGAGGTCGAGGAAGCGCTGCACACTGAACGGGAGCAACTCCGTCGTGGGCTCGCCCTCCACCAGCCACTCGGCCACGGCCCGGCCGATGCCCCCGGCGCCTTGCAGGGAATTGCCGTTCATGCCCACAGCCACGAAGTAGTTGTGTACCTGCAACACGCAGAAACAAAGCGCCTCCGTGAGCATATTGCATAGTTCGAGTTTACACTATTCGGTTTGATTGATTGTTTAGTGATTCCAGGCCAACTACCAGAGTCATTAGTCTCGGAAATATAATACGTGATTTTTGCTTGGGAGGTGGCGGTGACCGTTCCCCCGCTGTATGGCGAAATCTACCGTCGGCTAGCGGGGTTTTCCCAACCAGGTATCTCCCACCAGCGGGGCACTGTCCCAGCACACGCTCTAAGTTCCGGTCTCCCGGCACGAGTGGAAATGTAGTGCATGTTAGTGTAAGTGTGTGTGTGTAAGGGATGAGGACAGGACAAGGAAGAGGAAGGCGAGATCGCGCGCGGTCCGTGGCCCGTTTGTTAGAGTAGTGCTCCACCTTTCACCTGGTGTTGATCGGAGAAACCACGGTAAACTACCGATAAAAACATGCAGCCACTAGAATTCTCCTCCAGACAGCGACTGAATTCGACCTAGCTAACAAGCTAGTGTCGAAAATTCTGCCACCGTCGGGACTCGAACCTAGGACCTCCCGGTCAGGGGAACTGCAGTAATATCAATTGATGCCCTGAGCCGTAATAATAATAATAATAATAATAATAATAATAATAATAATAATGCCTTTATTAAGGGCAAGGCTCAGGCCATAGGGCCCGCTCTTCCGCCTAACCACTGGATTTCATACACATAGAGTAGTAACATTTTGAGAGGGGAGGACAAGCTGTAGAAGTCATCTCTTCCGGTACACTATTCGGTGTGTAAATGTTCATAATTTAGTAAAACTAATTGAAACTAACTTTATTCACAGCACTGAGGTAAAGTAAAAGCACCGAATAAAATGCGGAATGGAAGAGGAACATTGGAAACGTGCTTGGGAACTGTAAAAGAGGGGAAAGTTGAAGAAGGGAGACGGGAAGAAGGAACGAACGGTTGGTGTTGTTAGAGGGAAGAAACGATAGACTGGTTCATGGAATACAGAATATAATACAATAAGAGTTTCGTAAGATTAAACGATGATCATACGAAATCTCGAAGGAGTTTATTAGACAAAGTATGTATAGCGTTACGACTGGTCCAAGTGGTGAGCACGCTAGTACGAGTAGCGCCCTCATACTATAGAGAGATTACTCCAAGACGGAACCGCTCCGACAGCTACTGATGGACACATATCTGTAGGTAATGTCCATGTGCTCAATTCGTCAAAACATTCATTAGCTGGTGGATCACTTGAAAAGGGATTCGACACATCTTCCAGCTAAGTCATCAAACAACTTTACTTTCAATTGTTTTCCCACCGGTCAAATTGGTCCCTCCTGAGAGAAATTTCTCAATATTAGAACTTAGTGTCTTGTGAAAGCTAGAGCAATAATTTAACATCACAATTGAAAATATACTAATAATCCCTTGTAGTCCAGTCAAAAAGTTCAGCGGAAAAAATGGAAGTGTTTCTCTACCAGTCAGAATATTTTTGGGCACTGAACCTGGATTTCACCTTTGCCATTTCGTAATTGTGCGTGTTCGTCAAACTACAAAAAGCTCTTTTTCCAGTTTTCACTTCTGACTAAAAACACTTTTATAGAAATATGTTTAATGTTCACAAATGTTAACCATTAAAGTTGCTGTGATTTATGTCTCAAGAACTTGCGGTAAGACGAACGATATAGGCACTAGAGCACGTTAAATTGTGAAAAAATCGCAATCTGGCAAAAAATATGTTTCATATTATTTTGAAAAAATTCACTGTTAGAGAAAAGTTTCATTAGATGAACGATTTCTAGCGCCTAAATCGTCTGTCTGAAGGAAAATGTCCGATAGGAGGAACACTTTATCAACGTTTTGCGTCTTAGGCGATTAAAAACAGATTTTGGCAGAAGATAACGATTTTTTTCCTTCAATTTAACGCGTTCTAGCGCGCCTAAATCGTTTATCTGACGAAAAATACTTATGTGACTTATTACGTAGCAAAAGTATTGCTGTATAGTTGTGTACAGGAAAATCTTTCTATGAAAGTTCGCAGTTTCCATGGTCTAAGAGAAAAAGTGAAAAAGTGCGAATAAAATAAAAATGCATCATTACTAAACACTACAAAACGAAAGAAATATTCGGTTGTTTGAACATTGCCTTGCGATGGAGTCATACGTTTATAAAATAACTTATAAGAAATATGAACAATAAAAGAAACGTTCCTGGAAACTTTAATCCACTCAACCTGCACGTAACACAAACCATATGCATGCGTTCGTAGTACATCAGACCTACAGCAGCTTGCTGGCCGCTTGGAGGCGCGCCAAAAATCCACTCCAAGCTGCGGGACCGTGTCAATAGACTGTGCTTTACCCTGAATTCTGTACGCAATTACGTAAATATGGCTTTTCCGCATTAAATGAATAAAAAAGTAATAAGTATAACATCTCACCTCCGGCGTTTCTCCCAAAATCCACTTGCCATCGGGAGTGAAATTGTCCGGTGAATTGGTGAGCAAAGGACTGGTAGCCTCCGCCAGCAGAGGAAAGCGATGGACAGCCTTTTCCCAGAGAGGCTTGAAGTGAGTCCAGTCCTGCTGGAGGCACTGTCGCCACTCGTCCGGGATTCGCGCGCCGCCGAACGAAGGCTTTGCTTCCAGTTCAAAAGCGCCCACCATGAATCCACCTTCCCATTCTCGGGCGTACGTGTGCGAGTCGTAGTCGCGCACACACGGCAACCAAGGGTCGACGGCTTCTCCAGGAAGGGCTGCAGTCACGTAAAAGTGGTCCGCTGGCATGGCCGGAATGCGCACCCGCGGCCTGCACTGCAGCCCCAATTCTCGTGCCCACTGTCACAAAAACAAGACATATAACGTTATTTAAGAGAGGCCCGCCCCTTCTCGAGAAATCGAACGCTCTCACCGGCAAAGGTGGCTCAGGGCATCAACTGATGCCACTGCAGTCCCTCTGACCGGGAGGTTCGAGTCCTCTCAGTCGCGAGATCTTAGACGTTAGCTTGTCAGCTAGGTCGAGTTCAGTCGCTGTCTGGAGGAAAATTTAGTGGCCAGCTGTCCTTATCGGTAGTTTTCCGTGGTTTCTCCGATCAACAGCAGGCGAATGCCGGAGCAGTACACTAACAAACGGGCCACGGACTGCGCGCGATCTTTCCTTCTTCTTCCTTGTCCTATGCTCGCCCCTTACACACACTTACACCAATGTGCACTACACTACCACACATGTCGGGAGACCAATAGAGACCTTAGAGCTTGTCCTAGGTGGTGCGGTACCCTGCAGTTGGGAGATACCTCGAGATGGAAAAACCTGATAGCCGACGAGTAAGTCGGCACCAGATCTCGCCATACTGCTGAGAAAGACCAACGTCCAATGCAAAAACATGCACTACAATTACAGGACTTGTTGGCGTGCCCGGAACCACTAACAATCAATAAATTAATTAAGCCAACGCTCTCCATTGCTCCCGCTCCGCTCGTGAGCTGGAGGGGATATTTCGCGCGAAGAAGGGGTACGGAAATAAAGAGGCAGGGCCCCCAGACTCCCCAGAGAAAGGGCAACGATAAGTCGCGCGCGCCCTGCTTCGCGTGCCGGTGACATGTTCACAGAGCGGAAACAGCGAAGCGGGCGCAATAAACGCGTTGCTGTACCAACATCGATGGAGACGAACTTTAGCGCCGCCCCGCAGGGCTCGAGCGCACTGGTGGTTCGTACTGTAGATCCATTCCCGCCCAGTACCGGAAATTTGCGTGAAACGTTTTGTACCAGGAGGTTGTGGCACCTTCCGGGATTCAAGTCATAGGCCCTTGATCAGTGGTTTCCTTGACTAGGTCCACGCATTTGCCGGAGCAAAACCCTAGAATATGGCCCGTGCACCAAGCGTCATTCTTCTTTTCCCGTCCCTGTCCCCATCCTTAGTGCCGAGCGATTGGCTGATCTCTTTTCTTCGAAAGGCCCGTCCCCGCTGATCTAGAACAATCTCCCTTTAGTGTCGGTTATTGGCCAAGGCAGAACTAAAAGTGCTGTTAAGTCATGAAAGAAGAAACGCCAATTTTTGAAATCTCTTTTATTCGAAATACAAATTAAATAAACCATTTTCAAAAAACCAAAATTTTGAAATTTCTTGAAGTAACGTTCAATTACTCTGACTGAAACTAATTGCGCCCGATATAACTACCTATTCTGCATTTATTTTACATTTCCTCCGTATACATCCTTTGCTTGCTGCTCTCACTTTTAACAATACCCTCCAATTTTATTTCGTTACGCCAGATTTTTGGGAAGATTTAATATATATGCTAATAAAAATTGCTCACAAATATACTGCGAACCACTTGTAGAAGCAAAACTAGCTGTGAATGTGCGAAGCAAAGTATGTTTTGTGCTCGAGAACTTACATTGAAACCAAACAAGTTTTTGAATAATGTTTTAAATTCGTGTCAGTCTGCAAATACTATACAACTTCATACAGCTATGGTTATGGTTTACAATGTCCACATCCAAACGATTCACAAGTTCAAAACTTGTACCTTACATTCAAAAAACGTATTATATTACCAGGCGCGGATCCACGGGGACTGAACTCCCCGAAAATTTTTCAGTAACTATTAATTTTAAGTTGTCACGATACTTTCAAGCAAAACTATTTCCGGATAGTCATTAAAACAAATAAAATCGTAGCACAACTGGAGCTGAATGTAGCCTGACATTTTACAAAATCTGTAATATGACACATTGAACGAAAATATTTTTAATTTCCCCTCCCAAAATTTGTCTCCGGATCCTCTCCTGATATTACTTTCCAATTAGGTTCGCGCGCACTGTCGCTTTGAATGCCAACGAAGGCCGGGGAGCTAAAGATAGCCCGTGGTGCCCCTGATGTATAATGCACTGCAGAGCCCAGTTTAGCCGATCGTTGAAGGTGAACAACAGTCTCAGCGCCCCCCTCCCGCAGCCCCTGCTGTAGCGACCACCCTTCCCTGACGCACAGTGGGCACATTCGAGCATCCAGCTCGTAAAAACTACTTTCTGGAGAACTATTACAAACGTTTGGATGAAATTGGTGTGGTCATCACTTATAGGTTAATTTTTGAGGGGTGACTTGTGCTTTCAATGCTATTGTTACTTCAACATTTTTTAAAAATATATTACATAGGCTACGAAGTACACAACATATCAAACTGTCCACAATATGTGAGGAAACTCCTATCATGCACGATTTTCGCTTTATAAGTAGCATTTAATTTATATTTATGAATTAAATAAAATATTCATTAATTATAATAGTTTAATTTGAACGTGTCTATTTAATTTTCTTATATTTTATATTATGTATGATTTTATATTATTTCTTCAATTTTGCTAATAATAGGAAACAAGTCCAATCTGCATCTGGTTTTATGTTATATTTCCATTGATCTATTGAGCAACTGAGAAGTGCGTAATTTGAGTTTTTCATGTATTTTGAATCAATAAGAATTTCATCATAATCTCCTTCCGTACTGATTAGATGATATTAGAAGTCTGTGAAGCAGATCGAGATTTATACTTGATAACTTCCTGGTGAAAATTTCCCTGAATCTCCCATTGTCTTTATTCCTGGCCTCTTCAGAAATTTCTCCGAATGGAAATTCCCTTGAGTTGGTTATAACGTAAATATGTGCACAAAAATTTTGTCACAGGCAAGTGAAACCAATTGTATTTTTTATTATAGCTCTATAGTATTTTCAATGTAATTTCTAAATGCTTGCACGTCAATGGCATAACCGGATGAGAGTGTTTTTTGTATATACCTAAAATAACTTAACAAATTTTCGGTAATTCACAAATTACCTCCATTTACATCATCTGAGAACAAATAACTTTGAGAATACTTAAAACAATCATAAGACGAGTCTTGTAAAGTTTTGTCTTGTTTTTAGTAACATACTTCACCACTTTGCGTTGTGCAAAGCAGGATCTCGCTTCATGGCAAACAAATCGCGTCTTCGGATGGACTGAATCTTTTACGGAAATTATTTTCTGGAAAAGCGGCAACTCCTGGCAGCAAGAACTAACTATATAATTTAAAGGAATAATAAAACAATGCATCTGTGGTAATTTTACGGTGCATCTCAGTGTACCGCTTTTTAATTTCTCGACAAAAAAAATCAAATAATTTTATGAAAGCATTAGCACGTTACGTTTATATACACTTCTAAATATGTTCTGTATTCAGTCTAAGTTCATAAAAATGAAACTTTCACAGTAAAGTACATTTCTTAAACTACAATATTAAGCAAAGATTTGAATATTCCTGCAACAAACACACTGAGGGACTTTGAATATTTGGCTGTCCGGGTTGAGCCGCGTCTCAGTCGATTGAGCTCACGTTTCGGCCATCGTGTTGTGGCCTTCTTCAGAGCTATACTGAAGAAGGCCGCAACACGATGGCGGAAACGTCAACTCGATCGACTGAGACGCGGCTCATTTCGGACAGCCAAGTCTCCAATGACTCCGGCCGCGGAAGCCTACGAACACACTCACACTGGGGGACGACATAAACGAGGGCACTGTGAAATTCCAGAGAGGGAGCACTCCGAAACCCGAACACTTGAAGAGCTTCAACGACCATTACGCGAACCCAAACATTAAACGAACTACCTTGCTACCAGGGGCGGATACAGCCGATCATTGGGGGAGGGGGGGGCATCGATTTTATTAAATAATTAACATTATTTATTATATTATTGTGTAGTGAATATATGACTAAATAATTACATAATTCGAACGTAAATGAACATTTAATTCAATGTTTCCAAATAAAGGAAGGCAACACATGAAAACTCTAGGCCGCTTGGAGAGGGCATGTCCCTCATGTACGGATTCGTAGAATACATTGCACGACTTAGAAACGTCAGGAACTTAGTCAAAATATGATTTTTTACGAGCTAGATGCCCGAAATTACACACTGTGCAACGCTACGCATTTCTGGACTTGCCGTTGCTTAGCGAACGAAGCAAATGATTTACTATTTTCTAAACAAGTTATAAAGAAAGAGCGTAGGCTTCCGCGGCCGGAGTCAGTATTTACTAGGCTGTCCGGGTGACGCCGCGTCCCTGGCGAAGGTGCCGACGTTTCGGTCGCCATTCTGCGACCTTCCTCTGGAAGTAATGCCCTGATTACTGCATTACGTCCTGAGGAAGGTCGGAGAATGGCGACCGAAACGTCGGCACCTTCGCCGTGGACGCGGCGTCACCCGGACAGCCAAGTAAATACTAAGTTATACAGAGCACTTGAACCAGGAAAAAAAAAGAAAGAAAGAAAGAAAGAAATACCCACCATGCCAGCACAGTTAACGAAATATTCGCAGAGAATAGTTCCCAAATTCGTTTGTATGCCCTTCACACGGGCATTCTCAGTCAACACCTGCATCACTTTGCATTTTTCCACATAGCGAGCACCTGCAACAAACATTTAAATAATAATGCATCTGAATAAAATATTATTTTTTCACAAAATGACTGTATTGTACTAGACTAAAAATGAATATGAATACTTAAAACTTGAAAATTATCTCATTATAAATAATATAGTACTTATTTAACTTTAGGTCATATTTTTATCATACATTTTTCAACGTCGAAAAATAAATTCATTCTCTTATGAAACAGATAAAAACTGAGAAACTTTATATCAATTCAAGTATTTGGAACAATAGGTAGAAGAAGAAAATGAACATATTCTGGAAGATATTATAAAAATAAATGGGATATCATTAAATACACGTAAATTGAAAACATTGCATATTTACTACGTTGTAAGTTTTCTCCAAGAAACGTACTGCAATGGTAATGCACTTAATGAAACAAGAGAACGTGCCATATGGATCTATTCACAAAAGCAAAGATTTCTATTGTGAATTTGTGTCAAGTGTTTGAGCCGGCCTAGATGCAATTGCGCACCTCGGTGGGTGAGGGGTTAGGTTACTGGCCTCTGAATTCCCAGTGCGCGGATCCCGGCCAAGGTGCAAGGATTTTCGAAGAACGGAAAATCCACAGTTGCCATGCCACTCTTACGGCATGTAAAAGAACCCTGGCCCATGATCGGCACAATTAAATCCCTCCGATAATATCCCGCCCTAACGAAATCACACATTCTCCCAAACAGATAGTAAGGATATATACTACGACTTAATTACTCGTGCACTTCACGTAAATCCGCTGTTGCGGTTTCAGCCAAATTGGGAGCCGCCTATATGTCGCTACGGTGACGTCACTATGGGGACGTTCAAGCTCCCGATTGGATGAAACCGCGAACAGCTGATTTAGGTCAAATGCACGGTTAAATAAATCCTAGAATAGATAACTGAAGCCGACATCTTGCGGAGAAATTGAGTCACACCCCAGGCGTATCGGGGGACCGCCCGCTAGGCGCACCTTCTCGATAGGTCCCCAGACCCGAGTCGGAGGTAGACTTCTAAGGAAGCCTGGGTCGAAAAAGAGGATGGCATCAAACTGCTTTGAATATCCTCTTAGGGGGATCACAAAGGATAGCATGCGATATAAATATTACTACTAGGTACAACTGGCTAGAGCCGCTGGTGGTGGGGAAGGAAGATGTTGACCAGGGTCAAGGTTGATGCCACCAGCGGATGGCATCTGATCATGCCACTTTAATTATCATACATTTTAATAGTCTACACAAAAAACTGAATACGCATTGTTTTACTGTGCTATAATTTATTTTCACTTCCTGCATTTACAAGAGGGGGATGTTGTCGCAAGCGTTACGGAATTATTTAGGAGTGTTCAATTGCGCGTTACAGGGAAGAGAGGGCATTCAAAATACTCTAAATTTACAGTACGTAATTTATGGACGGCCTAAAGGATAGAGAGACATTTATATAATAGTATATTCTTCAGCGAGCGTATAATGATGGTTAATATTCACGAGTTGATGTTTTCGACACGAGTGACGTGGGAGTGAGTGTCATGATTTCAAAAAGAAAAAGATGTGCACGTCTATTGAATGCACAAAGCAAGTTTAAAATTGCCCATTTCAGCAATTAAACGCACGAATTAAAACCGCGATTCGCCTACCATTTGTATGTCCAGCTACACACTAATGGGTTAATAGAGCTAATTATACGTACTTTTTGGTACAACTTCCCTTTTCGGCACGGGGACACCACACAACCTTGGTCGTCGACGTCTTTCCGCCTACCAAACACACAGGATTTTCCAAAAATACTCGTTCAACTAATGTAGTACTGTTTCTAATAGTTATTAACATTGACGTTACTGCTAAAAAAATATCTGCGAACATCTCGCTACTAAAAAACTACTCCTATAACGCATGAAGTGACCTCCATCGCACCCAAACTCGTTATCTGCTTTCTTCCTATTCTCAGAAATCATACGCATCGCTAATTGGACACGCTTGGCATTCGGTTCAATCAGAGGCGGATCCAGCCGATTTGGGAGGGAGGTATCATAGATTTTTGTTAAATAAAAAAAACATTATTTTTATTATTTTTTATATTATTTTTAGTGAAAATATGATACTATACAATATTATTTTTTAAATAATTACATAATTCCAACATAAATATTTAAATTCATTTTTCCAAATAAAAGGGAAGTAACAAACGAAAAATCTAGGACTTTTGGGTGAGTGGGCATGGCCCACGTGCCCCCGCACCACCGCACCCTCGATCCACCTCTGGGTTCAATCTTATTAGCGACGATTTCAAGTTAGAAAAACATTGGAAGAACGTGCGCGTGGCGTATCAAGTAGAGCTGCTTCTTCGCCACTGAGCGTCAATCCAATTGCTTATTCACCTACAAGCTCCGTTAAGTTAATTGGCTAATCCAGTTAATTTAATGTCATTAATGTTAGGTTAACTGTGGTTGCTAGTGATTGGCTAATCTAGTTAATTTGGGTAAATTAGTTTTCTTTTTCGTCTAATTCATTTCTCAAATAAATATTTTTCCGTTCAATAAGTAGCATTTTATATTCAACCACTCTGGCAACTTCATATCTCGGCGGTGTTTAATTATTCGACCGTCCATGTCTATAAAATACTAATTAACTTTAAAAATATATGGTAAAGATTTTACATTCTTGTATATATATATATATATATATATATATATATATATATATATATATATATATATATATATATATATATATATACACACACACACATATTCGGAGTAATCTACGCAGTGTAGGAGAAAGTTATTACTATTGTAGAAAATTAGAGTCGAGATTTTAATGGAAATGCACGTTTTGAGGTCCCCTGATCACGAAAAGGAGTTGTTTATTTTCTCCAAAAAGTCTGTCAACAACATTAGCGCCTTCATTCACATGATGTTTTCCAAAATGAATATCCCATGATGCAACGTTTGAACAGACAGAATGCACTGAATAACATATATCCCATCCCTAGCTCCAGGGCCAGGAAGACCTGTGGTAAGCAGTCAATCCCTTACACCAAGAATTTGACATTCTCTGCCTGAGAGAAAATTTCACATCGTCACACTGCTACACGTACTGGGGTATAGTGAAATGCGAACATTAATTTTTGCCGCGTTCGGGAATCTAAATCCGGGTTCGCGACAAGCGAGCTGACTATGAGCCACGGAGGATTTCAATTCCACATTAAGGGTCCGAAAAAGCACAGAAAATGTGGAAAAAAAATGTTACGTGTTTTTTAGTAAAACAATTACCTAAATACAAATATTACCTGAAAGTAAAATAAGCCATTGGGTTAACTGACTCGTGATGGAAATATTGCGTTCTATAACATTTTTTGTAGTTAATTACCATGTAACTGTTCATTACTGAACGCGACGTTTATATATTTTAATGCTAAAGTAACTTTGTTTTTGCATTTTTGTTATGGAAACGAATGGTGTCAAAGACACTGAAATACATAGATTCAATACTACGAAGCACATTGAGGTACGCTTAAGAATAAAAAAAAATAGTTTTAGTTGTGTTTTATGAAATTACATTACAAAACGTTAATACGCTTACACGTACACGATCAAATGATTCGGCCTCATTAAACATGGACTTGGGGTAGATAAGACTAAGTACGCCGCCACTGCGGCCGTGGGTTCGAAACTCGCGTAAAGCGGTCTCTATACGGCCAATATTTACGTAAATATATTGTATAACAATATTGCTGGGCCAACTCACGTGACGCAATGTTTTGCTCAATAAATTAGTTATCCGCTGACACTTCTTCAGTCAACACGTGGAATAATAAGAACACAAGTTTTGGGGACATTGCTTAACTAATAGTTTTAAAAAAATAGAAAAAGAAGCGCACGTGGATAAAGAAATGGTTCAAGAAAAGAAATTAATACACTCATGAAAATTTATTAACTGAACAAAGTTGGTGAACCAAATGATTTTCAAAACTTTCTGCAACTAGGTATGCCAATATTATTAGATGAACTGTTGAAAATGGTTATATCTGAAACCTCTATCCTGTTTGGTCTCGTAGCTATTTAAGTAACGTTCACTCTACATTGTGAAGCTACAATTTAAAAAGTGGTCACAGACAACACAATATTTTCTAGATTGCACAATAAAAATCAAACACATTTTGATTGAATCAATATATTGCGCTATTTTTCAGTATGATCTACTGACGGTCAATATTATTGCGCAATATATATTATTGTGCAATACATTGTCGTAAATATTGACACTAGGGGCCGCTTAAAGTTTGCTGTGTGTGTGGCGTGCGGGATACAATCAGTCCTATGAGTATCACATCAATACCCTAATCCTTCCATGTATTAGCCTGACCGGTAACCGTTTCTGAAATTTTTGTGCATTCTATATAATTGAAGAACTGACTCCCTACATTCAAAAGAGTGGAATTGTATCGAGATGAGACCATGGGCAAATATGTGGTGAGAAGTCCTGGTATACTTCGATTTAATAATTAAGTTCGTTGACGTTTAATCAGCTATCACGGTCATCCAATCGCGAGCATAAAAGTCACTACAGTAGTGCCATTTAAGCTCCCGATTGCATGACACATAACAGCTGATTTACGTCAAATGACTCTATGACAACGGATGTTTAAATATCTTCTAGGCGCCGATAGATGGTAGCTGGGAAGAGGGTAGGGGCAGGACCGTAAAACTCGCCCCGACTCAAGGAAACTGGCTTATGCCATTTTGTACAACCATTAATTAATTTAATTAACCATTAACCAACCAACCATTAATTTCTTCCATTTCTTCTTCCTCTTCTTGTTTTTTCTCCTTCCTGCGCCCTTTTTTTATTTCGATTTGATTGGATTGTTCGCAATTTGAACATTTAAACACAATTTGAATATGATAATTAATGATTTGATTGTGGTAACTTCAATTGGAATATGATTGGTCTCAATTTGAAGTTGATAAGGTACGTGTATATAGACGAAGCATTGAACAAGCTCAAAAGAACGAGGTAATTCATTTAGTTTGGCACGCAGGGAAGTTTATAAATATAACGTGTTCAAAACGAAAAGATTTAGACAATATACAAATATAAAATGCACTATTTTATTTAAAGAACAGAAAATCACCAATACAAACATACAGGTATACGTACTTACACACATGCGTAAATAAGATACAATAAAATATAATACAATAAACAACAAAAGCAAGATGGAAATCAAGGCAAGCTCATTGTAAAAGTTAACAGGAAGATGCACTTCCAGAGACAGGTAAGTTTACCCACAAAAATGTCATTGACCACAATAATAATAATAATAATAATAATAATAATAATAATGATAATAATAGTAATTACTCTTTAAATTAAAACAAGTGTTCAAATAGCACATACTTTCTCGCATTGTTTCTAACTTATGCAATTTCCGAAAATTTAGAGTTCAACAAAAATGAGATCTGCACCATTCTTTCAAGTGAACCTTCTTCTATTTGTGGTAAAGATTAGGAGTGATATTTGAGAAAATATTTTTTTAAATAATTTGTATTAAATTCAAGCTGAAACGGTGCAAAAAGTACTCGTTTTCTCAAAAAATTGAACATGACCTTTCTAAAATATTTTTTTCCTTTTCAAATTTCGTTCAAAAAAACAATCTTTAAAATTGTAGTTTTGGAATGTTGACTTTTTGCAACATTTGAAAATACAAAGCTCACCAGAAATGTGATTAGAGCCAACTTTTTTACCATTCTTTGCTACATTCAAGGAGAAAATTTAAAGAAAAAATTGGGACCGGTTTTGAAAAAATAAATGTTTGAAAATTGTTTATTTTTCATGCAATAATATGTGGAGTCTGTTCGTATTTTCAAAAAATTAACATTCTCTGAAGATCTGTCTTTAGAGAACAGATTTCATTCAAGTGTTGACCACATACACAGACATGTTGTGGTCAATCGATTTTGTGGTATTAAGGACCTACTGACTGTACGATGTGTTAAGAGGAAGTAATTTACTATCAATAGGAACAAGATTCACACACTTTTTCTTTTAGGTCCAGCAATAACAGTTTTGCTGTCAAAAATATGAAATTTTTAGTTAAAAATGTCAAAAGAACTACACTAAATAAGACACTGGAAATGTTTTTTAACACCATTTCCTTCTAACATTGTTTCAAAAATCTGCACAGAGAAAACCAAGAAAAAACTACAATGCAACTTAAAACTCAAAGAAAAGGAACATCATTTGGTGATCTGTCATAGAATACACTTACAACATTAATTGATTTCATCAATCCAATTGTTCTGGACCATACGTCTTTAAAGTATCATGAATAATTTTGGAGACCTTGTATTTTAATTAGCATTACATGGTTAACACAAGTTTGTAACTAAATACTTAATACTGGATTTGTTTACTCATACTAGTTATGATAAAAAAAAAAAAAACACCTGTCTGGCTTTAAAATGACGTTCCGTTTGATATGTTCGTAACTGTTTATTTAATTGAAATATTCTTGGATATCTGCAATATTCTGTTTAAATTAGTTCTCAACTTATTTGAATATTAATTTAGCTTTGTTTACTGGACAGATGAATTCCTTTCAATACTTTGTGTGTTGATTTAGACATTTTTATCTTTTAACCTTTTTTGACATTTACTATTTTTTTAAATGTTTCATGTACTCCTTATTATGTTTACTTACATACTAGTGCCTGAAGATGTGGACAATTTGGCCATGAAACATTGTGAATTGTGTTATGAACAAATATTTCATTTTTTGATATTGTCTTTCACTGCATGGGAACAACTTATTTCAATATCTAATCAACCTTTAATTTCTTTTTCCATATTATTCTACAACATACATATGAGTACTTACCTCCTTCCTTGGCCAGTTTGGCTAAGGCTTCGCACACAGCAAGAGGTTTTGCCACTGCATCTTCTGGAACCCAAATAGCTCCCTCCAAATCACTGGTGTGCAGATAAGGATGCAGGCGAACCAAATCACTGCTACCAACAACCTATTTAGTAAAATATGACAAATATACACTAAATACTGAAAGACATCTTTGGGCAGAATAGAAAACCTGAATGAACTTTAATATCACCTCGCAATGAAGTCCAGTTGCTTGATGATAGGCCATTCTTCGCTTCAGTGCTACCATTCTGTCTTTTGTTTGAGCTAAGTTCACACTGCCACATTGTTTGAAACCTTTCAAGATGAAAGAATTGGTAAATTGTTATGTAATTAATAATATTTTCCAAAATTGGATATACTGTGCCTTGTTCTTACCTATGTCATATCCCATTTCCTGTAATTGTCTATATAACTTAATACTGTACATAACAAGATTTCGATCAGCAATTGGCTTGAAAAGACCCAAAGTTCCAGATCCAAAGTTAGATGTTCCACTCCCAATCCTAAACATTGTGTACATGGTTAAATCAAGTTATGTCTTATAAAGAAGTTAACAGTATACAAGTCAGTTAGTACTCACTTCTCT
This sequence comes from Gryllus bimaculatus, assembly GCA_017312745.1. NCBI lineage: Eukaryota > Metazoa > Arthropoda > Insecta > Orthoptera > Gryllidae > Gryllus > Gryllus bimaculatus. The sequence continues at coordinate 220,693 of BOPP01000259.1, read as the reverse complement.
TGTTCCAGTACCACAATGTCATTCCATCCATTCTGTACCAAATGATAAGCCACAGAATTAGCGACAGTTCCTGCTCCACAAATCACAACTTGGGCTTGTTTGGGGAGGATTGTATCATTTCCAGTGGAACTACTTTTCAAATAAGTTCTTACACATTGGTTGTGCAGAGAACAATTTTTATCAGCCTCATTTTCTTTTGTGAAGCAGCCAGAAAATGCCCTTTCATGAGAACTTGATTTGGTGTAAAATTTAAATGAATGATGATGTTTTAATATTCTACCCAGATGGGCACATTTAGGGCACACAGAAATCATTTTTCTTCTACACAATGTTTAACCTTCAAATTATTTATGGGTAAAACACTGCTCCCACGACACAAGACTATGCTAAACGACTTTTTAAAAAATAACAAAAATCAAGAATGAGGGCACTGAAAACATTAATATATTTTTACTTTTCATTTCATTTCACTATTTAATGTAATTTCAAAAACTAAGAATATGCGCAATTTGCCATCTTTAAATCCCCGGTGTACAGGAGCGATTATGTTAATCGAACGAATGGATGGGTAATATCGATATAAACATCGATTTTTAATTGAAAAGTGACAGATGACTGAGGTCGTGTGAGCAGGTGTGATGAATTTTTTGCGCTGTTCTTTGCATTAACACATTTTAATGACATTAGAAACAATGATGTAAGCGATAAGTCGAATTAACAATCCAAATTAACATAGCATATTTTAATTTTGTATCAAGTTGCTTATTGTTCACAATTCAAGTTGGTATTTATATCAAATCACCATCCAGGCCAGTGTCTCCTGTCAAGAAATAGGAAAAGCGAACTACGGAATCTATTGCACTCATTGTAATTCAATCTGTTATCGAGACTGATCGTCATAGAGTACTTGATGAAAAAAGTGTATTGTTATTTTTCGAACTTGGTGTCAGATGGAGCTGAAGTCATAGAATAGGTTTCTTGTTAAATTAGTTTTAACTTTAGTTTGAGGGAGGAGGGACGTTGTCAAAAAGGCATTATTCTAGTTATGCCTTTTCAGAAGAGAGATGAAGCTCTGTGGTGGCACAGGATGTTGTACATTTTTCTAGTCATCTTATTCCAGAAACCAGGTAAAAGAATGCCCTTTTTTCATTTGTTGTATTATTTTCTGTGAGATGTTGGTAGGCAAAACAAAGGTACTTGTAAACCTCTATACACCTTTTGCAAAACGTTGTTTTCAGTTATTTTGCATGCTGAAGGAGTAGAGTGTGAGCACCGAAGTGAAGTGTGTCATTCAGTTATTAGAGAGAGGCATGGCTACATCACCAGTCCATTCTATCCATCTCAGTATCCAAATCACACATGTTGCTCATGGACATTTGATATTTCTGCTGGGAACATTCTGATATTGAGGTATTTTTTATTTATTTAGTTTCTATAGTCTGTTGTAAATTTAAAGGAAGTGTATAAACATCATAGACTCAAACTTTTGTGTAAAAAATAGGCAAGCCTCCAAGTGAAATATCAAAATCACTTAGATATTGTTAACAAATGATAATCTAAATACCTGAAATTTGATTTATTGATAGTAGCCACTGTTCAATAAAGGTTAATTAATTGTACAGTTACACTTTGAGTTTGGTTGCATTCTTTATATCCCTTTCCCTTGTTTTCATCTCATTAAAATTGAATAATGTAAGTATTTTTCAAATCTACTGCAAGAAGTTAATTGACAATCAAAAATTTCAAAGTGGCTATTGTAACCCAATTGTTTTTCTTAATAAGTCATTTGAAATTGTAGATTTATCAATATCATGTTAGTTTCATTAAGCTATTTACTATAATTATTGGTTGTCTTGAATGAAAACTTTGGATGTGTCTGAAAAGTCACGTTTGTGTTTCAACATAACATTCATATCTAGGATTCAAGATTTGGATATAGAAGAAGACCCTGGCTGTAAATTAATGTCCTGTTGTCGTCACTCGTGGCTGTCTCTACCCCTGAAGGATGGTGGTTCTCAGAAGATATGTGGTCTTAATGGTGGACGCAAGTTGCTGACTGTTTTACCTCCAAAGGCTATAGTCAAATTTTATACATCCAAAGTGATAAAAGGTGGACGCGGCTTCAACCTCTCTTACTCTATTGGTAAGTTGTGATTTTGGCCACAGTAGGGTTTGCCCAAAAAGGGATTCTGCAAAAGGTAGTAAACAATTAATGAATCACATAAAATAACATCATTCTTAAGGGTATACTGGTATTCTCATATATAAATGATGTGCACAAAAAAAATATTTTGGTACAAATTTTTCTTTTTTTTAAATTTTGGATTAGAAGAACTGAAAATTTTAAAAAATATGTAAAAGTATTGTGTAGTTTGAGGTATATTTATATTACACATAGGTGTGTGTATTTGTGTTTCTGCAAATGAAGCTTCTGAGACCTTGAAGGAGAGTGGTCTCATAGGTTCAAGTTCCAACAGTGGTGAATATTCTATAATAATATATTTTTAAGGCTTTTCCATTTGTCAGCTTTTGCTCTTTTTTGATTCCCTAATATTTACATGGCAAATGTATTTCTTGATATAATGCAATTGTGGTCACACAAGTTTTAAGTTACTCGTAATGAAGTTCTTTGAAATCTGAAGTATTTGAGTATAAGTGAACCAAAAAAGGTGTATTTCCATAAACCCTGGAATTTTATTAAACATATGTTCTATGAAATGGGGTTTTACTTTTCTATAATATTTCAATAGTCTCATTTCTATTAAACAATTAAGGGGTCTTAATAAAAAAAGAAAACATGAAAAATGTGGATTTTTATCAAACACAAAAAAATTAAATATCAATACAGAACTGAAATGTTATAAACCATTATGTTAATTGATTCTCTAAATAATGTGTACTAAAAAATTTGTGTTTAGTGTGTGAATTTCAAGTAATTATATTATATGAAATAGCCTTAAAATTATGGGTGCTACAAATATGTACTCTTATTATTTGTAATGGATACATAATATTATATTATTGCGAATTGTATCCTACTAATTATTCAGCTATCTTTATTAGGTGCTATCTTTATTACAACATGCCTTTTGGCACAAAAGCATGCAGGATTCAAGTTTGCAATTTTTGAATGTATGCAATTTTTTAACATTAACAGGTTTTGATAAAAATTTGTCTTTAACCATATTTGTAAGCACATTTTTACTCTACTCAAAGAATTTTTTTTCTCCCTGCAAATTGCAGGAATCAAACTCTGGCCTTCTTATTTACTTATGAAAATTGTAGCCACTATTTAATTTCTAGCTGCAGGAAGCTGGCTAAATGGGCATTGTAGAATGTAACAAAAGAATCATTACTTAACTCAAAATTACTCCGTAATATTCAGGAATAGAATCTAATATTCAGGAATAGATTGCACTAACTGGATCCATGGAAATGTTCCACAATTTGTAAATCATTTGTAAAAGTGAATACAACTTCATACTAGCTAACTTTAAAACAGCAGCCCTTCAAATGTGCATTACAGCATTGCATATCTAGAAGTACGAATGAGTAAATATTACAGCATTCCTAAGTGTTGAGATCAAATTTCATAAAAAATTAAATAGTCACTTCAATTTTATCATGGAAAATTATTTGTAACTCCTTCTAAGATTTTGTATTAATGCTTATATCTGGCCACCCATTCTTTGGAGAATGGATCCACAGAAGAGCTAAATTTCCAGTGCTACTCAGGTCCCACTTGCCTCCACTGAACCTCTCAAAACTTATCTGGCCCAATCTCTATCCCCTTTAGGGACACAAAAACCTGGTTTTAAGAGCCCAGGATGCTTTGATTCTGAGTTATGTGGAATTTTTATGCATGTTGCTGTAATCTGTTCCTTTTTACTTTCTCATATACACACACACATATATATATATATATATATA
>BOPP01000259.1:133133-214091 GCA_017312745.1 Gryllus bimaculatus | reverse complement strand
ACGGGAAAACTTTTGTCCGTCCGTCCGTCCGTCAACAACTCTAGCGGCTAAATCGTTCAGCTGATTTTCTCCCGAATTGAAAATTTTCAATCGATCTGGCTCGATGTCGCGGTTCCTTGAATTTGAAACCGATATTTTAATTTTGGTAGATTCTTTGCTTTAAACCCCTGGAACATTTTACAAATTAAAAAAAATGACTCCGTCGTTTTTTATTAAATGTTTTTGTTGAATAGTGTACAGGTAGTTAAGAAATGGTGCAGGTCTCATATTGAAAACCCTAATTTATCGAAAATTGCAAAAGTCAATTTTTTTTCAAGTCTTCTTACAGCTAAAATATTAAATATAGAGCTTTTTCCCTCAATGAAATCTGTTCCTTAAAAAATATAATTTGGAAAATGTAATGGACAATTTTTCGAAAATTTGAGTACTTTTTACGTCATTTTGCGTGAAAATCCGGGAGAGAAGCACCACTAGTTTTGAATAGAAAATGTTGCGAAAGCGTGAGTGTCGTGTCACTGGTGCTAGAAACTGATCTTAAAGCTTGCCCTGAAAGAACTCCTTTTGCTAGTGGCGTCTAAAAACATTTGAATTGAAGTTTTGAATTTATAATTTAATTTTCAAATCAAGATGTGTTGGAATATACTGTGAACATGTCAAGAGCACGCGGTGGATAATTATTATATATAGGGAACATGCGGAAGAATAAATGTGCGGCGAACATGTCAGGAAACACGTAGTGGATCTTGTGGAAGGCATGTAGGGCCTTGCGGGGAAACCTTTGCCAACGAACGTTGGTAGCGTGGTCGGTGACTGGCACGTAGAAATGATTCACATTCATTTCGCAAACACAAAAGTTGGCCAACGAAAAGTTGGCTGGCCGTTTTACTTCGTTTGCTTTTGTCATTCCGCCAACTGTAGAATGTTTGCACGAAATTGATGTATTTGTGTAAAACTTAGCTAACATGCGAGAAAAGTACACGTTAAAGCTTCTTTTTTAAGAAATATTATTTACATGCATAATGATGTAAATAAAATTTACTCTTCTGCGAATTTAATGAAAAACGTGATGAAAGTAAACAACGCGGACTCTTTGAAATTTGGCATTTGATAAAATTCAGGCGTATTCAGGCGTATTCTCCTGTTTTTCGACATGATTTGTACCAATTCTTTGTTTATAGTTGGTAGTAACGACATTGGAACAATGTAAATCATTCGTGATAACTATCCCTAACCTCTTATCTGCATGTATTGAACGCATACATGAATTTGGCGCATTAACAATACGTTGCTCAGAAACGAAAATTACTATTTTTCACATAGTGCTAATCTTGCGATTTTTAAAATTTATTTTTATTTATTTATGTTAAACTTTTACTCATCTTTCAAATATTCATAGTTAAAATGACGAGAAGGAATTCTGGAACTAAAGAAAACGTGCGCAGATAATCTTTCCCCCCTACGGCTCACACAGTTTTTACTGTTTTTTTTTTTTTACTGAATAAATCTAAATCTAAATCTTGCCCTTGCCATTCTATCAAATACTTGAGAGATCTCTATAGTACTTAATTCTGTGTACAAGGAAACCTAATGGCAGGGGGCTCAACGCCGACCCCAGAATAAATTGCAAAATTATAGAAGATTTATTTTATTTTTAAGAACTAATAATACACGTTACAGTACAGTACAATTTTCTGCTCGTTTATTTTAAATATTTTCACGGCGACTGGTCTTTGGTACACCTGGAGGAAGGGAAGGATTTTTTTAGAACTTCAGTTTTAAAAAAATGGTAGAGCCCAATGGTGGGCGATCATAAAACTCCGCTGGAGTCCGTCGTTGACCCCCCCCCCTCTGCCCACTCCTTCGTATGCGACGGAGGCACTCTGCCCAAGTGGCAACGGAAGAATTCTCTGAGCGATGCAGACTTCGACAATGTTTATCTGTTGTATCCTCTGGTTTAAATGTATGGTGAATTCGCTTAAACAGCTGGAACGCGGTTACCCAATCGGGAGCTTCGATGTCAATCATTTTAAGTTGTGACGAAGCTTCCGATTGGAAAATTGCATTTCAGCTGATCGCTTTCAATTAGCTGTACTTTTAAATGCAATATAGAGCCTGTCGAAACTAGTGAAAATGTGCGGGATACCGAAACTTTTCCTCCTCTTAGTGTTATTACTCAACAATTACTCTTTTTTTAAAAAAAATATAATCTTAAAATTTCGAGCACTAACGATGTACGCCGAAAATTAGATATGTGTGGATGTAGCTGTAGAAAAGTTAGAAAAGTTTTACGTATTAACTGTACGGAAAACCAAAACCATTGTTTAATGTTATTTAGTATTAAGCCTCGAAAACTAATGAAATGAGGGAGGTTTACAAATTCTAAAACAATACTATTGCTGTTCTCTACGAACGCAGTGTTAACCATTTTTTAGAAAATGTCATTGAATTTTTTTTACATTTTCATGCTTTGTACATATTTGTTGAAGGTAACTAAGGCAATGAAATGCTCCTGAACACTGTAACGTCAAAGCATAATGTATCACGTACAATTAGTATCACTGAATTTTTTGTGTCAGGCAATTACTGGACATTGGGTTGCGACATCACCAATCTTTGTATTTATGTAAGTTTTTTACTTAATCTTCGAACTGAAAATATTCGCTATCCAATTCACTTACTCTGCCGTCGTACTCACATTTTTGCTTACTGGCGGTGGACTAATAGAAGGCCTTGACACCCAAACGAACGCTTTGAACAAATGGCAGGAGATGAGCATTAATTCTATTAATTTTTTTGATTTTATTAACATTTAGTATTTATATTTTAAAACCGGCTAATAATAGCAACCGATAAAATATCTGGAGCCCACTACCTTTCATTTAAAGCCAAAATCACGAAATTTGGTTCAGTACAAAGCTCAAACTTCTTTCCAAACGAAAAATCTGTTTTAAGTATAAAGATTTTTACAAATTTCTAAGTGCAAGCTGTTTTAATAAACATCGTAACTACCATATTTTTATAAGCACTTTCTTCTATTCAAGCAAAAAAAGTCGGCCAATTTTTCAGAAAATTTTCAAAACGTCATAGGGACTTCATTTATAGTACCCCCAAAAATGAAAAAAAAATCTCAAATATCTCCGGATCGCCACAACGTTCCGTGGTGTGCGTTTTATCAATTTATTTCTTGAATATTATTATGCGAATACGAACCTTAAGAAGCCATGATGTCTTAACGGAATCCACAAACAAACACTTTAAGAAGAGACGTGGCTGGACAACTGTCTCGATGGAGGGATACTTCTCTGAATTTCAAGTGGTGTTCACTTGTTTAGCGACCTGTCATTTTGGCTCATTCTCAGGCGAATTCTTCAATAACTGCGGCTGCAAGAGCCCCTCCCCTCCCCCCGCAGCCTCTCTCCCGCCGAGCACAGGGGTATCTTGGTGTTTACGTTCCACCGGGATGAAGTCATCCTGAGCAGTGAGGCGAAAATAGCATGCGGCGCCCCCGCAATAACCTCGGCGACAATGCGTGCACGTAATATGCGCGTCTTTTCGCCGGAGGCAAACGAGCGCAGCAGCCTAGCACCACTCGCCCGGCGCCCCTACCACGACGAGGAGGAAGCTGGCGTCCCGGAAGTTCCTGGCTGCCGAGAATACGAACCTTAATGTGTTCGTATTTCGCCGCCTTCTCATTGTAGCGTCCGCCGAGGCGCTCCGGTTTTGTTAGGCTGGCCGAAGCGTCAACGACGATCGCGTGATGGACTTGACTAGCACCAGGCCTGGACGGTGCTATTGGAGGACATTAAAGGATTAAATTCGACACAAAAGTTAAAGTCCCAAGTAAAATATTTTCTGCTGCACAACTGTTTCTATACAACTAGAGACTATACCGAGCATCCAAAAGGAAAGTAATTTTAACAATGGCATTTAATGTATTATATATCATTTGGATTGTATAATTGTAAAGAACTGGTAACAAGTATTGTTCTCCAGCTTCTGAGTCAATGACCCCCATCTCGATCAGGTTTTCGTCCAGTTTCCCTGATTCTCGAGCAAATGCTGCGATGGCCCCTTGTTTTGCTTCTGGACATAAATGTAACTTCAAATTAACTTCTCGCCATATCACGTCATACACAGCTTTTAACTGTTTTGACGTAAATAAATGAAATAAATAAATAAAACGGTTCCGCCCTCCGATGGCCTTTTCTTCTTCGAGGAGCTCCGTCCACCTATTTGCGACTGCGGCTGTTTTAACTTGTTCTAGTATCCTATTGTGGCGCAGTCGCCAGATCGGGGAGTGGGTGCGGCCCTCCGAGACCACATGGGCGTTCGTTTCGGAGGTGGGGGAGTTAGTGTTATCGGCATGTTTGCAGCCGCGGCGGCAGAAGCGCTTGTCCCTGGACTGCTAGGGTTGGTGATTAAGCGGCCAAGAGGAATTGAGGCCGATTGGATGGATTTGTAAATCGACGGCCTTATATTCACTTCCGGCAGCAAGAAGAGAGTTGATTCTTTACCAGCGACTGTGCGGCCACGAAGATTCCTTGCTGCGCCAATTCCCATCACAACGTAGACCGGGGAAGGTGGCTCAGGGCATAAACTGCATGTCACTGTGGTCCATCTGAGCGGGAGCTCCTAGGTTCGAGTCCCGACGGTGGCAGGATTTTCGACGCTAGCTTGTTAGCAGTGTCGAATTGAGTCGCTGTTTGGAGAAGAAGTCTGGCAGCCGGCTGCTCTGATCGGTTTTCCTTGGTTTCTCCGATCAAAGCCAGGCGAATGCCGGAGCAGTACTGTATCAAATGGACTAGAGACCGCGCGCAATTGCACCTTCCTCTTCGTTATCGTATCCTATCCTCACCCATCACACACACACACACACTAACATACACTACACTACTACACATGCCTGATGGCCGGTCGGGAGCTTGGATCTTGGCCCGCCTGGGGCCGTGTTCCGCTGTTGGGAGATACGTGATTGGGAAAACTCCTCTAGCTGACGGTAGGTCAGCGCCTGATCTCGCCATACAGCGGCGAAAAGCGCCTCTTCCCCTGCAAAAGCATGCAATACATTTACAGGACTAATGACCGTGGTAGTTGACGTGCCAGGAATCACGAAAACAATCAATCAAACCGTCACTACTTAACATACGCTTCCTGAAATAGTGGTGGACGAGCAGGTGTTGCTTGCCGGGCCCGTGTAAAGAACGGGTGCAGGCGTTTGTGGATGCATTTAAATAGCGGTATATGACACCTGTGCCAGCGCACAGACATTGGCAGTGTGCGGCCTCTTCAACCAGGTCGGCCCTCGCATGCTCCCGTTCCAGGGCCCAACTGTTCAGTACCTTACATGCGCTATCTACTGCCTAAAAGTCTGCTTCCGTTGTCGCTTTCAGCACTCCGTCTCTCCTCCCTGGCGGCGTATAGGAAAGCCGTCGAGGGAAGGGCCAGGAACTGCCAGGCTCTGCCAGGCTCTTGCACGAAGTGCAAGATCGAACGGACCCATGCGGAGCGGAAACACCGAGGCGGGCTACACGAACTGGCACAGTGCATCAATCGTGTAATGGTCATGGAGGCGTGATTGAGCTATGTTGTCTAGAATGCTCCAGCAGCCCGGTCCAGTTTTCCACTAGGCGAAATCCAAAAGGGCGTCCTAGATAGCCTCCCCAGCCACCATGGCGGGCATTATGACATCCCCGCGTGAAATGTCGACTCCTGTACCCGCCGACGTATTTCACAGAGGGTACGGCCTGTCGCCGCCGAGCAGCAGCTGCAGGTCCGCTGGGGCCGTGGCAAGGAGTCGCAAATAGTAGATCAGGTCGCGTAGGTCAAAACAGCTCGACTAGAGTAGGTCGACTACGCGAAGGACGGGGTCAGTCAGAATGTTGAAAACTTAAGAGACCACTGAGAGGGCACCACTGTCGGATGCCGCACTGGATAGGAATAGGGGCAGCCCCTCTTCAGTTACATTTCAGTCGTCGTTTGCTTATAAATATCGGCAACCGTGATTCGGAAACCGGGCCTACTCCAACTGCCTCGCTCGCAGCGCGGCAATGGGGGGCCGCCCCGAACACATTGTGAAGACCCAAGAGCGCCAAACACATGTGAGTCCGACCGATTTGGGCGCGCTGGAGTTCACGTCCGAGCAGGGAATTCTGCCCCAGCCTGCCATCGAATAGCCGGAATCCCTTTGTGCCGGCGAAAGGATTTCATTCTCTTCGACCCATCAGTCGAAGCGGGTGACCCAGAGTCCTGTGTGCAACTTATACATTGTTTAGATTTATTTAGTCAAGAAACAGTAAAAACTGTATGAGACGTATGGGGGAGAAGATCATCTGCGCACGTTTACTTGAGTTCCAGAATCCCTTCCCATCATTTTAACTATAAATAGTTGAAATATGAGTAAAAATTAAAAATAAATTAATAAAATTTTAAAAAAGCGCGAGATTAGCGACATTTGAAGAAAATAGACATTTTCGTTTCCGAGTTCTTGGCATCGTTAAACGAATTGCAAGTATGATTTTTCTTCATTGCTAACAAATAGTAACTTGCACTTACCTCTACCCCTACCACTACAAGCAAAAGGAGAGTTCATCAAAACGTGCGCATAGTGAAGCTGCATTTACGTTCAGAAGCAGAACAAGGGGTATCTCAGCATTTGGTCAATGGATCAGGGAAACTGGACAAAAACCTGATCGAGATGTGGACATTAGGTCATGGGTCGTCAGTTCGAAGGGTCTCCCCTGCCCCCGTCTTTGGTACTAATGTAGTACGGGATCGACGCCAGTCATCAGATATGCACTCGATCTTTTTAACTAGGTCAAGGATGGGGTTGTAAGCTTGGCTCTTAGGTCAAGTACTATGGTGCGCGATCAAGTGCAGGGAACGTGCCTGTAACATGCGTAGAATACGTGAGGGATGATACGGGGCAACTGGGTCCCAATTTGGTTTTTAAGCAGTGTTCCTATCGAAATTTCCATAAAATTGACCGTTTCTTCTGAGTACCTCCCGCGGGGTAACGTGCGTGGATCGAAATCGAGTAGAAACTCGAAATCTATGTAAAATTACGTTGACGCATCCATGGGCTCTTCATGACGAGCCTGTAACGCCTTAACATATTATTCAGGGGCAGGCCGTTTGAATTTGGGATTCAGTGGGAAGCGATTTCCACTTTTAAAGACAATGTGCGAAATGTTCGCCTGGTGCAGCCAGTTATTTATATTGTACACTTTTCAGGCAAAACCAATCTCATAAAACTAGGTACATTGGAAAGATATTGGAGATATGGAGAATGTTTATAAATTTGGAAGATAGTCTTCCGATTTTATGTCGCTATGACGTAATGGAAAAGAAAAAAAACTTCCAAAAACAAATTTTTTTTGCAGAGCATGAAGCTTCTGCATGTGTATATTGGGGGAATCAGACACAGTGCCAACAGGCTGAAGTATTATGTTACGAGTCATCCCAACGTTGCAATGGAATCAAAGATTGTCCCTCGGGAGCAGATGAATCTGGTTGCAATGGCTGCAGACCAGAAGAATTTCTTTGCCTGAATGGAGATGGGTGTTACACTCGACAGCAACTCTGTGATGGGATTCCTGACTGTGTGGACTTCTCAGATGAAGTGAATTGTGGTAGGTGATTTTCTTTCTCTTCGTGTAGTTGTTGCGTTTTTTATTTATTCTTTTATAATGCTCTTCCACTTCCATGCTATGTGGTGTTCTTTTTTTAAATTTTTTTTTTTTTTTTGTGCATTTTTACTTTTCATCAATTTTGAGGCTGTCTGCCCTATGTGTTTACTGTATTTGTTACATGTTTTCTGCCTTCCTCGTGTTTTGCACAACTTTCATTGCAAGAAGTGAGAACTCCAGCTTAAGAACTACTATAGCCATGACCATAAAACGTAGTGGATCTTAAATTTAGTGTTTGAAAAATGTTTATGTACCTTGTAATGAAGAGCAGATATGCCAATTATGTTATTGTCATCTTGTTTCGGCTAGCAACCTCATTTACCTACATAATTGTTTGCTCATTTGCATCCTGTTGCATTCAACATTTTCATCTGAATGCCAGGGCAGAAAATTTTATCTAGCAGTTTGTATTTTCTAAGCTGTGAAATGATTTTGTAGGGTATTGTCCCAGTGGAATGGCTGCCTGCAGTGCTGAGCACAGACATTGCTTTGACATGAGACAACGATGTGATGGACAGTTGGACTGTCCTTGTGGGGAGGATGAAGTAAATTGCAGTAAGTCACATCCAGAAAATAAATTTGTATAATTGAAAAGATGTACAAAAATATAATTTCAATTAAAGGAATAAGCGTCTCCTCCCCATCAGATTCCTGTAAGATGTTCTTATACATTCGTTGAGTTTAGTTTACTTTATGCCTTATTAAGTGTAGTTAGCTTTATGCCTTATTTAAACGTAACGAGTACCACCTTTGTATGTCCAGAAAAGTACACCAACAAGTAAATCAACTACAAAAGTTTGTTATTCACATCTAATTGCAAATTGTATTCATACTATCCTCACAATCCTGTGTACCAGAAGTTGTCCAACAAAACAAGTATGGGCGTCGTCACCAGGAGGTTTTGTCAGTACAATCCAAAGTAACCAATATCCAATTAGAACCATCAATATAACGAGGCATGGTCAGTGCAGGCATCATCACAATAATGGACACTCATATCACGGAGTGTATCAATTCCGTAGTAGATCATTCCATTTCAGCACCAGTTTTCTACATTTAGATTCATATTACTCATTAACTGCTGGTATGAACTTTAGCATGGGTAGAGGGGACAAGTACAGAGAGAGGGAGCAAGGTATAGAGATAAAGACGTAAAGATAGTAAAAGACAGGAATTATATCATATCAAAATTCACAAAACTAGACCTTGTATAGATGTAATTATGGACGTTTGGCTTCATATTTAGGGGAACTCAAATGAAAATTTACATTTAATGCAAACATTAGCCAAAATAATTGTCTAAGGAAAGGTTTGTGCTTGTCCATCAGATCCAGCTTGTCCTGGGAAGATTGCATGTGCCAACGGCAATGGCTGCTTCACACCCAGTGACTTGCGCAATGAAGGGCGTATGTGCTTGGCTCCTTTGGACATTGATGGGTCTCGCTTACTGGGTGTGCTGGCACATAGCAAGTTCCGCTGTGACAACGGGCAATGCATTTCTTCCTCCCTTTGGTGTGATGGCAAGGATAACTGTGGAGACAACAGTGATGAACAAAGTTGTGTGAAGGTGTGTAAAACAAATGGATAATCGTTTGTGGAAATGCATGCATTTTTTATATTAATTAATTTATTTAAATAGTTATTAGCTAATACTTGCACTGATAATACTATTGTATTGATTGCTACATACTGATTAGTATATATATGAGGGTATGTATGCATGTATGTATGTGTATGTGAATTATGAAATTTCCAAGAGTAAATGACTTTTTATATCTATTAGATCTAAAATATTTATCACACAATCTAAAGTTAAAGCACAACTTGGAAGTTAAAGAAGGTGCTAGACAATGAATTCATTCTGGAAATAAAAACAACTCTGCATAATGCATTCAATTTATAGTTATTTTTTGGCAGACCAAAAATGATATGTTTCACTACTACAAGAGCACTGTAGATAAATGATATTAAAATCTCTCAAATCAACATTGTATAATGCATGTCAAAATGTTGTAGTAGATTCTGTTAAAGTTATATTAATTAAAAGCTACAATCTTTTCCAAATTCTCCGTATATTCCTAATGTGAAGTTGATTCATTCTTATTTGCATTGAATTAATTAAAATTATCAGATGTCAGAGATAATTTGGGAAAATTTTCTTGAAAAATACCTAGCTTTTGATTTAAATCGGTGAAAGTTTTAAAAATCTGTCGATTGAAATCAACCATCTGAGTGATGGCCACACCGCGTCCTTTGTTTGATTTGCGCTGTGCAGAACTCTGTGATCACGGCGGCCATCATGGGCGCGCTGACGTGCGGCCTGCTGCTGGTGGTGGCGGTGGGCTGCATGTGCCGCCTGTACAGCGGGCGGCTGCACGCGGCGGCGCTGGCGGCGGGCGCTGGGCCGGGGTCGGGGGCGGGCGCGGGCGGCGGGCCGGCCTTCTGGGGCGCGGCACTGGGCGGGCGCGCGCGACCGCCCGCCGCCTGCGGGCGCCGCGCCGCGCTTGCCCGTCCGCCGCCGCCCCGCCGCGCCGGCGCCCGATCGCGCTCTACAGGCCCGCGCGCCGCCGCCGGCTACACGTGGCGGTGGCGGAGGCCGACTACCAGCAGCTGACGCGGCTGCAGCCCGTGCGCGCCCCGCCTCGCTGGCGGCGGCCGCCGGCGACGGCCGCTCCGGGCCGCCGCGCGCGCCGCACGCCTCCGCCGCCGCCGCCCGCGCGGCCCGCCGCCGCCCCGCCCCCGCCGCCTCGCCGCCCCGCCCCCGGCCGCCGCCGCCGCCGCCGCCCCGGCCCCGTCACGCTGGAGACGTCGCTGGCGGGCGAGGCGAAGCGCGGCGGGCCGTCGGGCGCCGGCGGCGGGTCGGCCTGCAGCTCCAGCGCCTCGTCCTCGCTGTCCCCCAGCCGCGACAGCCTCACCTCCTCCACCAGCCTCCTGTCGTTCCTGTCGGGCGCCGACGACGACGCCCCGCTGCTGGTGATTCCGCCGTCGTAGGCGCTCTCCGTTCGTGACGGCCACGACTGCTAGCGATGTGCTGTCGCGTTCACTCTATTGGGGCACTTGCATGTAAATGCCAACAAAATGTACTCTTAGGTGATGATTATTTCATTCATTTCAGTCACCTCAACTGAATGTGACGCAGTTTCTATCGACAAAAATATCTTGCATAAGAAGAACTTGAACGTTACACTTCTTCACAGTTGTATAACATGACAAAACGAAAGCAGAGACAGCGGCATTATGGCATGAATTTTTCAAAGTGGTAATTAAAACACAAATAGAGTTATTTTATAGTTAAGACATTGAACAGCATAAGTTTCATTAGTTGTTTTACTCAAAACAGACATTGTTCCTTCAATTTGTTTAGTAAAATTTAAACTAATGTACTGCTCTCTAAAAATTCAAATTATGTTGAAAGAGGTAGAATGTATATGCAATAATTTTTTGCTTTTAAACTTAAAAAATGCAAATTGCACATGTAAGCGTGATCACACAAAACTCTCCAAAACTGAATTTACTGATGAATCTGCACAAAAACTGCCTATTACATTCATGTACAAAACTAATACATGATTAGTACAAAGTCTGGACATACTAGATTTATTTTCTCATTCAAATATTAGAAATGATTTTCTATTAAATAGAGTTAAATGTGGGTCTAATCATTGTTATATCTTGACAATCCCCCTTCTCACTAGAATAATAAATTGTTTCATCTTAGATCTACAACAAAATTTCAGTACATAGTATGTTAATTAGACTGAGAGTATGGTGTATTGATCATCATTAGTATCTGAATTCTTAACAAGGAACAGGGTATTTTTGTTGGAATCATTTCATAAATTAAAATAATGAAAAATTCAAAGTTTAATACAACTTAGAACACTTAAGTGCAGAGACGGATCACAGTGTTTTAAAATGTATGTGAGCAAGGACGTATCTATCCAAGCAGATGTTGGGGTGTTCTTCACTCTCAGAATGGGTATCAGCTGCGATATACGCGCAGTACTTTCTTACAGACAATTAAGCGTGCAAAGGCAGATTGGATTGTCTTGAGATGTCTTTTGCTTGGCTTTCCCATGTCCATGCTGGCAGGGTGCAACATTGTGTGCCTTCCACTTTGAAAACAGGCTCAGAAATATTAAAGGATATGTTCTATGGAAAGTGTATCCCATATTTTATTGAATTTTTCCTGTAGTTATAGCCCATGTCAAATGCTATGCCACTGCTTATTCATGTTTTTGAATCTACATAAGTGTGACTTGTGGTTCTTATAAGTAAATGTTTTGTTTTCAAAGTTTTGCAATTATCCTCAGCGTATTAATGGATAAACCATGTGCTCGAAAACTGAGATTTTATGGTTGGTGTTTTTGTAAGACTGCTATTTAGTGTTCCTCTTTTACTATTTATTTCTTCTTTGTAGTAATCAAACACTGATGTACTCCAATGGCCATACCAACAACAGAATGAATTCAAGTACTGCTCTCTTCAGTTATTTTTTTCTCTTTCCTTTTAATGTCAGAACAAAAAATATAACAAAATTGAAAAAAGAGCCTGAATCAAAATTCATGCCTGTATTGATTTTCAGGGAATTTTCTCTTTTAACATTCACATCAGAACTAGAACTTCCTGTCTGCAGATATCTCTTGGCAAACCAGTAATTAGGCAGCTCAAGTACTGAACATAATAAATTGTTTTGGGCTTTAATTTTTGTCCCTGTTATGAGTTTGCAAGAGTGCTCAAAGTGCAATCTTATGATTGGAGTTTGGCACTCTCGCTTTCACAGCCTCGTTTTCTTTTATTTCACAAGGTGCTAGTAGTCAGAACAATTTCAATAGGTGTGCAAATGAATATTTGTTTTTGTTTTTATGTACTGCTTAAAAATGTCAGTGGAACAGTTGTTGTATTAAATACCTTGAATGTTTTTAATGTAGTGTGTGTTCCATTCAGTATTATCATTAAAGCAGCATTGTTTTACTCTTTGTTAAAAGAAATAAAGGAAAATCCAAGACTAGTACATTGGAGAACTTGAATTTTCTTAATGCTAGCCTAGCTCTATCCAATTGATCTTAGTAAATGATATTTGAACATGTGCTGGCAACAACAACTGGTTAATTAATGTAGACAAACTGGAGAATACAGCAATAAGGGGCCATTAGACCTCTCCCTCCCCCTTTTCTTATAACACCAACTCCCACATATGAAATTTTCACACCCCCACACTTCATCTACAGAGAAAAAGAATAAAAGTTGCATGAAATTTTATACGTACTTTAATACAGTTTTTACACAACATTTTATTAATTAAACATTCATTTATAGTATGCTAATAAATTTCAAAAGTTATAAGTGCAATATGCATTTTAACATTTTTATATATATGTAATACAAGGCAATCTTCCTTTTCATTTGATCCGAAAGTAATAAGAAATATTGCAGAAACTTTCATTGTTACTTCAATGCCCTCTGTGTTCATTTTTAATACTCTTGTATGAAATATCTCTTCCCAAGGATATTCTTTTCTTAATAACCTCCAAGACATTTTTATAAAATTCTCTGGTTTGCATAAGACAATTTGATGTGTCTAGAAAATATATGGAATGAGTCTTGCAAATTATGAATAAATTATTTGACTCTGAAGTATTTTGATGTATATCAACATTTTAACACTGATAAAAGCACCAAAACTGTTGTGTCAAGTTCAAAAAATTTCTTACTTTTGCAAATTGCATCCTAGTATGATTTCTTTACTAAATGTGCATCACTGGATATGTGGCATTCAAGCCCAGAATTTCTCAGTGATTGAATGTGTACCTGGATAGGTGAAAATGGCATTCTTAACAGAAAAATCTCATCATTTAATTCTGCTTTATATAGAATACACTATCTTCAAAAGATAACATATTGGATATGTAAGACCAACATCAGTAAAGCTATATTTTGAGAATAAAATTAAAAAAAATAAAAAAAATGTACATATCTCTACAAGCACAAATATTTATGTAAAATCACAAATTTAAAAACAAATTTCAATATGTACAAAATATATATCTAATTGAAAAATAAAAATTTGTACATTGATGTAGATATAACTGTAAATGTGTACTATACTTAGAACAAATATCAACATTCAAATATATGCCTTTTGCCATAACACTGTTGCATTTCATTTACAAATTCATGACTCACCCTCCTCACATTTTCCAATACACTGAACTTCAAAAATAAAATTAAAAAAAATCACATTTTAACTACATTTTGTAACTACTTAAAAATAGGACTAGTTTAGGAATATAGTATAAATTGAGATGCAGCAAAAAAGAGCAAATGCGATCAGCCTTTGCTTTGAACATTGTATCAGTAGGACGGTAGTAAACAATTTCCAGAGTTATCAGGCACTGAAGATTATGGCAGTCATCCAGGACACCATTTATTTGTATAACAAAATATCAACTAGTATAAGAAAAGAACTACAGTATCTGCCCCTCATTTTATGGTCTTGTTAAAAAATTTAGTGATTTCAGTTACAAGTAAAAATATGGAAGAGCAAGTTATAGTGTATGTCAGTACAAAGGTCATAAAAACAATAGGCAAACAAAAACTTTAATATAAATATATTGTTTTCTTAAAGATGCTGGCAGTATCTAGCTGATGTTGATGATGATGATCTTTCTCGTTCACGACGAAGTTTGTTGTCAAGCTCTGCCAACTGACGCAGGAAGCCATCGTTGGGACCAACAGCACGGTTCTGGCGCACAATACGAAGTGCTTCTTGGGCAGTGTACTTCCTTTTGATCATGAGATATGAAAGCACACAGGTACTGGACCGTGACACTCCCATCAAGCAATGCACAAGGACTTTTCCTGTAGCAAAAAAATGAGACAATTTCACTTTACAACATACTTTCCTTCAAATCAGTACTCAGAAAGTTCACTCAACATTTTTTACGTTTTTATTGCATAATTCTCTCATCACTTCCTACCTCCACTTGTGACTCCCCCTTCAATGAAGTCTGCTGTTTCATAAAAGTAATCTGAAATGTTAGCCAATGGAAGATCAAGGAGGTGTATCCCCTTATACTTTATTCCAGTGTCTTTATAATAGGCGCTATTGGTATTAACCATTCCAAATGCTGAGCCTTCTGCAGTATTGAGCACATGAGTAACACCAATTCGTTTCAAGTAGGCCTTGTTTCTGGCAGAAGCACTGCAACAATCAAATTATTAGAACTATTAGAAAGTTTCCCATATTAATTAATTTGCTTGACATACGAAAATTCAACTTACGCATCACCAATAAAAATATTAGGATACACTTCATCACAATCTACTCCCACGGATATGCGATTAAGGGCCGAACTTGCATAACCCGGGAGAGGTTTTACAATCACCCTTGTGTTATATAGTGTTTCACGCAAAAGCTGCTCCGTAGTTTCATTTCCATTGTTAAGGAACCCAACTGGATGCTTCAACAAAAAAGAAAAATGAGTATTATCACAGTCATTGCATAAGACAGACTCTACGCTTTTCTTATTTCAGGATAAACAAGAACGTAAATTCCAATTTTCACAATTCAAATTTTTAATCACTCATACGTATCTGCTATCATTTACCTTATTCCTCCACGATGTCATCATCTTGAATTCTGTAGAAAACCAGGAACCTCTTTCTCTAAATATAGATATTACAGCCCCGGCTTGCGGGGGTGTGGGAAGGATTACTGCGATGATTCAACATTTGGTTACCATTGCAATGCAAAATTTTGCCGAAAGAGAGCGTAAGTGCATCAAATAGTTTGTATTTTCCCCAGAAGAGAGGGCTACTTCGCAGCGGCGCCCCTAGTAGCGCTACCTATGCACCACAATCCGACAAATTTGACGTGTGATCACGTGATGATCGTGTACATTTTGTACAATTCTGTTCATTCTATGTAATGTTCAGCCTGGCTATTGAGTGCTATTGAGTATTGACGCGATAGCAACTGAATTGTCGATCAAGACTGATCATGACCGATTAAAACTATGTTCTATTTATTCATTTTAGCCTGATGATGGAGGTCAATTATTGTAATTTCTCGAAATTTCTGTTCCTGTATCGATGGAGATTTTTATAATACAAATGAAGTTTCTCTGAAAGTATTATTAGTGTTCTGTTGTGTCTGTCGTTAAATTCGATGTCTATGGGAATTTTCAATTTGAATTGTCCTTATTTATAATCTTCCTTAGTCCGCTTCTATTTAACGATTTGATTGCTTTATAGTTTTAATTTATTTACGCCAGAAACAGTTAAAAACTGTGTGTGTCGTGCTATGGGGAGACGTTAAATTGAAGTTACATGTATGTGAAAAGGCAAAACAAGGTGCTATCTCAGCATTTGCTTTAGGATCGGGAAAACTGGACGACAACCTTATCGAGATGGGGGTCATTGACCCAGAAGCTGAAGTACAATACTTGTTACAGGCTATTTTGAATTATATAATCCAAATGGAAAATCATAAATTAAATGCCATTGTTAATATTAATATTGATTTACACTTGGATGCTCTGTATATGCTCTAATTGTATAGAAACAGTTGTGCAGCAGAAAATATTTTACTTGAGACAAACTTTAGTATCGAATTTAATCGTTTAATGCCATCTGGCAAGGCGTTGTAATATAATATACATGTATTGTATGTTCATTTTTTGTAGTGAGCTGTTGACATTGTCACCAGATGAATATGATTACTATGTCGAGTGTTGTTATAGACAAGGGCGTTTGCTAAAAATATATTCCCGCCCTTAAGTAACTCTTTTTTTGACAAAAACCATTGATTCATATATCAAGACAATATAATGCTAAGATATTTATACCTACTAGATTGATAAAGGGAAACTTTCATGTGGGATTTATTCGTACAATTATTCTTTATAATTTAAACGTCTTGGAGCTATAATATGTATTTCCCCAGAATATTATGCCATATCTCAGGCGGAAGTGAACATTCGCGAAATATACACGAGGAGTATGGAGGCTGACTGAATTTGAAATAATTCTGAAAGCGTAGCATAAAAATGTTGCTACCTAAACATCAGTCAATGGCACACCGTTCATTTTCAATTGAGTACAGAGCTGTTTATTTGAAAGCTAAAACTGCATTGAGACCGTTGCTTTCTTTCTCAGTTCATAATGCCCATGGGTTTCCGAAAATTTCGACATGTGCTACATTTGATTAAGTATAAATCCGATCAGCTAATTCATGGAAGAATATCATTCCATATCCAAGAATACAAACAAGTCCACGGAATCGTGGATGAATAGTTAACGTGGTAATATAAAATTGTGTCAGGCGCGGATCCACGGGGGAGGGAAATCCCTCCCCCCGTTACATTTTATAGTAACTATTAATTTTAAGTTGTCACGATACTTTCAAGCAAACATATTTTCGGATAGTCATTAAAACAAATAAATTGTAGCACAGTCGAGCTGAGTGTAGCCTTGTCATTTTACAAAATCCGAAATATGACACATTCAACAAAAACATTTGTAATTTCCCCTCCCAAAATGTGTCTCTGGATTCGCCCCTGATAGTGTTAAACTACGACGGAATCTTATTCTGTATCAAGTTCACACCACAGCATAGAGCACTGTTTGTCAATGCCTCCGCAGTTCCTCTCAGGTTTCTGTTTCCTCTCTGCATCAGTGTACGAACATTTCTTGATACCCTGCCCACATCAAATTTGCGTTTCAATTGTTTTTTCCCTTCATTAAGTAATGTTGGTCAAACTGATTGTTTTATGTTGCCCGATGTTGTCAGCAGTTGCCAGAAACATGGCAGTCGGGGGTGAAGATTTTGATTCTTGGCTTAGTGTGAAATTGAAAGCGTTGAATACTGATGAAGGAGTGTTTGGTTCCTACATAAAAGGAATTTTAGCAGGCGAAGAAGAAACCGTTGAAGATAAAACAGAAGCATTAGAGGGAATACTTTCTGAGATAACCGTAAGAATTGTTTTACCTCGTGGGGTAATGATCCCTTAGAGTTATGAACTGAAAATAGTTTTATTTTTGGTAGAAAGTGACAGAAATACCTATTATTTGTAAAATTTAACAGATATTTCTATCTTTACTAAAATGTGATGATCTAATACTAAGAACATGGGTTTTTCTGCAATGTAGGAATAGTTTTATATTTTGTTCATGTAGGAAAATGACATCCCTGCTCATTGTCGAGAGATTATGGATAAATGGCAAAACGTGGGCCAGGGACAAGCCCACTCGAAAGAATCCGCGGAGGTAGTAGAGGATGTAGATGTGAAGTTGGCCCGACTTTTGGAATCGCAAGCTCGTCCTACAACTGTTCAGAGGACATACACTGAAGAGGAGCGTCGTATTCGGGAGGCCATTCTGGCACAATATAGTCAGGTAACGTGTACTTGCCTTTTCAATTAATATAAGATTAATTTACTAATTTATATTAGATATGAAAAAGTATTTCTTAGATTTTATTTTTACATAATGCAACTAAAAATGCTTATGATGCATAGGAAGGAAGAAGTGCTTCAAGTTGGTCAAGTAATGTTTTACAAGATTTCTTATAAGTCCTAAGCCTTTAATAGTCAATACATGTGTGGTTTAAATGCTGACTACCATTATTTGCCTCTGTTAATTAGATTAGTTGCATTTCAAAAGCTAATACATCAAAGATGTTTGTGTCAACATTATTTTTAGTTTATTTATTGTTAAATGGTTTATAATCATTTTAGTTTTGTTAGTCTTTCTCCTGTCACTTTTTATATTTTAAAGTCCCAAATAGAATTAATACATGTTCTTCCAGAAAAAATTATTTTTGCTGGTGTTTTCTCTCTTGTGTCAGATTGGTCTTTCATAAAATGACACTTTTCGTGAATGTGCTTGTTATGTCTAATAACCTATAGATTAATGGCTCAATTAATTCTTCATTGAATGTTTAATATTCATTAAAATATGCACTTGTCTTTATATACAGTATCAAATTGGCTGATTGGTTCTGCTCAGACTTGATCCTATCTTGACATTGAACCCATTAAAGGGTTTCAAATAATTTGACACACTCAAACAAGCAGGTTAATTTACAATTACTGTCTTCTTTGCTAAATTCTTTGGTTCCTTATAGATAACTCTATCCCCTTTTAAAGCTTGAAAATTAACTTCTTTATCCTTGGTGTTTTGTAATGTGCTAAATCTCGTGTTGTTCCACTGATAAGAATTAAATGCTTACCAAAATTTCTTGATATTGAACAATGTCAATTGATAATCTTTGTCATGACTGATTTACTTTCTGTTCTGGTCTCTTTACTGGAAGAGTTTTTCATAACCTTTTTCTCTAGATTGTCTTCAAGAAATTTCTTCTAGTTCAACTAAAATTTTGTTGCTTATGCATAAAATAATTTTCTTTCGATACAAGTTTTGTCTTTTACCCTTAAGTTGAATTAATTGCTGATTCATTGAAATCTAATAAGTAATCATCTTGTCCAATGAGTAATCATCTCCACTTAAATTTTATAGCAATAAAATTGTTTGTTCTTTTTCTCTTTCACGTGTTAATCCAAATTCACGATTGAATGAAGTCCTGTCTTATTAGTCTTATTAGTATTTTCTGATTGAGATACAAGTACATTTGACAGGTGGCCAGGTGAAACATGGTTACCTAATCAGAAGCTTAAATTTTGTAATGGAAGTTATTGATATCTGCATCCCAGATCACATGTCAAATGTCTTTATCTTGTAATAGAATAATTTAGTTTATTGATTACCGATTTTCTGATTATCAGTAAAGACATTTCAGTAATCAAAAGTTATATCTACGTTATTGCTCTCTTTGTAAGATTCCCCATGACTTACAGCCTAGGTGAGTTGTAGTTGCATACATCCAATTTTCTTTCTTTGATTTTATAGCGTTCTGTTAGCTATATAGATTTTTAACGTGTTGTGCATTTTAAATTTAATTTTCTTCTCTGTGTCTTCTCTCTATTTTTCTTCTTCCTTCAATCATTGTTTCTCTTTACTCGTTCTCTTAGGCTTGTTTATCGTGCCCATTTCTCTGCAAACCTGCTCATAGAAAAATGTCCATGTTTACTTTCTCATTTCTGTGTCTTTAACGTCTTTGTTTTTGGTGTCACACTTGTTTTCCCAGCTATAAATTTCTTTATTAAAACCTTGACAGAAGTGTTGTTTTGTTCGTGTTCTTCAATTACTCAAAATTCTTATTATGAGTTAATGTTTTCAATTTGTGGTGTGACATCATAAACACTTGATCAACATAACTTCAACTTGCTTTGTTTCAAGATAAAGTGATATTTTGAAGGTAAGAAAGGCATAAATTGTGAAAATATTACATAACTACAATAATATATTACAAGAAAGTATGTGCTGTTGTAGCAATGAATTTGAAGTTTTGGACCCTCTTGTTCAATGAGATTATTGAAAATAGGAATTTTTTCCTTAAATGAATTTTTCTCCAATTCTTTAATTAAAGTCTTGTACAAAAATTGTTAGTTTTTGGGCAATTTTGAGTGAAATATGTTAAATATTAAAAATAAGGTTTTCTCAGAAATGGTTCCAATTTCATTTATTTATTTTTCTTCTTGTATGGTTAGTGCTAAATGCACTGAATAATGACATCGTCAAATATATGTATTGTTTTGATTTTTCAAAAATTACTTGAATGTATTTTTTTATGTCTCCCATGTCCTTAATATTTTTACTATGAACGAGTTTACGCATTATTGAATTTATGAGTATAAGTGCTTTAAACGATTTTTTATGAAGTTTCTGGAAAACTCAAATTTATTTTATGCAAATGAGCTTGAAATTTCTAACAAGCTTCAAGCAACATTTTCTCCGAAATGGGCCCAATTTGTTGAACGTCGAGTCAGTTTTCCCTTTTTTTCTGGCGTCGATTTGGGGAGGGGGTTGTAATATTTTCGCAATGCTATTTCTTTCAGCTGTTCTAAGTTATACTGATATGCCTTGTTGCTGATTTTTCAATAAATCACAACCACACCTTAAAGAAGACAATCGATTGAAAGGTTCGCTGCCCTTGTTTTGCGATGTCAGGGTTTGCTTACTGAACTGCGATGCTGTAGAAGGAGGTGGTTCAGAGACTGAATAACGAGGACGGCCGCGCAGACTTTTCCGAATCAAGTACCTAAACATACTCTTCTTAGCGGATATTTCCAATACAGAATAATCACGAGCACATTCATTTATCTTCTATAGCCTTTCGTTGACTCGAGGAAAAGTGAAACAAGATTATCCTTAGTACCTCTTGGCAATTTGTTCGCAAAATGACACCCCAGAACGCCGAAGAAACGCGGTGAAGTACTGGAAGTTAAAAGCTCTTTAGTATCGACTATTCTCTCTTTGTACCACGACAATACTTCTAGCAGTCGCGTGTAAGGTTTGAGATTCTACATCCGACCCGGTACTAATACACTAAGCAGTAATGGTGCGTTTTATCCTCCCTGCGTGGACGAGAAGAGCGGAAGATTTACTTATCGGAGTTATCGGACTTCATCGCTGTGCTGCACGAACAGCAGTTGAGGTTGAGCGGCAGTGGCCTCCCATTGGAAGCGCCAATATCATTGATTCCTTTGCATTGTTCTCGTGGTTTGACAACTTTGAGCGTTTTTACTTTTTAGCATACGTGCGTACGTACGGAGTCATATACTACGTAAAAGAGAGAAAGTAACGTAATCCTACGAAAAATCGATTTCGAGATTTCTACTGAAATACATTTTGGACTTTCCTGATACCGAAAAAGTGTTTTTTCCTTCAAAACGTATGCCTGTCTGTGAACACTAGCGCCTTAATTCTCTACCTGGGATTTTTTCCAAACTGAATCGATCTCTGTCGATCTGGCCTTACTCGAAGATATGAGATTTTGAAAAACGCATTAATTTTTGGGAGTGCTTTACATGAAGGCCCTGGGAAGTTTTCAAAAGTCTCAAAAATATCTCAAAGATTTTTATTTAAATTTCTTATAAGAATAAAGTGAAATGCACTTATAAACACGGCATAGGTAAGATTTTCCCATGAATTTTCGATTTTTTTTTGTCGTTACATTAGCGGCATTTATTTGACATTATTGCATTTATGTGTCCACGTGCTTTAAATGACATCGTAGAAAGTCTCTCGAAAACTAAAGTTTTCTGAGAAAAGAGCTCAAATTTTCGCATTTTCAGGAACATTCAAACGCCATATACTCAAAAATCTCGAAATTGTTTCTTTCAACTTTCTGTATGGATTGACAGAAAGGCGGACCGAGGCAGAGGTAGACAGAAAGACAGACGCAGAGAAAGAAACAGAAGTAGAGAAAGGGAGAGATAGAGGTGTATATAATACACACATACATATTATATATGTGTGTGTATTATGTAAGCAATATTGATTCATCTAGAGCATTCACATAGAGCAGAATAACAAAATATCGGGAAAATTCGCTAGATGGCGCTCTAAAACTCCTAAACGAAGCGTTCTAGGGCATTAAAAACTAGAATTTTAAGGCTAAGGACATCAAAGAGACGTATGTCACACCGTAATCTATTGTGCGTTCATCCTAAGAAAAATCCTTATGTAAACAGAAGAAATATTGCGCCGCACTACGCTTCTGATTTATAACTCCTAGCACACTGCTTTCAATGACGCGAGTGGCATGTCCCACCAATTCAAATGGAATAGCAGCTGTCATGCAAATGTCATGTTCACGCAACTAATTTACTGACGATCAGTCTGCTTCAAGAAGTGGTTGTCAATAACCGAATGTCAATTTGTACAAATTATTCGTAAGTTCTTGATCACAATTCACAAGCTGCCACAATTTCGCAAGCGTTGGTGTTTCCTTTCTACACTTTTGCCCTTTTGATGCGAGGGATGTTATTTTCCATCGAACCACCTATAAAAGTCATTGTATGCTTCAATTAGGTTTCTTCCCCTTTTTCTTCTCTGGCGTTTCTAGTTGCCCTTTTTCAGTGAGTTATTTCCGAAGTTTCAATATTCTGGATACGGATATTCCAGTGAACTCTATTTGCTTCACTGGCAACGACGGCTTCCTGTGCAATAACTAATTGAAAACGTTCAGAACGATGCACTTTCCGCTATTCCGAAGAAATTGTCCACACTTGTGTTTAATTATTGAAGGGCCAGCCACACTGAGACGTTCTAAAACGAACCAAATAGCAGGGCCTTGCAGGCCGATCGTCAGCGGTTGCCGTCTCGTGAGCTGCTGCCCACGAGCCTGACCCACGTGGTTTGGCTCGTTCGTGGGCTGAACTGTTAGAGGTCCGTATTCTTTTCGCACAGCAACACGCAGTCAGTTCACAATTGTCTCCTCTAAACCGGTTGCAATAGTTTTGACGCAAGGTTAATTTAACGGACGGTGGCAGATAAATTAGTTCTTGTACAGTGAACTATTTACTTTAGCGTCAGGATCCGTACACCAGCAGAGGTCACACTGCAAACCAATGAGAACCATCCTAACACACGTGCATTCGTTTAAATCAGGATTTGTCTTAGGGTGAAAGGATAATACAGAATGAGATCTTCTTGATCATTCAATTACATTTCTTGCTGGGAGAGGGGAGTGTGGGAGACGAAGAGAGAGAAGCGCAGAACGTCTGTTGCGTTCCACAATTATTTTTTTAAACCGTTCTAAACTTTTCAACGAAAATTTCCGTATGGAATTAGGTTTTAGTCATTTTTAATGTTCGTAAAGTAATATTTCGATTCTACCATTAGAAAACCGAAGAATTGAATTTTTTAAAAACTTTGTGTGGCGATAGTTGCCAGAGGGCGGGGCAACACCGTAAAGCTAGCCTAGAAAACTAACTAGTACGAGAAAGTCTGTGCCATTCTGTTGCACCACCAGTTACTAATTCCATTTAGATGTATTACGGCGACTGTCCATTTCTTCGTTATAGTATTTACACTTAATATTTTGCTTAGTTTTTGCTGCATCTTTCGATAATCGAACGCATCGCCAGAGAATTAAAAAAACTGTTTCTAGCATCAGCAAAACAATATTTAGTCCGTATTTTGTGGATTTCTTCACATAAACACGAAATTTTCAGCATCCACGAAATGCTGCTAGCGTCAATAATTCACAAATAGAAGGGCTGACTGATAGGAAGGCTTGTAAATTTTGTATACATTTCTTGAAAATGTATGAAATTGCAGCTATATATTTGTTTGCTGTGACGATCGTCATGATTATCATTACGAAACTAAAGTATATTGTTGGATATTGAACTAGAAAACATTTCAATCTGTCCGGTCTCTTGCAAACAAGACGTCAATATTTCGACAAACGTTCAGTGATACCGTTGAAATGATAGTCATGAGATCAATCTTTTGATGAAGCAACGTCTCGTTTGAACAATTTTACATTCGTTCTAATAATTGTATTCGTTTTTCTACTGCAAAAATGCCATTACCTCTAGCTTTCTGTCGTAGTTCAGGAGGTTAATAATATGACGATTACGAGTGTTTGGAGGTACTACCATTGTAGAGAACACGAATGTTTTTACTTCATGAAACGATATTGAAGGGAAAATGTCCAGTCTTGTAATTTCCGAATCACTATCAGATTCACTCACGTCGGTCTGGGATTCGGGCCACTAGATCGTTCCGTTCCTGCATCGCTCACAGACCGCTGATGTGCAGTACTCGGTAAAGTGGACTGTAAACAAATCTAACAGAGAATTAAGCGACGAAAGAGGTTTTTCAAAAGTTTTTTCTTTCAATAGGGGGATAAAGCGTAGTCATTAAAACGGTGTTGTCTAAGGACGCTCCGGGTGAGAATTTGACGGGGCCGGGGCTGATTTTAGAGCTCGGCGCCGGGTTGCCTTGTAGGTGCTGGTGGGTACTAGTGGGAGCAGGGAGAAGCCAATGTTTATTATAGAGGCTATGTTAGTGTATGTATATAAATAAATCATTTGTACATACGGCGACTCATCTTTGAAAATAATCATACGTCACAAACAGGCTGCATTATACTGGTGGCAGCGGTGGGTTGTGGAAGACTTCGCGGGAATACGATTCACGCTGGAATTACTGGCGCCTACGGGACCCCGCAGGATGAAAAGGCGCATCGATAACCAGTGGCGCGTAGTGACAGCAGTAGCTTTCGGGGACCGGAGGGATCCGAAGCGATCGCGGCAAAGCTACAACGGACCGAAGATAGTGAAGCTGGAGGGTGCGGACGGAATGCGGAGACCAGACCCGCCGGGCCCCACCGACTCGGACGGCAGGACGGGAAGCCACGGCCGCCTCGGATGTGTTGGAGAGGCGCGAGCCGTGGGGTGAGCGCCACGGCACCGGCACTCGGCGCGCACGCCCATGTGTGCTCAAGGCCGGCAGGCGTCCGCATCCAGACAGACGGAAGAGCCTGAAGGACAGGAAGGACGGGACGAGGCTACCGCCGATACATCATGCAGGGTCAGGAGCAACGTGCAGCCGTGCGGGTCAGATCCAACTACAGCACGTAAGTTCGGCCATCTGTACTTTGCCGGGGCGGGTTTGTCAGGAAGGCTATTTATCGTGGCGTACGTGGTACGAAAAATGTTAATGCGTTTAGCATAGCGGCATATCGAGGAGATCCTGGGCGATGCATCCTCACCGTTTGATTGAAAATAGTTGTAATTAGAAGGAAGAACATGAAGGTCTCCTACAGATATAGCTAGAGGACAGATAACGGGGGATACAGCGCAAGTTACTCAGGAACGCGAAAAGAAAAAAAGTGAACGGCCGTGCGAATGAGAAAGTGACAAGTTTTAGAGGCGCTAAATTATGTCAAAATAATAAGTCCGAAGGTAACGGCACGGTTGAAATGCAATTAAACATGGGCAAGTTTTTGAGTATGATGTAACTAATTGTTTAAATGTTTTGTGAAGCACGTGGGACGGCTTGTCTTCAGCCAGGAGAATCGGCGCTCGATTTGACTAGCTTGTTGACCAATGTATTTTTGGGGTTAGGCTTTCAATAAGGAGGGCATAGAGGAACTAACGAATTATTAGATACCGTTAAGGTCAGTCCTAAGATTTTTCGGCAATTTCTGTTTCTTCAGAAAGAGAATATTCGACATGAGTTGACAGATTACCTAAAGAAATGAATCAAAGGATTTGGGAAATTCATATTCATAATGACCTGATGAAGAAACTTGTGCCCAAGTGCTATGAGGGAACATTTCATTTGTTGCAACGGTGATCACCTATCTTGCTCGCCCGGAAACTAGATCACTAAAGGATAAACTGGGCGAGTTTTAAAACGATCGCGTCGTATCCACTGGAGGAAAAGAGGAAACGCACTCGTTCCCACCTCGGAACCAGGAAGAGCAAGGATAGTATACCTGGGAGCTTTAATTCGCCAGTGACAAAGGAGTGCAAATCTTTACACGGACGTGCGAGTACTGCCAGATACTAGGGGAGAAACATTGCATCTCATAATTGTACCCATGAAATCGGAAGTGTTCCAATCTCAACGTTGACATAGTATATGCACGGTTTCCGGAATCAGAAAGTGGAAGAGGTCATATATTCTCACCTCTTAGTACCTAACGTCAAATTATCTGGAAGCCATTCCAATTTGGTTTGTATCCGATACAGTGATCGAAGACTTTTGAGCTTGTCCGGGTTAATTCTGGAACCAATAAACCGATTTCTATTCGATTTTGACTGACGGTTTTGTCAGACATAACTTACGTCACTTTCCCAAATTATTTTGTCGTGTGTATGTGTATATATATTGTATATTCAATGAATATTCAATTTATGCCTACAGTTTTATTCTGATCATTATGAAATTTTGTACACGTGGCCTTCAAAACAACGCGTTAGTCTGCATGGACGTCTTTTAGACCATTAGGATAACTACGCGTATGAGCGGTATTTTATAGCCCACGAGAAAAAGACAATACCCTGAGAAAACTTAAGTATGCTGACGCCCAAGACTTCAATAAACACTAGTCACTCCATTAAATTAGACATATTGAAGGAAATTATATGGTAAAATTATAGCCTGTTTAAATTACAAAAAGAATACGATCCACTACAATTAAAATATTGATTAGATTTTATGAGGGAGTTTACGAGTCTCTTCAATGAGACCAAAGTCGGTCAAACTAAATCAGGGGATATAATTATAGAGAAATTGTGATCTACTACTATAGCATGCCCAACGCTGGACAGTAATATATTGTAAATTTTATAAAAGAGAAAGTCTGAGTTTCAGCAAGATGTATATAATAGAAGTAGTGCCCCTAGGGTGAAGGTAGGGGACCAGGAATGGGCACCATATCGAACTTATGTGCCAAAGTTTCACTGCGGAAACTGTAGGCCGTGGGCGGAGGCGACGTGTGATTGATTACTTCAGTATCAATACTTACTCAATTACTTGATATTCCGCGGATCGAAGCGCGTTGAGTTCTACGTAAGCGACAGGGAGCAGGTGACTGCCACAGTCTGTCGATATCCGCTGCGTTGCGCGGAAAAGCGAACATAAGCTGCTTGCGCCATCTCGCTACCGAAAGAATCTCGTATACTCGTAGTCTGAGAGATAGGACGTTATTCCAACAGAGCAAGAGGTATTGAAGGGTGTCAAAACTACATTACGATACTTATACACATAGGATAATACGGAATCAATTATGAAGAGCACGTACTGTAGAGAAGGATCTAGAAACTTTACTAGTGAAAAGAAGAAAACAATTGAAAAGAGATTGATTTTTAGAACAAATAAAAATGTTGAAGTTTTCTATTTGTGCTGTTAATATATTTGTTATATCTCTATATTAATATCACACGTTATGGGGAAATTCTGCTTAATTTTGATATCTTCTGGTGTAGTGGAACATCTGAACCTTGTATGAACCAAAAATATAGTGAATAGTGATCCAAAAATGTTGTCTCCTGAAGTTCAATATAACCAGAGTCGACTGTGTGCGTATATATACATCCCCCCCCCCTAAATTTAGCCACTTGGATGTGAATTTATCGACTTTCGTTGCCAGGGTCCTGTAATTCCAGAGTTTTTCGGCCGAATATTCGCGGTTTTTCCGCTCAGTATTACATAACTTTCTCTCTGTTACGTAAGCGTTTGCGAGAAAGTAAAACAAAACACTTTTTCAGTATCGAGGTCCCACAATTTCTGGAATCTGACTACTAACGTGTTAAAGGGAGTAATTTTTCTACTTATTAGAAGAGATTTTATCTCCTTTTTGTGTCAGTGCCCCATGCGTTTTTCTGACGAAATATCACCGTTTTTGGCTCAGCTTATCAACTTTCTCTGTACTACTTATATTACTGTGTAAACGAGAAAGTTATGTTTTTGATATGACACTTCACGCACAACCGGACGGTAATGCGGGTAGTATCGGCGTTAGGCAAGACCTCACAGGGATCAATCCATTTTAAGTGGTCTTGCACTGGTCTCTCGATAATCTCAAAAAATATCATATTTTTACACGAATTTTCTTATGATTTAGCGGTTCAAAAACGTCTTTAATTTTTTTAAAAATTTGTACCTGGTTTAGAAATAGAGGCCATTTTTGTTTTACGTTGTGGGGAATTTTTCGCGTTTGTAGTCATTTAGTTTTTTCTAAATTACTCAACTCTGGGTAGTTCTAGCATTCTAGAGCAAAATACATTGGATTCAGTAAAATCTGGCCTACAAATAGAATTTTATTTACGTTCCTTCTATGTTTTTATTTGGTAAATATTCGCAACCAAATCTATGGAACGCAATTGAATGAAATACTATTTTCAGATAGGAATTTCTCAAAGAAGGAATAGAATCGCAGCTTTAATTTTTTCTGTGCTTTTACACATAACAGTATATTACTTTTTGGAAATATCATTGGTAAATATGGTACCACTTAAAAATTACATCCTCTTAAAAATTGGAATTTTGGATTTTTTTCAAGTTTTTAACTGTAATATCACTGTTGGGGGGGGGGGCAGATAATAATCTGAGAATTGCTCACATGCTAGATCGCTCCGATACCAACCTTTTGGAAGCGTTTTTTATTGTAAACTTGCGCTAAAAAGGCTTCGTTTCCATTTTGAGGATACGTTGTGCCAAGTAGTAATATTACTTTGAAGTATTTTAAAATAAAATTTACACTGACTTTATTAATTATAAAGTATAATTAATTAACATTAAAGAGGCCTAATGTATAATTGTCAAAGTGTGCTTTACTTAACATCTAGCTTTGTAATTGAAAATACGCCCATCTTATTGTTAACGTTTGAGGCGGTTAATATGAAAATTGTTCGCCACAAGATGCTTTGGAGGCTGTTTTCTGTTTTTTTTTTGCTGGAAGCTGTGTCCTGTGTTGTGATGCATTGGAAACTGTTTCAGTCCAGGCCACTAGTCCCAAAAAGGTACTTTTTAGAGGGACTGGCAAACTACCTATTGCAAATATTTATTCATGGAGTTCAGAGCGGGCTGCAGGGCGAGTCTCACCCTTCTGTAATACTGTGAATTTTCTCTTTCATTGTGTCGTTAGAGATGTTCTCACATTATTCAATTCCCATATTTGTGTAAGTTTTAGCTGGCTCAAAATCTCTAATCAGTGTGCATATCAATGATAATGCTCTCTGAAGTTGTCAGTTAGCCTCTCTTTAACTCAGGAGTTCACGGTGTCACCTGCATGTAGCACATCTTCGGACATTTTATATAAATATTCCTTTACAAATTTGAGTAATACAGTCATCAAACTCGTGTTTCGTCTTTTCTTTAATGTACTGAAATTGAAATTTGGCACCACTACTGCTAGGGAATTGTTTTAATTTATTCAAGAGAAGCGGAACCCGGCATACATTGTTCTGCGCTTCATCTCCTCTCTTTCTCCTCTCCTCTCCTCTCCTCTCTTTCTCCTCTCCTCTCTTTCTCCTCTCCTCTCTTTCTCCTCTCCTCTCTTTCTCACTCTCCTCTCTTTCTTCCTCTCCTCTTCTTTCTCTCTCCTCTTTCCTCCTCTCCTCTCTTTCTCCTCCCTTCTCTTTTCCTCTCCTCTTCTTGTCTCCTTCTCCTCTCTCTTTCTCTCCTTCTATCCTCTCTCTTCTCCTTCCTTTTCTCTCTCCTCTCTCTCTCTTTCTCTTTCCTCCTCCTTTCTCCTACTCTCTTCCTCCCTCTCTCTGCCTCTCCTCTTCCTCCTTCTTTCTCCTCTCTCTCTCCTTCTTCCTCTCTATCTCTCCTCTCCTCTCTATTCTCTCTCTTCTCCTCTCCTCTCTTCTCCTTCCTATCCTCTCTCTCTCTCTCTCTCCTACCTCCTCTCTCTCCTCTCTTCTCTCTTTCTCCTCTCCTCTCTTCTCTTTCTCTCTCCTCTCCTCTCTCTCCTCTCTCTTCTCCTCTCCTCTCTTTCTCCCTCCTCTCTTTCCCTCCGTCTCTTTCTCTTCCTCACTCTCCTCCTCCTCTCTCTTCTCCTCTCCTCTCTTCTCCTTCTCCTCCTTTCTCTCCCTCTCTCTCTCCTCTCCGCTCTTCTTCTCTCCCCTCTCTCTCTCTCTCTCTTTTCTCCTCTCCTCTCACTCTCTTTCTCCTCACCTCACCTCTCTTTCTCCTCTCCCTCTCCTCTCTTTCTCCTCCTCCTGCTCTCCCTTGCTCTCTTCTCTCCTCTCTCTCTCCTCTCTTTCTCCTCCCTCTCCTGATCTCTCCCTCTCTTTTTCGCTTCCTCTCCTCTCTATCTCTTCTCCTCTCTTCTCCTCTCCTTCCTCTCTTCTCCTCTCTCTCCTCTCTTTTCTCCTCTCCTTTCCTCTTTCCTCCTCTCCTCTCCTCTCTCTCTTCTCTCCTTTCTCCTCTCATCTCGCTCTCCCTCTGCTCTCTCTCTCTCTCCCTCGCCCCCCTCTCTCCCTCGCCTCTCTGCTACAATGAAGCAGTTTGGATGGAAATTGTATTACAATGAAGCACAATTTTGTTCTGCTGCGCCATCTAGTTGATTTACAACAAAATTAACAGCATATAAACCTTTTGAGTGAAAATAGATAGATGTGTTAACTATCATGGAGATTGGTCACAAGGTGTTGGAATTTACTGCTCTCTTTCCCCAGAGAATAAGCTAGTAAGTTATGAATGATTAAATTTTACACAAGTGTAAAAAACAACTTTCAACTCAAGTAAAGCAGAGAATAATGATGTTCAAACGAAGGTGATATTCAAACTAAACTATTTGTGTGTATGTTTCGTTTAAAATCATTAATCCCTGCTTTACATCATCAGCTGCATGGTGTTTTTTTATTTTTTTGTGTGTTGTGTTTTTTTTTTGTTTTTTTTTTTTTCTCTCCAGTAAAATTGAAGAATTCATCAATTATCAACTTAGTTACCGGGATCAAAGATATATATATCAAAATGAATGTTGGTATATAGAGATTATTATTATTATTATTATAATTATTATTATAATTATAATTATTATTATTACTACTACTACTTTATCATCATCCGGGGAGCCAAATTGTTTGTTGTGTAGAGTACATCACAATGCGAGTGCCTGTGAATCATCGTAATGCTCTTCAAAAAGCTTTAGAAACCCTTGCTACAAATATACAGGCATGGACATATGACACATCTTGAGATGACTATGCAAAAAGTCAACAACATTGGGCACATGTGATTAAATTGGTTTAGGCATCACCTAAAAGCATGCATTGTTGAAAACGCAAATTTTATTTTGTTATAGCTATCAGCTAAAAACGATTGTTACACCATCAAATTTTCTCATATAATTGATAATGGTTTATAATAATATGTTTGTATAGATCAATAGTATGATGTTGCCATTTCATCCTAACATAATAAACCCATTGTTACTCCTGCTGTTTATAAAATTCTATCTTTTCTTCAGTTTCTTCTGTAATATCCATTAATGACATCTAGCAATGTTTTCTCCAATGACTGCAACTCGAACTCTAAGTGTACGCACATTAGTCTATTCGTTTGTTTCTATGTATAGTCTCCTTAGAGACTTCATGGTCTGGACACACTCCACAGTTGTCAGGAGTCCATATTTTGTGGTAGAAAATGTTGGCCCACCATTCTGTTCCACCAACGTACTCTGAAGCACTATTTTTCTTGATGTTCATCATCACATTGGCCCCTGAAGTTCTCTACATCGAAATGGCTTTGTCCTCTTTTTTCCCTTCATTAGTTTTCAAACAATTTTGTGATACACTCAATTGATTAATTTATAGACATTTCTTTCTACTTTGCACTTGTGCTGTCTAATATTTTCAAGCTTTTCTTGAAACTTAATGAGTTTGCCACGGAGATGCAATGTAGCAGTTACTTTCATGACGAGTTCACTAAGCTTTAAGTTATACCGGCAACTAAGAGAAGTGTTGTGAAAAGGATGCAACTTAAAAAAACCTTTTTAGAGTACTAAAGTGTCTATCGTCTTCATCAGAAAATATTCACTTGTTGAATTCCTCTGGGCATTCCTTTTTTCTGAGATCGTTTCCTGTTTCTGCAGACCTAGCAGTACTTCATAACACACCACCTGGTCTTCGATTTAAATTAACTATTAATCAACTGTCATTATTCAGCAGAACTTTCAAAGTTGGTTTTGAAATTATTTGGCATGGGAGCAAAGAATCACACCAATTCACAAACCCTGTAAAATAAAATCAATCAATCATGTTTCAGATGTCTGACCAAGAAGAGGAGGAGCCTGCTGAAGGTGAAAGTAAAGAAAAGGAGAGCGGTTTAGCACGCAACACAAATGCAGCAGTGGTAGCACAAGCAGAGAAGGAGAAGCGAGAGAAGGCCAAACTAGAAAGCCAACGTAAAAAAGAAAAAGATAAAGAAGACCGGTATGTTTGTAATTAAGTGAATGCAAAAAGTTTGAGTATAGTGAATATTTTTTGTGCTCTAGTCAGATTTTGTTTTTTGTTTTTTTAGAGAAAGTAAATATGTTAATATCTGCAGCTTATTGGGAATGTCTCTTGAGAATATATCTATATTTTTTTTGTAATATATTTCAATACAATAATTTCATGTTAAATATGAATGAGAAAAATTATAGAATTTATCATCTGTTTTTCACGAAGAATTTATTTCCTTTATATTCACAATGATTCTGCTAATTATTTTAGTTGAATTCATTTAAATATTGTTATTTCAATGTTTACTGTTTGGCACTGCTTGATGTCTGTCTCTGCTGCAGAGAGAAGCAAAAGCAAATGCAACAAGAGAAGAAAGAAAAGCGTAGAACACAGAAAGGAGAGCGCCGCAGATAGCAAGATGTTCAGGTTCAGCCAGTGTTCCTTTCGAGTTGGTGTTGTGTTGTGTTTATTTATTATCTTTGGATTATGTGCTCCAATTCCACTAGACATCGCTTCCACTGGACAGAGAAATATCAGACACTGCATGGGCATTAGTACACCGTCGGGCACAGCTGCTGTGAGTCTAAGTGAAAAGCAGCTCGATATTAATTTCCTATGTACCTTAAGAGGGTTGGCTGCTTAATCTGTTGGATCTCCTTTTAGATGGCTCTATTAGGATATCAAACAGTTCCAGTGCAGAGAATGCAGATCTGAACAAAACTTTCTTTGTTAACTTATTCTGCTTTTGAGAATATGGAAAGTTAAATACTAGCTAATCAACTATGTGATTCCTTCCAAGGATTTGTTAAAATAAAGCCAAAAAACAGTATTACAATAATGCCCCAAAATGTGTAATCAAATTTGATTTGTTCTGATACATTTTGCTTCAATTTGTACTTAGTTTATCATGCACACTTTCAATTTTCTTGTAATGAATTTTTTAAATTTTTGAACTGTATATTGTATATTCTGTCCATTATATGAGATTTTATGTAAAATTTTTATTTTGATTTGTGATGAAAAAAAAGATATGGAAACTTCAGATATTTATAATTTTGCTTTAATATCCGTATAACAGAAGATTGTGGAGAATGCAATGTGGGCTTATTAATATATAAACATTTTTCTTGATTTAATCACATTTTTAAGCTATAATACTTTACATTTGATTGTCAAAATCTTCACTTAAAAGAAATGGAGTAGTAATATTATTTTGTGAAGTATATAATGATTAATTCTCTTGAAAAATCAGTTATCGTTTGCAATGAATTTCAAGTAGTTTGTAGTTTTCTTCTAATGTGTAAATTTATTAATCTGACTTCATTGTTATTAATGTTCTCAAAATATGATAGCATCAACAATGATTAATAAAAGCAGTGATGGAAGGTATGTTACTATTTTGAGAACAGCTTCTTGTGTAGGTTTGAAGTATTTTTGAAGGANTCTTTCAAAAACTGGTTCTTGTGATTGAAAAAAATGGTTATCTAGCTATCATGATTTCATTCTGTCATCTTGGAATAAGCAGTTATCTATTCCTATTTGCAATGTTCTACCGGCAAATACATGAAAAGTTAAAAACACCCCTGGCCTAAAAGGTGCTGAAGAGTGAAATATAGTAGAATTTATTATCGTCAATGTTTAAACTTCTTTCAAATAAATGTTGAAGACTTCCTTGAAATTTGTTGTTCTTAATATCAAATTTTCTTAATGTCATCAGCGATAGGAAAACATTATTAGTCAGCGAGTTTGGCTTATCTAATGTAATAAAATTTCGATAATTGAGAAGGTTTGGATCAATTTTGAGAGATGATGTTGCAGGCTGCGAAGAGTGCCTGAATAATAGAATAGAATGAAGAATAAATGGTAGAAAAAATATGTGAGAAAGTGTGAAAAATGTAAATATTTTTCCTCATTCGCAAAAAATATGGTTAATTTTAAACATTTGATAGTGTGAAGCAAGTGACATGACCATCCATATACCTCTGAAGGCCCGCAACGTAGGAAGATACTTTTCTCGTCACTTTCCCTCTTAATAGAGAAATTCTATCCTAGACTCAGTACTCTTTCGCCAAAATCCTTTACTTTGCCATAACTTGTCTTTCCCTAATGCTTGAACTAAATTACTCCACAATTTTTGGGCTTTTTAATAATAATATTTAAATTCAGTTGTATTAAATCACTTAAGTCTTGACACTCTTTAACTTGAAGGAAATTCTGAATAAAATTTAGAAATTGAAACTGTACTGCTCTTGAGAGAAAAAGGAAAAATGTTATGAGAGGTTTACTGTTCTGTTGATTCTGGAATTTAGATTTTCATTTTTATTAGATTCAGTGATTGAAACCTGTAACGTCAACCTGTTGGTTGAAATATTTTGTATTTATTTCAACAAGTATTAGTGATATTGCTTGACCAGGAGGAATGAAGGTCCTGATTCAGGGCACAATCTTCATTAATGGCTTTTTCCCCAAATTATTTTAAAGGGCCATAAATTGTATGGAATGGTGGGTTCTAGAAAGAATTGTTTAGATGGGTCTCGAAAGAAGAAAAAAAAAATTGAACAAAGCAAGGGGAACACAATGAATCATACCAAAAAATATTTACATTTCCGTAACTCAAAGCTGTGGACAAGTTTTTCTAAAAATTTGAAATGTTTATGTTACAAGGAGTCTTGGATTAATGAGCCTTTGACATCTTCATTGTGGAGACGATAATTGTTTTCAGAAGTGAAATCTGTATGGGTTCCTCTCAAATACATAATCTAGGACCTCCTCCTATACTCACAGGCAAAATTCATTTCCACAAACTTACTGTATAAATTCTAATTGTGGATTGTATGTGCCGTAGTATAGAGTACAGTCCCATTAGAGTGCTACACTTTAATGAAGCAGGTTAGTTTTATTGTGGGGTATGAACATAAGCTTTATTGTTCGTGACTGCTAATGAGTGGAATCTGTGAATACCGAATACATGTTCCCAAAAAATTTTGTGCCACTAAAGTAATTGTTCTCAAATTTTGCCGAAATACTTTTGAGAAGTCAAGAATAAACATTATGATTCAGAAATGTGACACACCATTTTTTTATTTATTTATTGGAGATGAGTTTGTAACCAAATATGCATCAGAGCAGGTAAGGATGAGGCAGGGCATCACAAACAAAAGCACTCATATATTTTCTTATTGGGAAAAAGTTTGCACCCCACCATTCATCTTTTCATGTTCATTCCTTCCTTGCTTTGGCTAATGGTCATCCAAAACTAAAAATTTACTAAGAATTTAATTTTATAATTATTTTCAGAGAGAAATGTCACTATGAAAATGTTCATATTAGTTACAACTTAAAATTTTTAGGAGAGCCTTTTTTAAAGAATATTGAGATAAAATTATTTGATGTGTCTAAAAGAACTGAAAATCGAGTAGTTAAAAGTAGATATTCAGTTGATGTTTAAAATACAGCCAGTCATATATTTCCAGTTTGTAAACTGATGAATTAGGAGAGAAGTAATTCCCAAGGAACTTTACGTAAAAATGTGGTGATTGGAAAATAGTTAAAACATATTTAGGTTCTTATTTCACCATTTTATGAGAGAAATTTCAAGGAGGAAAAGTTATATTTTGTCATTCATAGTTACAGTATCACTGTTTCTATTAATTGTCTTTCAATTTTGACAATGCAGGAATAAACTGACAGGTTTCGAGTAATATGACTAAAAAATATGCTTCCCCGTGTGAAGTGTGGTTTATGTTCAAAATCATTACTGGCTCATTTTATTGTGGGAACATAAAATTGCAAAACTGAACTCTATTTTTCTTGAAAACATTCAAAATCAACAGGATTCAATATTTGCAATATTAAAAAGAAAAAATAGGAAACTTGCAGCCAGAAATTTAAAATGCCTTGACAGGATCACTGTAAAGTTGCTAACTTTATTTCCCAACATTCCTACATTAAAACTTGTTGTGGATCCTTTGTGTGTTAACTTGGTTGAGTGTTGAGGCACATGGCACTTTCTTTGCATATTTGATGCAAAGCCTTCTGTGTAACCTGTAATAGCAAATATTGTCAGTCATTCGTACAAAAACCGGCATCTGTTTGATTGTGTTCATTTGCCTACTGTTAGGTGATGGATTGTGGAAAGATTGAAGGGTAGTACTTCTTTGATCTTAAGTTCAAAGCAGTTCTTAAAACTGCTGATGCATATTGATTTCTGCTAATGTATTCCTGAAAGCACAGACTAGTTTCTTTAAAACCCTAGTTATTCTCATAATGCTCTGAGATAAATTAATGTCAATGTTTTTTTGTTTTTTTTTCCTCTCTTCTAGGTATTGTATCTGTGATACAGTATTGAAATTTATATTTCAATTTTGTCAACCATCAAAACTTGAAGGGAAAAAATCTATTGTCATTATCTACAAACAACAGTAGATTACAAAACATTGTAATCCTGCAGTTTTGGAAATCTTCCTTACTGTACAAAGCTGCAGTTCTCTTCAGCACCTTTTTTTTTTGGCAAGTTGTGTTTTTAATTCGATGTGATGACTGGTTTTCTTTGATAAGTTTGAGATTAACACATTGAAAAAATGTCTAAATCAAAATGGTGATTTCTATGAATGAAGGAATTTTATTGATTAGAAAAGTATTTTGTAATGGCAATTATTTTAATTCTATCTTTTTTAGTTTAACTTTGCAGTAGTAGTTATGATACAATTTTAGAAAAGAGCTCACTAGTGTAACGAATGTGTTTTGAGTTTTGGAACAACTTTTTAGATGATTCAGTAGAAGAGGTATGTATTTTGAAGTAAATGCTTAAAACAAGGACTGTAGCTTCTTTTAGTGAAACATTTTACAAGTCTTGTGCTCTGAAAGAAGATTTTAAGAACAAACTGATTTGTTAGCAAACAGGTGACTAAAAGCAATAGATTTGTGACTTTTTAAATAAGAGTTTTTCAAGTTGAAGTTAATGGGACCTTGCCAGACTGAAGAAGCAAGTGAGTAACTAGTCATGAACTGGTAACTACATTTACCAGGTTCCTTTTTTGAGATGTTTACACAGTTGGGGTTTTAATTTTAATTGTTTTGGTTGGGGTGTATGTGTGGGGTTTTCGTTTGGCATATATTGGGTAAACTTTGTCTTTATTCACATACTTTTTTCTTCTTTATGCAACATACTGTGTAAAATAAGTGGATGACTTTGGGGATGGGGTTGAAAAGGAAGCGCTCAATATGACATACATGTATAAAATGTCTGTCTACTTTTGCAAAATTTTCTTTAGCTGTGCCCACGGTGTCATTTGATCATAAGCATTGGCCTTGATGGAGTATGGACTTTTCCTCATGCAGTTCATGTCTTCCTTAGGTTAATCTTGCTCCATGAAGGCTTTTATCAAGAGACGATGTTCAGAGTGTGATTTACAAAATACAACAATTTTGTGTGACTATTCAAAAAAATTACTCATTGGCTACGTTTTCATTCAATAAGAGAATAATTGTAATCAGAAAAGTAAAAGGCATATAAGAGATTTACTGTTTTGACCTTGGATTACATCTTGGTTTCACTAGCATGTGCAACTGTGATTTTCTTTCTTCACTTTTTTTCATTCCTTGAAGAATATTTTTATGAATACAGAACAAATGAGCAATATCAGGATCAGAACGAAAACAAATATGTTTCTATGTTGGAATTAAAGTTAACTATTCAAATTTCTGTAATTTGACTTCGAAATATGGTGAATATGATGATATTCAAGGCATCTTTCTGAAATGGTAGGTTTTTAAAAGATGAACTATTATTGTTACAGAATTATTTTTTTTTTATAATGAATTTAAAGATTGAGTCAATGCTCTCCCCTTCACACAACATTCAGTATCACCTTCAAAAGTAGTGACTATTTTATTACTAACGGTGAGAGGTCTCCCCAATTACTGCTGCCGACCATTCTTTGCAGTCTACCAAGACTTGAATAAGGGCAAAAACATATTAAACACTTATTTACTTTGTCATATGCAAAAGAAATCTCCAATACTGTGGTTGTGCTCTTGACATTGTCTGAATACATTCCGAACCTTCTGAAGGTCATGGGTTGTAGTTTCATTCATACCAGTGTGTTAGGGCATTTTTAATTATTGAAGAGTACACAATTGATTAGAAGGTGCCATAGGTGCTCTGTGGCTTCTGAATTGTATGCCTGTGGAATTTGCACACCAGGAAACTAGCATTTTTTAACCTTCCTGCATTTCTCTGCAGAAATGTCTTGAACAGAAAATATCCTTTGATCAATAATGCATTTCAAACAAACATGCCGAACATTATTTCACAAAAAGTTGAAAATTATTCTGTAATTGACCTTAGAAGGTTCCAAATTTTTTTGTGATAATGACAGAACTGTGGCATTGGAGCAGGTCTCATCTCTAGGATGCAATAAACAAGTGTTTTTCATCTGTCATTCTTGTCAATGTTCTCGGCTCACCACAAATTATGCTAAAAATTATTATTGACATTTACAAAACTTCTATGTATACTTTTTTAATCAGATTATAAATAATTGTTAAAGTTAAAACATATTATGGTCTGAAGATTTGTTCTTCCACAGGTTTTGGGGAATGACTAAACAAAATATTCGATTTTTAAGGATTATGATTTACTCTGTAAAACCAATTAAGGTTTGTGTTTAAAATTAGTATTTAAGTAAATAAGAGGAAGGAAATACCACAAATTAAAGAAATACAAAGTGGAATCCATTTTCTGTAACCAAAATATACTTTTTTCAAAACCACCTAAATTGGTCAAATTTCTGGAATGAAAGTATCAGTTGGATAATATGGATAATAATACAATATTTGCAATGGACTTTATTTCATACAACTAGGAATTATAAATAATAAATTGATGGGAAAACTTTTGAAATTTGTCACAATTGTAGGTGTGTGCAAATGGAAGGGGGACCATGACCTTCAGAATTTTGAAAGAACATTCTTAGCTTTACATAATAAAACATTTTATTTCATAAATATATTTAATCCTCAATTTTGCCTTTCTAACTTGACAATTTATGAAATTGTTATATGGCATTAGAGGAAGAGACTCTCCGAACCGTGTAAATTGGTTTGACATCAAATCAAAAGTATTTATTAATAGTACCATTAAAGTTTTAATTCCATTCTCCTTGTAGTATGATTTATTTACTAGCAAAATATGTCTTATGTAATTACAAAAGTTTAATGGAAAAAGG
Source organism: Gryllus bimaculatus (assembly GCA_017312745.1). Lineage (NCBI taxonomy): Eukaryota > Metazoa > Arthropoda > Insecta > Orthoptera > Gryllidae > Gryllus > Gryllus bimaculatus. The sequence continues at coordinate 174,356 of BOPP01000259.1, read as the reverse complement.
GCTAAGAAAAATAGATGACACCTTCATGTTTTTGGTTGCACACACCTAGTCAATAGAGCGTACCTTTTATCTGACTCATGGCAGGCATATTATTTTCCATCTTATTATTTGTTGTAAATGAATTGGAGAAAATAAGATTCTGATTTCAAATGGTTTTTGTTGACCAATAAAATAAAAAAAGAAAGAAAAAAAACTACTAGAAAAGTAAGACTTGTTTTATTGATTGAAGAAAGTGGTTAAAAGTGTTTTGTAAAAACAGTTCTGTAGGTTAGTAACAACCTTCAGTTGAAGTGAGACTTGTTAGTAAAAATAATTATTTTTTTTGAAACAAGTTTAAATGGAAGTTATTTGAAATTTCTAAAGAAATGACTACTTATGTAGATGGACTGTTGTTGCAGTGTTTTGTAATAGATTTTCTTGATGCTTAAGATCAGTAAAATAATATTAGTTTTTCTTGTAACAAAATGGTGTTAACTAATCATGTATATCAACATACAAGGTTGATACATGACATCCAGAAAAAAATCAACATATTGATGAACTTTTTTTTTATTGTGATTTTTTCCCCTTGAGACATTATTATAATAATAATACTTGAGATAGTGCAATAAACAATCAATTTGCTCATGAATTTAAACAATTTTTACAATAGTGTTAAAATGTTCCGTTTACAAATCAGTATTTGTTTTGTTTCTACTCATGTGTATCTGTACAAGAGCAATCTTTGTGTGACTGTCTTCTTGGCATCTTGACGTCACATATTTCAGAGGTCTTTAGGAAAAGCTAACTTCACTCACGCATAGCAATATTCAAAATCCTCAATTTTTATATGATCGTAAAATAATATTTTTAACGACATTTTAAAGTTTTTTAAGACTACTTATTTGCAATGGAGATTATTTATTTGCTGTGTGCATTGGGGCATTAAACAAATACATTCACTTGTGGGCAAGGGTCCCACCACTGTGATGGAAATGAATGAGGGGGGTGAAGAGGATTGATGAAAAATGAAAGTTCTTGCTACATTTTTGTAACAGTCAATTCATTACTAACTTTTAAGCTGAAAATATTTATAATTAATTAAAACAATGTTGAGATTAAATATGAAAAGTTGTTTCAAAATTTTATTAAATTTCACTCTATTTTTACTGATCACTTCTGTCTAACATACAGAAAGGTGTGATGAGGGTCTGGAACTGTTCATTCCAAGGGAGAATAAGTAAGTGTTACAAGTTGTTATATATTAGGGAGGAGTTTAAGAAGTGTTAAATTTAAAAATATTTTCAAAATTATTGATTAAACCTGTCAATTAGTCAGTGTTAATGTAAATAATGCTTTAAAGGGTTTTGTTGATAATTCATATACTGCTCTGGTGCTCAAAAAAACATTGGTTTACACTTCAAGTGTGATTTCTCCAAAATCATCAATATTGAGTTAGTGAAAAAAACTGTTTAGAGATTAGAAATTTGTACACCACACCATGATTAGTATGGAGATGCAATATATTATAATTTTACTGTGACGTTAACTCTTATTGTTTAATATTTCATTTTAAATTTTACATGAATCCGTCGCTAAGACTTAATAAATTATGCCATGAAACAGTAAGAAGATTGTTATTGCGAATTAGAATTTTGACATTTTTTATTGCTTCAATATTACTTGTCTCAGAATCTTTTCTTCTCTTGAATTTTGGAATGACATATAGTTGAATCGTTTCTGCGTTGTGAACACATGAAAAACCCATGCAATTAGCTAATTCAGCGTAATCATATTACTTAGTCATGAAATTCAATATTCAAATTTAAATGTAAATCACACTCTGTATTCAGACTTCACAATTTTTGAAAGAGTCTGTTAGATATAAGTGATCTGAAGGAGTGTTGCTGTTATACTAATCCTGTTGAATGAGAACAGGTAAACAAATAACATATGTGGAACAACAAATGTTCAGTGGGGCAAGTGTGTTACACTCCTGTGTTCAGGCTTTGATGTTCTATCTGTACTCTAATGCAGGGTGTTTAGAATTGTCATTGAATGTAAAGTTAGAGAATTTTGGAATGTCGTAATACCAATCAAATTTTGTGATAGCATTATTTATTTAGTGGTAGTGAATTAACGATGTGTGTTGTGAAATTTTAGTGTTATGCAACTAGTCACAGTTCTTACTACAGAGCTCGATAGGTGGTAGTCTGTAATTGCATTTTGTTTCAGAATTCTTACTAATTTATCTGTACTAAGTATTTTGTAAGATGTGTACTGTTTTAGTTAGGATTCCCAGACCAAGCTGAATATGTTATGTTTATGCTGTAAATATGTAAAGACCAGAAAGAATATTGGTTTATAACAAAATGTGCCACTTGTATTAAAATGTGTGTCTATGGTTACTTACATGGAAGTGTCACCATTTATGGGATAATTCTCAATGAAATAAAACCGCATAAAGTGAACGTATTGCAGTCTTTCATTCATTTGTCTGTTATTTGTAATAAATCTGCACAAAACAAAGTAGTATATATCAATAAATTTATAATTATCCTTATCTGGTTTCGAGTTTGATTTGGCTTACTATAAATCTACTTTTTACTTTCTCGTGTACTTGGGATCATCAATCTTGTGAAAAGCGTGTGCAGGTGGTAGATACTCGTATCGCTCCAGGTCCAGTGTTATTTGGTAGTCAATGAAGCCAGAGGCACATTTTTTTATACGGTGTGACAGACACTACATGCCACAGCATCCCTCACGAGGGGCACTATTTAGCTTTTGATATTTACGAAGTTGAAGATGACTTAGTTTCCCATTATGAAATTTAACTTCACATAAAAGATTAATTTAAAGACTATTCCTTAAACATTTATGGGTCATGGTGCATTCAAGTCTGTCAAAAGGTTTTAAAGAATATTTTCTGAACTATATTTTATAATAGTTTTTTGTTGAAATCAGTTCACACAAACATTACAAATATACTTTAAGCCATCCAGCTTCATGCATTTCTCTCTTACAAAATCCAGTATGACTGAGAATTTTCTTTGAATGTTCTGTACGTACAGACCACAATACCATCCATCAATAGCAAAAGCCATTTTATTTGAAAATTTTTGTGGCCAGATTACTAATTTTTCAAATGACTAGTGGAAAGTTGCAATAACCATTATTGATATAAGAAACTATGAGCTATTGCAGCTCTAACTCTTGCAAAATGGGCCAATTAAGTCATTAATAAAAATTTATAAATAATTGAATTTGCAAACAAAAATGCAAATTTTAGTGCCAGCATGCCTTTTTTCACCATATGTATAATGCTAATTAACACGTAACTCATTTTGAGTTCACTCTTTACCATCTTTGCAACAAATTGTGGTGCTCCTCGAACACATACATAGTATGAAGGAAGAACATACACAACTGGCTAACTGCATAGACCATGTTCTGCTGACAATAAACGATAACCATACTTCTGAGCCTCAACCAAGACCTGTGGGTAGCTTATGCAACAAGGTATGGCACACTTCAGATGCATAAGGAATATGTGTATCCACCGATACTGTGAAATCAAGCATATGCGGTTTTATCTCTCATACAAATTACAACTGTTACATCTATATTTGAATGGTTAGATCAGGTCAATATAGAGGATTTTTAAAGAAAATGCTTCTCATGAAACCAAAAAGCTTTATTTATACTCCAATTATTTTCACTTCTTGGCCTTCTTGCCCTCTTTGCTCTTTGCTACATCTTCATTATCCGCTGCTTCTTTTGCCTTCTTGGCACGAATTCCAACCATTCGGGCATCTTCTCTCGCCTACAAACAACACAAGGTGTTAATGACATGTTGGCTGAAATATTAAGCAGAGTTACTTACTTAACAGAGAAATATAGAATTTGTGTTACCTTGCTCAGTGTCTTGAAGGCATTGAACTTCTTCTCACTGTCCAGGATTTTGCGTGCCTTGAATGGCACAATTGGCTGGGTGATGGGCATCACAGTTGTCTTCAGCTGTACAGCCACCTTCCTCTCTTCTTCCTGCACAATAGAAACATCATTGTTGGAGATCAGTGTAATGTTTAACAAAGCATTTGGCAGTTCTTTTGTTTCAGTGTATAACATGTTAGTCAGACCTCATGTTTTCAGGTAATTGTATATTTTGTTTCTTAAAAATCTAGAAACTGAAAAACAACAATATATTTTATGTAACAAATATGTAGGCTGAATGTCTAGTACAATAAGAATTTCATGTATCTCAATGAATGTAATTTGCCCAATATAATTGCACTTGCAATAATATTTATACTGAATTATTCCAATATAGGGTTTAAAATTCACTGCTCATGTATTGGTAATGACAAGACTTATTCTATATCATCAATCTTGTAAAAACTATCTTTGGGCATGAAATAAATTGCTCCTTGGAGGACCCCACTTTTCCTGCCAAACTAGTTTTTGAGATGTCACTGCTCCAACAATAAACTTACCGTTGCTTCACCCTTCTTGAGTTTCTTGTTCTCATGACGCGGGAACAAGATAAGTTTTGATCTGTATTCCTTCAGCCGTCGCACATTCTGCTGCAGTGTCTCCATGGACTTGCTCCTCCTACGAGGATCAACTGCGATTCCAACTGATCGTGCAAAAGCTACATTCAAGCCGGCTCGCTGCAGAAAAAGAAAACGTTGAATAGTTTTATCACAAGGCAAACCAAACAGGATCAATGCATTAATAACATGCTTATGTTCTTAGCTTTTGTGTTCTCTTTTACCGAAAACTTTACCCATAGTGGAACATCTGAAGAATATTGCGAATCTTTATCTCCTTTAACAATTTTGGTTTAAAATTTTAAGTATATCCATAGAAAGAAAATATTGCTATGTATTCTTATAATCATGCCTATTGATAAGGAAAATCCACAAAAATTTGGACACAATTCCTTGCAGCAACAGGCATAAGTCATATTGAAGATATGTGCTACAGTAATCATCTTTATATGCCATTTCGTAGATTTTACGACATTAGTAACAAAATTATATAAATACCAAATCCACAGGGTAGTAAAAAGCTGCAGCCTTTGACCAGCAAGTAATGTACCTATTTCACTTCTTACAAGCAAACTCAAAAATATTCTTACCTTCACTTCATCCAATGTAAATCCTCGGCCAGCGCGTATCTTCGTGTGGTACCTGAAAGTTGGGCACCGAACAATAGGGCGCAGAGGCCCAGCAGCTGGTCGCGGAGCAACTCGTTTGGCTTTCTTAATTCTGTTTTGCCTACGTCTGAATTTTCGCGCAGGTTGATTGAACCAAGTTTTCACAAAACGTTGCCAATCTTTATGAAAGTGCCCATTAGGGATCATATTATTACGTTTCGGCGCCATCGCAGCTCTGAAAACAATCGTTATTGCAATAACATTTAATTCATTGAAAGATAAAATGTTCAAAGAAGCATCTTGTGAATCACATGTATACATAAAACATGTCGCACATCATACCTTGAAAATAACTATAATAAAAATTACTACAAGTACTGATCTACAAAATACAGTTATAAGTTCACTGCCACAAAGCAAGATGACTTAAATAACATTAAATACATTTTATTTTCATCAACTACTAACCTACAATTCCTCTGTTCACGGCTACACGGGAAGAACTTCACTCAGAACAGGAAATCAAAGGACATGCACATTTCGAAACATAAAAAGAGAACGCTTTTAGTAGCGCGCTCTATTCCAGAACCCTCTTGCGGGAACTAATAAACTGCTGTCTAGAAAGATGTCACAGGGTTTGGCGGGAAAGAATTAGATGGCAAGCTCGGTTTGCTCTTACGCGTTTCCCAAAGTATTATTAAGTTTTTGGACGAATTACGCACTTGCTGAGTTTGTGTTTCATGACCCGTTTGTTATTTGCTATGATTTTATTATGATATTTGCTTTCTTTCGGTTTGTTTAGAGTCTGGCAACGCCAGAAGAAATCTTCCACCGTGGGTTACGCATATTTCGTTCCCAAATATACTTAAAGAAGCTCTATTCTCTCAAATATAATAAAAATAATACTAGTATATCAAGTCACTACCTTTTCATTTCGAAAATGGATCGAAATAAATATTTGCGCGACCTTAGCGATGATGCTAATGTGTCACTGTATATTAAAACGAAATGTATGAAAGATTTGGATCCACCTTTCATCGGATTCGAAAAGTGCCAACACCGAATTTTGAGACACTGTGTTTTTCGAGTAAAAGAGACTCCCTCCGTTCGTTTTATGAACTGTTAGATAAAAAATAGAAAATTATATTAATTATCATTGAAAGAAATATTACTTACATTAAACTTAAAAAATCATTGGGGGGATCCAGAATGTTCATAAATACTGTCCCGAATATGTTTGTAATTTTTCACGGGGTGGAGAAACCTAACAAACCGAAATTTGATATAATTTTACATATTAATTTTGTAATGCATTAGTTACGTGGTAAATACCTGATGTTTGTGAAAATTGCAACACCCTGAACAAATGGTCGCTATCACTTTATGCGGCGGCGATGGTGTAACGGTTAGCGTACTGGACTGTTGTACCCAAGTTGGCGGGTGGGTCCGATCGAAGCCGTGGATTTTTAAGGGCGAAAAAATCCTTCGGAGGGGAAGTAAAGCCGGCTGTCCCATGTTCGTAGATTTACTTGCATGTAAAAGATCCTCAAGCCTAAATGACCCCTCTGAGCTAAATTCAAATCGCCTGTTTCTCGCCCAAGAAATACCTTCTTTCTCTGCTAGATGAAAGGAGCGTAGCGAAATTTGCGTGGTCAAACGGAAGAGCGGGCCTGATGGCCCAAGTCTCGCCACGTAAAATAAGGCCAATTCAATTCAATCACTTAACATCGGTTGATGTGTAGAACAGTGTATCCATGAGAAGTAATAAATTTGCTTAGATCTGGCGTGCACATTGGCCTAGCAGCATCCTCCTTTGTGACAGATCAGGTCAGTGTTACGCCACACTCAGTCGGTGTAGAACCGTCAAACGAGTGAAAACATGCAAGCAAGTGTCGATTGCCTAGCCAATGGCAAAGGGCGCAATATCAGCATATGAGTGAGTTCGAACGGGGCAGAATGATGTCTCCAAAAAAGCAGATTTGCCGTGGCGTGACATTGCGGATCGAATGGGGGGCGCTGTTACGACAGTGATGCGTATGTGGAACCAGAGGATAGAGGAGGGTCGGACACATCGATGAGCGAGTACTGGAACACACAATATGACTACAGCGCGAATTTACCGCCATCCTGTCTCCATGGCCGTAACCATCAGGACGACGTCGTCCTCAGTGTTGACTCGAATTTGGAACACTGCAACATGTGTGACATCTGCGTCGACGGTTTGACGCCATCTGCTGAAGGCTGGACTGGTGGTAGCATATCACTGCGGCGGATTCCGTTGACCAGAAACCACCAACGCCCCATACAGCAATGGGCTCGTGAACGCATTCACAGGAGTTCTGAGTGGCACAATGCAGTGTTTTCAGACGAGTCCCTCTTTAATTTGTGGTATAGCGATGACCACGTACGTGCTTGTTACAACCGTAGTGATCGAATTTGCCAGCCCACATCGTTATTATACGCGCACGTTTTCTTGAGCCCCGGAATATCTACCCCCACTACTTTGCCAACATTGGTTGAATGAAGAATAAATTATAGAAAGGAGCGTTGTAGGCAAAATCTGATAACCAGATATGTTCGCTCCCGGGCAATGAAATTATTTTGCATTGAAAAACGAACTACAAATATGACATAAAATACTTTTTGTCAAAATAACCTAACTCCCCACTCCTCTCGCAACTAGCGAAACGAGGAATCAAGAAAACATACGCGGATAATACGCGTAATAGCGAGCAAACGCAAAGTGTAATGGTTTGGGGCGTCATTGGCTACAATGTGCAATCCCCCCTCGTATGTATTGAGGGCAATCTGAACAGCAACCGTTACATCAGGGAGGTTTTAGAGCCCGAGGTACTGCCCCTCCAGCAAGCAGCTCCACATGCCGTAATCCAGCAGGACTATGCCCGACCGCATGTGGCGAGGAATGTGCAAGCTTTCTGCGAAGAGCGACGGGTACCACTGCATCCCTGGTCTGCACATTCGCCTGGCATGTCGCCCATTGTACGTGTGTGGGATGCGATCGGTCGACAACTTGTTCGTTCTGGTCCTCCTGCTGTCACTCGATGCTTTGTGGCCAAGCATAAAAACCGCATGGCAATGTGTTCCCCAGCAGCATATCCAGTCTCTCTTCGAATCCGTGCCACATTTAGAGGCTCTGATGGCAGCGCATGGCGACTTCACGCCGTAGTAAATATTCAAGGTCAAAATGCAGGTAGACAATTCTGTAATTCTAATCATTTGTATAATTGTGATATTCCTATTCTGTGGAATAAATTTTATTAACATAGTATGTCTCCTTCTTGATGCTGCAATATTTTCAAACACCAGTGTATATGGTTACTTTAAAATATACATAAATATCACACCTTTATATCAATTTTTCAAAAAGTATTTTTGAAGGCCCCTTTGCTGAATTCAAACATTGATGGATGCATTTAAATACTTAGGCCGCGCGATTAAAGTATTACTTGTGTTATCCTCAATGACTTTTGCGTTAAAAATGCAGAATTATTAGTCACAAATTACCGTAAGTTCAGATTTCGAGCTTTGTATTCCAAATATTTATTTGCCGGACACTTTCAACTTGTGACTTGACATTTCGCTACGCCTGGCGCTTATAGAACTCGGCGTCGCTGACTCGCTATGCGTGTCGAACTTCGTGACGAGGTCTTTGGGATTAACCTAAAACATTCTTGGGCTGAATTCGCCCCTGTATTATTTGACAAAGCAATTTTTAAATTATTTAAAATGCTTCATATCAATTTGAGTCTCGAAATAGAATTCCCTCGATCCTGCAATTCGTTCTTCGCTTTTGTTCACCGAATTTGCGACACTGAAGTTGGAATCAAAACAACGTGGGTAAGACCACACGATAAGACCCAAAAAATTGCATTTACGATTAATTTAATACTATTTTTGGATCATATTGCTTGGACCATGATACAACCCTCGTAAAGTTTGACTCACATTATGGTACTTCTACTTCAGATGTTGGCTATAAATGGGGACGTACGGAATTTAAAAAAATGTACTTCCCCATTTTGTGACAGCCCAGTCCATTGTTCAGTTATAACAAGTTGGAATAAAAGCTGTCAAATTTCATTATTGTGAAAGAAAAGTAACTAATTTTGATAAATTATTTTACTCTGTCTGATGTACATTCTTAGGAAGTCTGGAGGAAAAGTCCTGAAGAAAAGGCGGGAGAACGTATTTCTGGGGACGAAAGAAAAGCACGAAGTTACGTTTAAGAACTGGGAAGTGACAATTTCAGTAATTACACAATTTTATTTTCAAAATGGGTCCGTTGTAATAGTGTTGATTCATATTTTATAGATTTAAATTAAAATGGCACAAAAATCCATTACGTGAGTATTGCAAATATCGAGTAATATTAGAAGTGCAAGATTTGTAAACCTTTTCTTGAATTATTGTCTCACTGGTCATGAACCCAGGTGCATTTAGTTGTTGTGTCGAAGGATCAGGTTTTCTTGAGTGTAAAAATTATTGTGTATGTAGTCGACGTTGAGTGGCATACCTTCCATACCTTCCATGACAATTCTGAATTGCACTGAAACTGAGTTATCTGAGTTATACTTCAACCAATTTCCTGATCTTAAACCTGTTGTCTTTCAAACATTGCTCGTTTTACAGATCGTTTTTTAAAGTGAAACCGCCTCTTAAAACTGATGTGCCAGATGAAGAGGTTTCTGACAGTGGGTATGTAATAACCTTGTTTTTAATGTATTTGAGATTTGAGTGTAGAAGGTTTACTTAGATGATATTTCCATAAGCATCAGGTTGGATGTTAAGTAGATCAAGTAATATGATTTATCGGAATTTGGCATGGTCTCCAATACACTTTATTTCTGCCAGCAAAAAGAACGGTCTTGATGTTGGAGATTCACCTGTGAAACGTGCAAGAAGGTCTAAACGTGCCAGAATAGACAGTGATTCAGATGACAGTATCATTGGAGATGCCAGGTAGGGTTAAAAGAATTTTCAGATAGATGCTTTAGGTTTGAGGGATATTGTGCATTAATTAATTTTCTTTACAGTAAACAACATACTAAAAAATTGTCGGTATCACCCATCAACAAGAAAGAGGAGTCCTCTGTTGAGCATGGTGAGTTTTAGATATTTTGGTTTGGTTTGTGCAGTCTGAAAAATTGTGTTGTTATTGTCAAATTATTTTTCTGGTTTTTGCGTGATTTCTGTGATATTACTTCATAAATTCTTACAAAAATCCAAAGAGAACCATTCCTGGGGACTTTTTATATTCTATGTTACTCAGTCCTTTTTGAAAAAATAAATGAAACCAGAATCCTCCATGGAAGGTGAGGGTGAGATCAATGTAATTGAAGGGCTCAAGTAGCCCACCCCCCCGCCCCCGCCGCCCCCCCCCGAATATAATTGAATGTGAAATTGAAATCAAGAAACTCTAAGAGTTATTTTATTTATTTCAACAAATAACAAAATTATATCTTTAAGCAAGAAAATGTTTTTTGGAATACATTTTGAATAAATGTTTTGGGTGAAAGATTTAGTGATCAAATAATACAATATCCACAGTGACCTTAAAACACAAAAACTTTTGTTGTGTTAGGTTAATGTTTAATAAATTCCTTGCTAAAAACAGGAAATAATAAAATGAATTTCAGGAGAAACTTATTAGTGTCATTTGATTCATGTCATAAGTGTCCTACCTTATAAGTAATTACTATAATTAACTATTAACTGGAAATTTTATGAAATATCAGATTAGTGTGCTCAAATTATAAAATTAGGATAACAACTTTCTCGAGTTCTAATTTATTTTGTCTCTTTTTTTTTTTACGAATTATTTCTTATCGGGCCAGGCGATCCCGGTCTGCCATGCCTAGCCAGCACTGCCCGTATCATGAGATGCTGCTGTTACCTTTGTCTCATCATGGTCCAATACTGAAAATCAGTCTTGTGTATGATATTAATGATAAAACACAATGCCAATGCAGGGTGGTTGTGTGTGTTTTGCTGATTTGTCAATTTTATAAATTCTATTACATGGAGTCACTTTTACTTTTTGTTGTGTGCACATTTCAAACTAAAAATTAATTGAATCCACTGCTGTATCTTGTTAACAGAAATCACAATTGAACTTCCAGTGAAAAAGCAAAGATTGTTTTTTATTTGTCATATTGTTCTACATTGTGTGATATGTCATGAAAGTTGCTGATGGTGTGCTTTTTTTACTTCTCAGAAGCTGAAGTACCTGAGGAAACTAAGCCTAGTAGTCCATTGTCGATCATCTCCGTCCAGCGCCCCACAAAGTGATGTGTGAAATATACATCTCTGTGAGACAAAAGGCCTCTTCAGACATAGTTTGGTCCCCAACTCAAATTTCTTTAGCAGAATAGATTTCAGATTCCAATAAAAGAAGCTTTAAGAATATTAGTAACTGCTTGATGTTAGCAATTTTGTGATTTTCATGTATAATACCATATATTCGAAGAGGAAAGGAAGGGTAAAGATTCTTGAGTAATCTAAACAAAAATTTTTCTCATTGAAATATTCTTGATTTTATTACTTAGAAAGTGTTAAAAAGTCTACTCATAAAAACAGGCCGTCCATGAGAATTTGCTATGGAAATGATATTTTGACATGTCCAGCATAACTCACATTACATAATTTTTAAAAAATTCAAAGTTGCATTTTCTTTGTTTTCAAATAAAATCTATTGTTATTTTTATTTCTTTGTGTTGTTTTTTCTTTAAAAACTATTTTTTTAATTCATTATTTCGTATTGCGATTTTATGTAAGATTTTAGTACATTTTTAAAACAAAATTTTAATATTAATATTTCCAGTAGATGTTCTGGCACTGACATTAAAAATCTTTAAAATGATGTGTGTTATAGTAATTAACGAAACTAGTGTAAGAGGGGTATAATTGCGTGAGTGGTATGTTCAAAAATATGAGTGACAATTGGATTAAGTTTTCTTATTCACTGTGAGTAGAATTATGCCCCCTTCATTCACATGTTACGTTCAGTAATTTTTCATTTCCATTAATGAATAATTTTAATTTTGATAAATTAATCATATCTTTACCACTTGAGTATGTATTTGATGACGTCATATTGATTCTGAACTAGACCTGATTTAGTAGGCCTTGCAATGTATATTTGTGATCACTTAAGTGTCTTAGAGAATAATGTTTGAGATAGAGAAATAAGAAACGTTTGAAAACGGAAACGTATTCTGGATGAAATATTAGAAGCTGACAAAGCTATGAAAACATTACTTTGTACAAAAAGAGCATGTATGAGAGAACATTATGTGTTAATGTTGGAAAGGAGAAAGATGATCGAGTTCTGACTCTGATGTTTTTCTGGTGTACTTTTCAGAACAGGTACATACAACTCCCAATTACATTTTTTATATTTGTAATATCCTAAGACCAAATGTTTTACATATTCATGTTACACAATTCTTCATGTTAAATATTGTATGTTCTATTAATCAGTTTGTGTGTAACCAACATGCTTATGGTCATACTTATGTTGTAGAAGATGTGTGTGTGTAAAGGAGAATATTGATATTTTAAATTACAATTTACTTGAATTTGTTAAAAAAATAAAAGGAGTTTTGCCAAAACAACTGCTCTCTGTGAGCCACCATGTCGAAATCGGTGAAGTAAACATATTGCCGCAATAAAAAGCGATTTCTGGGTTCAGATGATTGATGCCAAGTAAGAGTAGGGTAACAGTTTCTGAATTAACTGCAAACTAGTGTACTACAAATATTAAGATGATTGTCTAAGAAGTAGTAATAATTATTCGTTTATAATTTTGTTTCATTCGATCATTAATTATATGTTCGGAGTACTGCATACTTACAATTTTTTTGAAAGTAATATCTTAAAAGGAGTAAATTAAGGAAATTTCTCTGAAGGGGCTGGTTGGTGGTGTGGAGACTGTTGGTCTTTTAACAGAGGTTTGATTTGCGAACCTCATTTGGGTTTCAGTGTCTATTCCAAGAAAAATCTGTTATAGAGGAAAGTAGATGTTTAATAGGGGTGGACTTTCAAATAGGTTTCACTGTACATACATTTTTTAAGAAAAATATATTTTTGGAAAGTAACTTATGGAATCCACTTTAATATCATAACGGTTGTGCGTGGGGATTAAAAAAACAGAATTTTTACAATCAGGATCAAAAATCCCATAAATCTTCAAAATACTAAGAAAATATATTAGTATCTCCTTCAAGAGGATGTTGTTTTAGTAGTTACTTTTAAACATGGATATCTGATTAAATTCCAGTAACTTTGGGGTTTAAAATTATTATATTGTGTTACGAGGAAAATAGAATTTTCATTAAGTGTTAATTACCAAATTTAGCAAAAAACCTGATAGTATCTTTGACCCTGGTGAATAAGCTAATAAATAGAGTTTTTCTGAAAATTAGGTAAAATGTTCTACCTATTATATTTGCATATACTCAATAGTATGTGTCTCATATGCATATACTCATATTCATGTATGAGTATACATTCTATATACTCTTACTCATGTGTATTTACGAATGTAACATTATAATTTGTTAAAATCGTTAACTCTGAGAAGACTAGTCAAGCTGTCTGATTACCTACATTATAACAACGATTCGAGATCATTTATAAACATTAAATGCTTCAAATTATCTGTTGATTCATGCTAGAAGATTCTAATAATCAAAACGAGGACACAATATTTTCACGAGTTATCAAGCTTATTCATTGAAACAAAGTCAAAGATAATTTATCCAAAATTGTGTTCTAGTAAATGTATTTTGAAATTGTTATTGATAAGCATTTGTGGCAACGCCACTTTGCAGAAATTTAAATGACATTATTTCTGAGGCACACAGAAGTAAAAGCAGATATACAACCATGTTAATCTTTCCATTGTCCTTTTAACCACAGGTAAATGATGAAGCAAAGACTGTTAAAAAGGAGCCTGAATTAAAACCTGACTCAGCTAGTCCTGAAAAAAAAAGTTCAAAGCCGAAGCCTAAGAAGCTTAATCAGTTTTTTAGTGAGTATTATATTTTCTTACCTTTTATTTTCAATTTCATGCTCAAATTTCTTATGTAATTTTCCTGTTTTCTATTCATGAACTTGATCTATACTTTCTTCTATTACAGTCCTGATCATTAAATGAAATTAAATTGGAGTACAATCCCTTTTTTGCGTTTTCAGAAATAACGATTTTCTGCAGTTTACACTGATTTTCCCCAGTCCCTTCAAGTTTTCTATGTTCATACTGTTTAATTATCCCTGCTTTTCCACTTTCAAAATTATTTTTTTCCTGCGTTTTGCACTTTGTGCGTTTTGCTGTGCTTTATGCGTTAGACACTGGTGTTGACCACGGACAGACGGAGATAGACGTTTTTCTATACATTGAGTTTTACAGAAATGAATCAGTCTTGTAGTACTCTGCTGTGATTCTCTTAGCCTTCTTCCTCTCCGCTTCAGATAACTTAACAATAATTCATCAACTGATTTATCATTTGTCTCACAGCTATGATGGATTCTGTGACTTGTGGGAATTACTGACAATGAGAAGCTCTCCAAAGTTACTGACAGGGAAGTCTGTCATTGAATTTCCCCCTATTCCCTCAGATTTAAAGGCATATCAAATTCACTCCATGGTAGATCGAGTGGCACAGTGCCACTTTCAATTTTAGAGTGACTAAGGATTGTGTAAAGCCCTAGCCTTCCTCATTCCGTACTTTTAAGCCTTGGGAAGAAATTTTAAACCATCTTCTCATAGACTATTGCCACTTTTCCAATGTTTTTCTACTGTGCAGTGACTTCCCCCAATCTTCAACACATGTGAGATGGCCATAAGATTCTGTGGAGCATGCTCTTCTACTTGGTGCTAAATTTGATGGGAGCCGGCACAGACGGTCTGGGTAGCTCTTTAAAAGCAATCAGTCCGCTTTCTCAAACTTGCACATATAAATGCTCTTTTACTTTCTCTGTGTCAAATGCTTTTATGTTATTATTAGAAATTAATGTAGTTCAAAATGTTTACATAACAGACATTGTGATAACTAGTTATGGCTGACCTTGCTTGGTAGAACTGCAGCACATCCTCATATTAACGTTCTATCAAACGTGAGGTCTATGTGAAGTCGTAGGATTCTGCGACCAGTCTTGCTCTCGCAAACATCAGGTCTGGCCAATTGTGTATAAAACATGAAGACATTCTGGTTCCGGGATCTTTTACTTGTTATAAAATGTTCAGTGCTTGCCTGTTGTTACTAAAACAAACATGCTTTCCATCAAAGAAGAGTTAAGTAAATAGAATTTGCATGCCTCTTTACAATCCCCTAATTTTTGGTTTAATGGATATAAATTATAAATTTGATCAAAATAACAATGAATGTAACCTACGAATGTAACTCTCTTGCTCAGTATTACATAATATTTTTTTGATATAGTTTGTACATTAGATTTAATATATGCAATGTTAATCTTTATTATTCGTAAGTTTCTGTAAAAAAATGTCTAAATGGTGGCTAAGTATTTTATAAATAATAGTGAAATTCCTAAACATTAACCTGAATATACTTATAAACATTAACCTGAATACATTTATTATTTTGAGAAGAAAGCAAGCAAGCAACCAACCAAACATTTACCCAAGTCCCTGCTAGTGAGTTACGGAGTTTTAAATAGGTTTTTGCATCTCTCTTTGACTTGCCCTTGCTACTCCAAAACAGAGTTGATCATTTGTTTTGAATTGCAGTTGTCCAGAAGGCAGATGAAGTAGACGATAGCAAAACTCAGAATGGTACCTGCGTGTCTCCTGCTGCCTTTGATCCATCTAAAGTGAAGTATCACCCTCTAAAGGATGCCTGCTGGGAAAGTGGGAAACGGTAAGCAGTGTTTTGTAACATATGCAGTCTCTATACATCTATACTATATTTATGTTAGGTTTCTTTCCATGTCCATAATTATACTGTAAAGACAGTTAATCAGCTGCTGAAGATATCCAAGCCTCCACTTTCATGCAGCTTTCCACGAAAGTCGACAGTGTCAAACAATTATCCATCACAGTCAATTTTTTTTCATGCATGCGCGAACTGGTTGCTATACCTGAGATTCACTCCGAGCGATTACTCAGGTCTCTTAAGCAGTGCCTAAGAGAGACTGCTTTAGAGGGCAACAACTTATGCAGGGAAGGGCAAAAACTTGTTGCATTGTTTTTGCAGCACATCACTTAGCCCTTTTGGGAATTGATCGTTTGTATGTCTACAGAAATCCTCCCTTTGGTTTTGGCTTGTAACGTCGCAGTCAGCTAATGCCTTTTAACCCTTTGGCCTGGGACTGGGCATTGTTAGTAATCAGGAACTCCCAGATGGCCACCCATCTGGCCATCGTTGGTGCCTCGAGATGCTTAGCTTTCATGACTTCTTTGAGTGTAGTTGAGCAGTTCAGATAATGGCACTGACTACTTTCAAAGAACTTACGGCAACCTCCGGGAACAACGCCAGAAAGCAAAGAAGAAAATTTGGAAAAAACAAAAAAAGTCAATTACTCTACACAGAATGACTCAGACCTGGAAACTAATAGTTGTTTTGACTCGGCTTAGCTATCTTCAGGATTATCTAAAACAGTTAACCCATCACTACCCATTAATAATCAGTCTACATGAAACATCTCATTCCGCTTTGCTGTATCTTGTCATGGTTGTAGGGTTAATAGTGATGAGGGTCTCAGGGTTCATGGTGGAGTCGTTACATTGATTCTGGATTTGCTGCTGTTGAGAGAGCTAACTGTCAGACTGATCTTCTAGGTTGTGTATGTACAGACTCTCACTGTATGTCATGTAACTCCAGGGCAAATTGTGTCGGCTGATGACTTCTTGGACCTGATAAACTAACTGTGCACTCCATTCTTCATTATTGGGAATGTGAATGACCATAGCCTTCTTTGGAGCTCTTCCCATACACGTCAGAGGGGCCATAATTTGGAATTTATTGTAGATACCACTAAACTGATTATTCTCAGTTCACGTTTAACTATGAATTTTTCCATTACTACAAACTTCAACACATCTATTGACCTGACCCTGTGCTGCCGTTCTCTTGCATCCTATCTGCAGTGAACCATTTGCACATCTTAATATGTGCAGAAGAGACCATTTTCACACTTTGACAAACTCTTCAAAGGATCGTGCAAAACTCTGACTAGTCAACATTCCAGTCCTCAGGTACTTGATTTTAAAATTTGTTGTAGGATATTCACATTTACATACCCTGAGAAATCCCAAGCAACCCTCCCATTCCCTCTAGAAAACTGTCCTCTCTTTTTCTACTTCACACTTTCCAACTTTTTCAAATAGACTAATTTACTACTTGCTCCCCCAAGTACCAGGTTCAGTTTCATGAATAAGGTCTGGCCATCTCTGCCTCCAAAAGCAGAATAATATATTGAAATATCAACAAAATTCACTAGATTGCACTGTAGAACAAAACAATTAAAGAATTATATCAAATGCCACCAGGAACACACTGCAGGATTTTTTGAATCTATATCATTCGCCAAAGACCTCAAAGAAATTGTTTTCACACCGTAATGTATAAGATGAGACCTATTTGAACATTCTATTACATTTTTGCTGGTCCAGTGCTTCTTGATATTATTACCCCATAGCTCGGCGACGGGCACCTAATGTGTGTGGCAACTAATGGCTGCAACTAATGTGTGTGAGGGACAGAGAGAGGCAGAGACATAGTCAGACAGAGACACAGAGACATAGACAGACAGAGACGTAGACAGACAGACTCGGAGACGTAGAAAGACGCGGAGACGTAGACAGACAGAGACGCGGAGACGTAGACAGACAGAGACGCGGAGACGTAGACAGACAGAGACGCGGAGAAATAGACAGACAGACAGAGACTCAGACATAGACAGACAGTGTGAGGAGAAGAGGGGGGAAGGGAAGCGGGAGAGCGCACATCTGCCAGGTTCCTGTAGTTCATACATAGATGGCTCGTCTTTCAGTGTCACAGTGCTTTAAGTGTTTCTGCAAATGTTGTTTTGAAGCTGGTTTTCACCCGAAACTTCCAATTATTTGAGAAACTTTACACAAAATTATTTGAGCAATTCTACTCACAAATACAATAAGGTATAAGAAATACCCTTGATGTAAATATTGATGGAGTGAGAGATATTTCAAAAAAATCTGTTTAATTTTTGAAAAACCAATAGAATACATTAAAGTGACATGACACAGTTCTGTGCATGTAGCTCTATCTGTACAGAAAGTGTAAAGAAAAAATTTGGTTATCAAGAAAATGGTGAGTGTTTCTGAAATTGCCCCATTTTGAGCTCATTTTCTTAGAAAACATTTTTGAGTTTTCAAGCAATTTTTTAAAACCTCATTTGAAAGTACTTGCAATGATATGATAGATGCAATAGCAGCAATACAGTGTACAAACTGCCTGTAATGTAAATATCAACAATGTGAGTGAGAAGTCATAAATTACGTTTGTGTTATTTTTGGAAAACAAAACATTACAACTAAGTAGTATTTGTCATCTTATAAAGTAAATTTAGCACTGACCCCACAAAAAGTTGAAATGAAAAAACTGGAGCTGGTTTTTATTTATTTTTTTCTTTATGATGGCAGCAACAAGCTATTTTACACATACCTTACAATGGTGTATAACTTGTATAATAAGTCACAATGTTATATTTAAATATCAATTATGGATTGCAGATCGTACTTATAGGTTATATTGTATATGCTGAGTTTACTGTATGCGTTTTTGAGAAAATGCTGTTTTGAATATTGTCCATATTTCATTCGAAACTCAATCTACCAAAACAGACACCCTACTTTTACAAATATGAGAGAGCCAAATCTCACATAAAACCTAAGAATATTATTTAAAATTTTACATATATGAAGGCATTAATGTTCTACTGAAATATAAATTGCAATTTGAAAGAGGCAAATGCTCATGAACATAGTTTTGGTCCAGGGTACCCTATTTGGCTCTGTCCCGGACTCTGGAAGCTATTGAGTCCCTGAGCAGTCGGCTGCGCACTGTGGAGACACTTGCAAACTACTTCCGGTCTGTCATACTTCTATCACCTGATGATTTGCTGCCAAGTGTCTACTTGTGCCTGAATCGGCTAGCACCAGCTTACGAAGGTCTGTATCTTGTATAATTATTTGCATGAACAAAGTGAATTGACAAGACTTGAAATAAATTTTTTGTAGTCTTTCTCTTATTGGGAGATTTAAGATTGCAATTTTGTTTCACATTTGGAAAACATTTGAATGGACTAGGACTGTGACTAGGACAATATAAATGACATTGTATATATTCTGAGAAAAAACATGTTTATATATTTCCGTGTTTTACATATGTCTTTAAAAATTTTCCATAATCTTTTCAAAACTTTTTAGTCTAAATTTTCATTAAGGAAACTATCTTAATCGTCAGTAAAAGAAAAATAATTGAACTTTTCCACTTTTTTTAAAAATAATTAACGAAAACGAGATCCGCACCATTCACTTAAGGTTCCTAACACTCTCTCTGGTGCAGTTTAATTTGAAAATTGGGAGTGATTTTTTAAAAAAAATTGAAAATGTTGAGGCTTTATATAAAAGTACATTCAAAAATCATAATATCTGTTACAAACTCGCTAAGGCTGGAGTTTGTTCAGATCGATCTGGGAATATTAATTTTGGAGAAAATTATCTGAACAGTTTAGGTACTAGCTTTGATCATGGATGGATGGATTGACTGACATAGTCCTAAATATTACTCAAATAAAAAATATTAGATAAATAATTTCTCTTTGATTTGTAGTCCAGATTTTACTGAATCCAATGCAAGAGCAACAAGAACTTAGTGCTGAGTAATTAACAAAACTGTGAATAATGCAAAAAGTGGCAAGTGACTTAAAACAAAAAATGGCTGACATTTATGATACACGTATTATTATTATTTTAACACAATTATTATTTTTTTAAAGTGTTTTTTGAACAGCCAAAATATAATAAAGAATATATATAGAAAGTATGAATTTTTTTGAGATGGTGAAGCAACCAATATATTTAATTCTGGATCACTTGAAATGTAATGACCCTTCCCCATTTTGCTGGGTACAATTTATTTTCGCTTGTTGCTAAGTCCTCTTTTCTTCTTAAAATGTTTAGCTAAAATGTTCCACATTGATGACATATTCGACAACCTTGCAGGCAGCAAATTTTTTTATGCACTAAATTGGTGTTAAATTCTTACACAAGTCAGTTGTTCACTGGAAGAATGGTGTAAGAAGGTGTAAGATGGTAAAAAAGATGTAATTTCTTTCTTTCTTTTTTTTTTCTTCTTTTTTTCTTTCTTTTTTTCTTTTCTTTTCTTTTCTCTTTGTTCTCTCACCTTTTTCTTCGTTTTCATCATCTTCTTTTTCTTCTTCTCTTTCTTCATTTTCTTTCTTCTCTTCTTCCATTTCTTTCTTCTCTCTTTCTCCTCTGTGTCCCAGCTAATGTAATGTGACGTGAATATTGTTGGAGTTGCTGCCAGATGACAGTGTAGTGCCTAAAAGTCAAGCAGGTGTCTAATGAAATAATTGACAGACAACTGGAATGCTGCAAGTACTATTAACTGTTTTATTGTTTGCATTATTTTATGGAATGAGTATTGTATTGGATGCATGTGAACAAAAGCGCATTTTAAAACTTCTTAAAACATTTCGAGTCTTTGGTTGATCAAATCCAGAATATTAAAAATAATTTTTTTATATACAAAATCAATTGCAGGTAAATATTTTAACTGAGTGCCTTTGGAGAACTACCCCACTATATAGATGTCAGAGATTATATGAATATTTCTATTTAAATCTCTTTTATTAAAAATTTAATTTGATGATGTGTATTTCACATTCCGATGACATAAGAAATTATTTTAAAGTTAGACGGTATAAGTGAAGTATTATTCACAGAGTCAGGTTTTACAATTGTGATTTTTATTGATTTGTATGTGCTATTCATTCTGAAATGCACTTATGAAATAATCACTCATTGCTGGGGTTTTCAGAAATTTTCTTTACTCTCTTGGCAAAAGTGAGGTTTGATTAAACCAGTAACAGTGATACTTCATATTAATTTCTAGGTCTGGACTGTGATAGGTGACATGATAGAACTGATAATGATGGTGATTTGTAAGATCAGAAGTCTTATTTTCATTTGATAATTAAGATGACAAATGTTCACTTAGTTCAGCAATCTATTAATTAGATTTCACACTGTTGTGATACAATACAATGTAATGTGGGCCTTTTTTGTCTCAGTAATAGCCTTAAATATAGAAATGTTTGTTGATTTAGGAAAGAATGTAGAACAACCATTAGTCCATGCTTATAATGTTCTGTTTTTTTACACAATTTTTCACACAATTTTTTTCACACAATTTACATTTCCTAGACATTTTTCATTGAAAAGGGGCAAACAATTTTGGGGATAAGTATGGTAATCAGTATGGGACAGATTTTAATGAAATGTCTTTTTATTATTATTTTTATTATTAATATTATAATTTTCCCACTTTGGAATAATACCATTTAGAATAAAAATTCATTTTATGTTAAGACAAAACGAGTTGACCTGTTTTTGAATGTCATTTTTTTGCATTTTTCATAGATTTCTACTCAAAAGTAATTTTTTTACCTTTTTACATTACTTCGTATTTAATGTATTTTTTGCTGATTTCATTGATTTTAATATTGTTTTAATGGTACTTGCTTCAAACAATAATAGCGAAGTGCAACAAATATTCACCACAGAAGTCCTGAGAAGCATATTCAATTTCTTCACTCAGATATTGTAATGTCAGCCGTTGTGAGTACTATGCAATCTAAGATTCATGTAACGCCTAACTGCACTATTGTCAGTTCGACCAATTTTGCGATTTATCATGAGAGGCAGAGATACTCTTTTCAAGAACACTCCAAACCAAAAGTTTGCAAGCTAAGTTCACTTGAACAATATTAAGAAGCCTTGATTACATCAGTAACATACCCAACAGCTTAAATTGTTCATTTGAAGTGGTTTTGATCAAATTTTTTGTGTCATTGTTCTTTGTTTTTAGGGCATTTTTAAAGCATTTTATTGATCATTTTTGGCAATGTTTTAGGTCATCAAAATGCTCCCCCTAGTAATCAATCCTCTTTTGGAAATCTAATTGTGGTTGCTTTTTCCTTTCCCTTCTGTTGTTGTTGGGTACTTTTAGTTTTCCTTTACATTTTTAAAATTATGTACAGACGATTTTTAAATCTATATATCGAAAAAAGTACTAACTTTATTCTTTCTCTTTTATTATTAAGTATGAATTGTGTCTTGCAGGTCTAGAGTTAGGAATTGCAGAAACCACGTTGATGAAGGCTATTGCTCAGAGTACTGGTCGAACACTGGCTCAAGTAAAAGCAGATGCTGCTGCTGCTGGTGATCTAGGCATTGTGGCAGAGCAAAGCAAGGGTGCACAGCGTACCATGTTCCAACCTGCAGCACTCACTGTTTTCACTGTCTTTTCAAAGCTGAAGGATATTGCCCAAATGACTGGCAGAGAGGTGAGGATTTAAGACTAGACAAGAAGATGCCACTTGGATTTTATTTTCCTGGTCAGTGAACAGTTTTGTGAAGTTGAAAGAATCACCAGTGTTATTTCTGTACTGTAAAAGATTTGTTTTGTATTGCAGAGAGATTTCTAAAGTGTCAAGAGTTGTATATTTTTTTAAACACCTTTTAAAATCATCAGTCTTTTAAAAGTAAAAGATATTCATGCTGGAACCCAACTTCGGTCTTTTCTGTCAACCCATGGTATGAAGTATGGGTATCCTTCAAAAATGTAATAGAACGTAAAGAGTCTTATTGTGTAGCAAAAGAAAAATAACTGATTTCCTTTTAGGAGAATGAAAACTAGGTTTTAAGGGCTTAAAACACATGGGTTAATTTTGGCTTCAATCTGTTTGATACAGTCCCGGGGGTAATTTCCTAACGAGCAGAAATATGGGGTTTCATGGCAATAATTTCTTACGAATTGTGCAAAACAGTCATCTTTCCTTAACGTGTTATATACAAAAAGGTGTGTGTGCCTCTCACCACTCATGACTGCACTCTCTGCACTCACTGTCACTCTCTCCGCCACCCATGGCCATGCACTTGCCACAGATGGTTGATTTTCCATCAGTTACGAACACGATTATACATTAAGTTCTAATAAATGTATGCATTTGCTTAAGGCATCATTAAAAGTGACCATACAGTGTTTTTTCTAATGCTTTTGATTTGCTCATTCTCTTCTCCATCATTAACAATATTTTACAAAACATTTTTATGCGTTCAAACAAATACGAGGACAAATACAAATACGCACAATTATAAAAAGAAATTTCTTTTGCAGAATATCAATACTAGTACTTTTATTGCCTCAAATTTTAATGAGTCCTAAATTTAGACCCCAAAAATATTGTCTGCTGCATTGATACATTTAAATGAATAACAATCTGTACTCTTTACTAATTTAAAGATAAGACAAATTCAGAGATTTAAAACAAAATTGTTAATAACTAGTATTATAGTAATATGGATAAGAAGGATTAATGGGTATTGTGATTTATTTTCAGGCTATGAGCAAAAAAGCAGATCGTATCCAGGCATTGCTGGTGGCATGCCGCCATTCGGAGGCTCGCTTCTTGATACGGTCTTTGGCAGGCAAGCTACGTGTAGGACTTGCTGAGCAATCTGTTCTGCAGGTATGATTTTTCTTTTGCTTGTGCATTGACGTGTAATGCTCAATTTATGAATCGGAAGGTGAATGATGAAAACGTGATTTTATTTATCTATTTATATATAATATATGTATATAAATATAAGAGGACAGCTGAAATTTTTACTATTCTGTTATCTACCCAAATGGTATGGCATGGCATGACTAAGGCCAAGAATTTTTACGAAATTACATATGATTGTTACAGTTTTAAGAATTTTAACTAGGAATCATTTAATTGGGTTTCTTGATTTGATTTGGAATATTTTCATTTTGCCTCATGTTAGAAATTTGCCCTTATTTTGCCTTTTTCTTTCACTCTTGGCCCTAATTTTGATCAAGCTGAAAACTTGTCTGGAAGCCTACACTATGCATGACCCAGTAACGTTTTTTGTCTTTTCTCTGGGAGCCAAGGCACAATTCCAGGCAGGGAGTATTGAATTCGAGCTGCTGGCACAAGAAGTGTTAAAATTCATTACAAAAGAAAGTGGGGTGATCCATTCTTGGATTTCTTTCATTGAAACTGACAGTCTTGTTTCAGCCCCAAGAAATCTCATTCCTTGAGAATGGCATCTAACACCTTTCAAAGAAAGTGATCTCTGTGCATGATATTTAGTAGGGTTCGGCTCAGAGATGCCAATTACACAAGTTCACAGAATGAAAACAATAGCTCGAAACAATAACAGTAAAAATTCTGAAGCCATTCCGGAATTCAAAAGAGAATAGTTTGGACTAAATTTTTAATAGTGTGAAACAAATCCATCATTATGAAGCTGAAATTTAGTGAGCCACAACGAATATGGTGAAACTGATGTATGGTGATGAAGGTGGTGGGTTTTTTGTTTTGTTTTTTTGTCCGGTGATTATGTGTAATCTACGTTGCAGAGAATATACTTCCCTCACAAGTTAGTGTTAGAATAAAGTCACCATGTTACACCGTTTCAAATCATGAGATGCCCTCCCCTAAACCAGTCTATGGCAGCTAGAAATGAGCCTCATGGGCAACCTTCAAGATAGTGATGAAGGCTATTAAAGGTCAAAGAGTGACCCACTAAGGAAATACAACCCAAGTCCAATCCAAAAAACATATTAAAGATGTAGGATTAATGAAAATATTTGTAATACATACCAGCAATTTCAGTATTCGAAAAATAGGCCAATATTCAGGAATAAACAATGGTGCATTCATAAAGACTCTAACTCCACTGTCAACAGAATTGATTTTAGTCAACACGTTTTATATTACATTTTGCTTGTGTATCACACCATTCTAGTAATGTGGTGCGCCTGTGTTATTTTCAATATCCACCTTGGAAAGTAGAACCTTGTAGCACCGCACTGATGTAATGCTTGCATTGCGACTGGAGGCACATGTACAAAGTAACCTCGAGTATTACTCGAAGTTCATCACTTATTTACACCTGCTATTGGCTAATACTATCATAGAGTTTCATAGAGATAGATTACGACTAAAACTATTTGTTACTTGGTGGACCTGTACATATTGGAATTTATAAGCATCTTTTTTAAATATTACCTATAATTCACACCTGTTGGTTTTCAGAGGCATACCTTTCATTTATTCAGGTTATTCACTTGAGAGAGAGATATGTTTTGAAATTTCCCTGAGAAAAACCTAAATATAAATCTGGTGTCAGAATATTGGCAAAGAAATGATTGGTTCCATTCCTGGCTGCAGGCATTGGGCCAGGCGTGTGCTCTGACACCTCCAGAGAAGCCTAACACAGTCAACGCTTGCAAGGACATGAATCCAGATGCTGTAAAAGCTTGTGTGGACCAGAATGCCCTCATCATCAAGACCACTTATTGGTAAGTTGTATTTATTTGTCCCCAGTTTTGTGCGAGTTTCCTGGTGCTGATAATTGCGTAATTTTTTATTGACAAAATGCAGAATGAGGCATTTAACCAAATATTTATATGATTTATATATTTTTGATTTAATTGTTCTAATGCTTTGATTGCCTGAATACTGCCTTATGTAAATAATGCATGAAATGCTCAAAATGTCTGTAGGAATGTCTTCTGTTATTCAGTTACTAATTTTTACTTTCTCACCTTCTGCTTACTCAATATAGAGAAAGTACTGAAATGCTGCAGGAAAAAACTGTTGTTTTTAGACAGAAAAACTTTATTGCTGGGCCCTGGTAATGGAATATTGGATAAATCTTGTTCCTACGTGTAGTAAATTACTGGAACACACTGTGTCTAACATGCTGTGTAGTCACACTAAGTTTGGTGGGTCCTTGATAACGAAAAATCAATTGACATTAAAAGGTCCGCCCTTTCATGAACAATTGTAACGCCTAAGACCAGCTAATTGCGGATTTTCGCCAGAATTGATATTCCCTGATCAATTGGACTGATGTTGCTACCCCTTGAATTTAAAATGGATATTTTGGGGAATACTTTACAAGAATTCTCAACATTTTCAAAATTTTCTCAAAAATGTCTCCAATTTGTTTTTTAAAATGTTTTGTCTGATAGAGCAAAAGATCCATAGAGAAGTGGTGTAGATCGCATTTTTGTTAATCTTTTTGAATATTTTAAAAATGCAAAAGTTCAAAATTGTTTTGGTATTTCCCACAACTACAATAATGAAGATAGACATTTTTTGTTAATGAGATCTGTTCATTGAAAACAGATTTTCAAATAAATGTGTATTTTTCGTTCAATTTTTTCAAGTATAGGAGGAGCTTTCATGTGAAACATAGGCAATTTTTAAACAATTTTTTTTTCTTGGAAAGCAGCTCCAAATTGTATTAAAATTTTGTTCATAGTATGTAGCAAAGAAATGAATGGATTGTTTATGCATTAAAGCAATTTTATATATAATGAAAATATAGCTTATTTTACTCTCATACATAGGTATGGTAAGTGTGGTATATGGGTTATCGTAAAAGATTTCTAAAGGTACCCGGCGTATAAGGGTTTACAAACTTGTGAGGATTCTGTAATGATTGACTCAATTTATTTGTGAAATGTTTTTGCATATCAGATAAAAGCATAGCTGTAGGGGACAATTACATATTTAATTACTAGCATTTAAATTGTGAGAACTGTTGGCTTTGTTGTTTGTAAATAAACAACTGAATGAACTTCATGTTTACTAAATCATATTATAATTTTTATCAACTATTCATTTTCATTTGTATGATGAAAGAGAAATACAATGTGATAGGTGGCAAATTAATTGTTGATAAAGATGTTTTTTATCATTGCAGTGAATGTCCAAATTATGACAAAATAATCCCTGTACTCCTCAAAGAAGGTGTGAAGGCTCTTCCTGAGAAATGTCGTCTCTCCCCTGGCATTCCTCTCAAACCAATGCTGGCCCATCCAACAAAAGGGGTCCAAGAAGTGTTGACCCGATTTGATGGTGTCAGGTTCACTTGTGAATGGAAGTATGATGGAGAACGGGCACAGGTTGGTGGATTAGAAAATAATTCCTGGAAAAGAAAGTGTACATTTCCTTTTAAAATATTTAAGCCCATGTAGATGTAAAGTTTCTGCTCTCTCCGCTCATTTCCTTTCCAGTCATTAGATATTTCAGATTCATTCATTCAGAATTATTTTAAATCTCAATAAGAGGAAATAATAAATAACTTAGAAATGTTTGTCTTTTATCCTTCAGATTTGAGATATTGAAGTTCCAGCATAATTCTTTGTGAATATTTTTCTCATTGTGTCAGATTCATTTGGCTGAAGATGGTTCCATCAGTATCTTCAGTCGCAATCAAGAGAACAATACCAGTAAATATCCTGACATCACGGCATCTCTCCGTCAAGCACTGAGTCCAAGCGTTAAGACTTGCATTCTGGACACAGAAGCAGTCGCCTGGGACAGACAGAATTCACAGATTCTTCCATTTCAGATCTTGAGCACACGTAAACGAAAGGTTCATTAATTTCATTATTGGCATGGTGTTCCTTTCCTATTCTTCATTTTGTATTGAAATGAGGGTAAGGTTTCCTTCTTCACTTCACTATTTCTATTGTGTGTATAAATTATAAGCAACATAAAAAATCAATTTAAGAAGCTATTGGCTGTCATACCAACAGTTGGCTACATCTGTGAACTTGTCAGAAGTGATAGTAAAAGTCTTTGAATTAATTATAATCGGAAGAAAAAATTAATTGGCTGACAAGTAACAATTAATTGAATAATTGGAATGAACAATTTTAGTATGACAGCAAAAAATCTTTCACAATTAAAATCAGGTAAGTAACTAGGTCAAAATGGAATAAAAATGTCTTAAAGTTAAAATGTGAGTGGAAAAAAGAAAACTTCCCTCTGAAAACTGAATTGTACTTATTAAGATATGCTTACAAAATAGTACTAAATATGAAGATACATCCAAAATTGAATATTTTCTTTCAAAAACACTTTATTTTTGTAGGGTATAAACATTTCAAAGCAAAAACCAGGTAAATGCATTCATATTGCGTATAAAAGGGTGTGTCTTTAGAAATGTCTTATTTAATTTTATCCTACAATGTGTGAACAATTTTATTTAATTTAATTTCATTTTCCTTTGGTCTTCATGTCAAGATAATTTCATTCAAAAGAATTCTTAGTGAAGTGACTGAAAGTATTATTTATTTATTTTCTGTTCAAAGAGGATTTGTAATATTAATTGAAATCATGTACTTTAATCAAAGAATTGTTTGTGCAGGATGCATCGGAGGAAGACATAAAAGTTCGTGTTTGCATCTTCATGTTTGACCTTTTGTACCTGAATGGGGAGTCATTGGTACGCCAACCACTGGCTGAACGTCGTGCTCTCTTACGCCAACATTTTGTGGAGGTAGAAGGAGAGTTCACATTTGCTACCAGTCTGGATACAGACGTAATAGAAGAGGTCCAAGAATTCTTAGAAACCTCAGTCAAAGGTAAATACATCTATCAGTTCTGAATACCACGTATATGTGAATCAAGACGACTCCCTATTTTAAAATCAGGAGTTACAGAAAAATATGTAAAGCACATACTTGGTATATTTTCTAAATTTACAAATTCAGACCTCATTTGGCCTGATACTGATTCCACTTCATCCTCTTCAGTGGAATGGTCCATAGATCTTGAGGTGGAACTGCCACTGTCATTGTGATCGTACTCTTCCTCCCAAAGTAGATGATCTTCACTCCCGTCTAATGCATTTGTTACACAACACATCTTAAAGCCGTTTATAATAGATTTACTGGATGTCTGTCCAAGCAGTTTAGATCAATTCCGCAATTTGAGACGGGGGAGGCTTGTTCGCCTTCAAGCAACCAACTGCTGTACAGCTGTTTCAGATGGTCTTTTAATGGCTTATTTACCACCACATCTAAGACTTGCAGTTTTGAATTAATTCCTCCAGGAATAATGACAAACTCAGTGTTAAATTTCCAAATTTCGTCTTTCACTGTGAGTTGCCCCTTGAATGCGTTAAGAAGCAGTGTCCTACATTTCTTTAAATGAACAGTCATGTTCTAGACAGTCCAATCATTCATTTGTTATCCTCCTGTTTTCATTGCAAGGGAAAATGTCACTTGGCGGCAGCTTTTCTTTTGGCATTGTTTTACGGTTAAGGATGGCATAGGGCAGCATCTTAGTTACATCAGCAAGATCCCACATCTCAGTGATAAGCAATTTCTCATAGCCCGTAATACGAACCAATTCACTTTTGACACATTCTCTTCACCTGTTGTGCTGCATGGCATGCCAAAGTAAACAGGAGTCTCATCGGCATTTCTGATTTGTTGTAAGAGGTAATTATGATTGTTTATCGGTCACATGCATCTTTAACCCCTGTTAACATGCACCTGTGCACGATTGTTAAGTGACCTTGTACAGGTTTGTTAGGAGCACTTGTACCTCCCTGAATTTTAAAAAATTTAACATTCTTAGCAACAGGTTTTTAACGTCCTTAGCAACGTAAGTGAACAATTATTGATTCATCTAAGTCAAATGTTTAAGCAAAATGAACATGGCAATGTACAAAATAAATCAGATTCAAGCAATTGAGAATAAAAGTAACTCATATTCGGTTTTGGGATAATTGTTGCCAGTTGTAATTTTTTAATAGTACAATTAGAACAATCTATATTAGGTAAATTAACCTCATTTTCCTGGCATTCCACCGAATGAAACTCTTCTCCTATAATCATATTTACGTACAATGTGAAGGTGCCCCCACTAGAACTCAATGTGCCAACAACTTCCTCACTGAACGTCATTTCTTTAGGTATCTTTAGAGTCAGGAGAATTATTTGCTTCCACTAATATTCTGCAGCAACAGATTTCAATTGTTTACTATCATAGTAATGTTGTAAACAAGTTTTTTGGCGATAAATGGAGGGAAAAGTTTCGTTTCAGAGATGTAGGGTAGTTCTTTTACTCTCTGATTAGTAATATTCAAAATATGTTATAAGATATCTGCTTATACAGTGTGTGTTTAGCACTACATGTAGAAAAGAATGAAAATTTTGGAACTGTTTTCAGGAAAATAGCGTTTAAGCAGATCTGAACATCTGCCATATTTCACTCAACATTATGAAGAAATCACTAATATATTCAAACAAATTTTATATGATATTAATTTAAGAACTAATTTTGGAGAAGAAGATTTTTTTGAAGAAAAAATCTCTGTATTCAATGGTGTAGTTCTAAGAAGACACTGAATTTTTTTTTCTTCAATTTTCAAAATTTCAAAGTTAATATTGAAAATTAGACATATCATATCTTTATAACTGTATTTCACTCTATACTTACAAAAAATTTAAAGAACAAAATTAAAGCAGTTTTTCATTAATTAGTATTTTGGAGCTCATCGACTGCTAACATAATTGGTCTCATAAGTGTAGTGCATGTTTTTGACAGGAGGTGGTGTTGATCTTCTTCTGCTGGGTGGTGAGATCCAGTGTCAATATTTATATGCTGGCTTGTTCAATTCAAAAAATTTATTTGAAAATGGCACTTCTGCAGTTACATTTAACTCTTCTCTTTCAATTTCTGTGTGTGGAATAGCTCCACGTTTGGTCCATGTACTTGTGGGAAAATTGAAATCTCCAAAAATAATAACCGGTATCATCAGGTTGCATACCATAGCCATTTTCACAAATAGTTTGAGATCTGATTGCTGAGGTCTCGTGTCAGGTGTTGGTCTATATATTCCCCTTACAGAATATAGTATGTTCCCATATTCTAGTTTCAACCAGGGTCTTGTATTTCGTACATATTTGTCACTTTCGTGGTCATACTTCCAATTTTTTGTACACATACATTCTTACTCCCCCTCATCACCATCTCTGTGATATATGTGAAAGTCAGTCAGGAATATTCGAGTTGAACGATGATTCAGTTGCACAGTGTTGACTTCTATTAGAAATTGGTCAAACTTTGGAAGGAGAGTGGCGATGTTCGTGTACATAATTTTTGTATTAAAAAGCTGCTTATATTATTGTACATAATTATTGGTGTCAGAGTTGCTTGTTATTGCCTTATTCGTTTCCTTCCCCGTCTACAATCTGCAGGACCCCTCTAATGTATTTAAAGACAAGTTTTGAGTTTGATTCTTGTCTACTTTTTAGTTCTGCACCAAGATTTTTTGATTCAGATCTCTGTATTGGGGTTAGATAGTTTCTTGCATGCGGAAATTTCTTCTGCTTATTAAAAATATTTTTGGCAGTAACAGATTCTCTGAAAATTATTTTGTCAGGTCTTTGTCGAGAATCCTGATCCTCTTAAGTTTGGTTTTCCCAATACCATATCGAATGTTTTGCTCGGCTTGTATATCCATTTTTTTCAATATTTCCTTAACAACAATTTGATCTTCAGATTTTTTTAGTTTCAACATCATCCATTCTTGATTTCTGTACTCCATAAAAATACATTCCTCTTGCATGACTCACGCTCCTCAGTTTCTTTGATGAGCCCAGTGTGAGTGTTAGGGTTTACTCCATGAGTCTTAATATTTTGGATTCTTGGAGCTTGGATGTTTTCTGCATTACTTCATTCAATTGTAGATCTTCATACCATTCATGCCAAATGCCATTCACTTTTCTTAAAAATGTGAATAATTGTTAAGTAATAACATGTGGTGGAAAAGTTTCAGGGTGCTAGGCATTCCCACTAGTTTTATTAAATAATCATAATTATTAATATCTATCACAGATATTGTTATTCTGATGATCTATATTTTTTCTACAGCAGCCATTCAGATCTCTTTGTTTCCTTGTGTTTCATTTAAATGATCGTATTTTCTTTTGCAGGAAATTGTGAGGGACTGATGGTAAAAACACTGGACAAGGATGCTACATATGAAATTGCCAAGCGCTCCAGAAACTGGCTGAAATTGAAAAAAGATTATTTGGAAGGCGTGGGTGACACTTTAGATGTCGTGGTACTAGGGGGCTATCTGGGTCGAGGGAAACGAACTGGTGTGTATGGTGGCTTTCTTATTGGGTGCTATGACCAACAGTCAGAAGAATATCAGACACTCTGCAAGGTATTGGTTTTCATCGTCTTTTCAATACTCTACCTCTCTACATTATCCATTTTTTGAAGTTTTCTGGTGTTGGGGTATTTTTACTTTAAATTCTTCCGTAATAGGCAATTTGGTTTGGGTCATTTCTTATTTGTGTGTTTGATTAACGTCATAGCTTTCTGGAAAGTTTTAAGTCCCACAAGTAGTGCCATTTTCACTTTACTTTATACTTTATACTTTTCTTTTTATATTTATTGCAAAGGTTTATGAAGTTCATTTGGGCTATGTTTTTAAAATCAAATTTTTGCTTGTAATTTGCAATTACATTTTGCAATCAAAATTCAAAAATGGAGGTAATTTAAAAAATTGTTTCGAAAAAACTCAATCTCAGATTTGATATAACTGACTTATAACTTAAATAACTCACAATATGTTGATTGCTGCATAAATAAAGTTTATGCACTAGTAACACACAATAATTATCAAAATGAATTTAAAATTATGTTCAAACTTCGGAAAATATTGTAGATGTCCTCTGTTTATGCCACAATATTTGCAGAGAAAGAAGTAATTGTCTTTTAAGGAAAACAACACTATATTTTCTCAAAGCAACTGTTCTATATCATTATTGTATCAAACAAAACTGAAAAAAGTTTTGGCCAAGGTGGAAATGATTAAACATTGATTAAAAAAAAAGAATATATTTGGTAAAAGCAGTATTTTAAATTTTTGTTCTTCATAATGAGGATCGTGACAGCTTGGTGGTTAGGACACACATTTGCTAAATTGAGGGACCCGGGTTCAAACATCATCAATGGTGCGGACTTTTACCTGGCTATGTCTTATTTAGGGTGATTTTGAGGTTCCTCTTGCCTCCTTTCAAAAATTAGTACCTATATTTAATGGCTTTATTAACAGTCAATAAGTTTTGCCAGAAATGTTATATTTGTGCAATTCGGAATGAAACTGCTTATGGGCATATCACATGTTGCTCCCCTTTCATTATAGACTGGACTCCTTTTACCACTTTCAGCATTTCACCTCCCTTACCCCACCACCTGTAATCGGGCTAACTCAACAAACAAGGGCCCTCATATATTCTCCACAGATTATGAGGGCCCAGAGCATGTCACTTTAGTTCTAATGGAGAAAGGCTTCAGTGAAATTTAATCTTTAAATGCAAATTTTATTTGGAGAATCTTCAGTTAAATTCATTTCCTGTAATTAGTGAGGAAAAGAAGGAAGACCTTACAACTATGCTTAACATCATGTATGCAAAATTCCACGTCTTATACAGAAGTATTTGCCAGAGAAAGATTGTTGATTGCAGAACTACATTCAATTTAGGTCTCTAAATTTGAAAAATTCAATTTTAGGCTCAATAAATTCAGCAGATTATCAAGTTAGTTACTGAAGAGAAAGAAAGAAAGGGGCAAAAGAGCCTCTGGAAAACTTGTTTTCAAGCCACAAATTTTAAGATTTTTTTCCTATGTTCTATAAAATTTATTTGACACCCCATTCCCAGAAACACTCATTGGTTTCATTCTGGTTCCTTTTGCCTTCATTGAAAAATAAATGTTGGTCATATTTGCGGACTAGCAGTTATATTGTGGTGTTCATTTGTCATGTTAAACAATGAAACTTTTGGAGAAGGCTCTGTTGTAGCAATGTGTTGTGTGTTTGTTTTGGCAGTTGGGCACTGGATTTTCAGAAGAGGCTCTGCAGCGCCATACTGATTTTTTCAAACAACATGTCCTCGACAGCCCACGGCCATATTATCGATTTGATTCCTCCTTGGAGCCAGACCATTGGTTTGATGCTGTTCAAGTCTGGGAAATAAAATGCGCTGATTTGTCACTATCTCCTGTCCATCGTGCTGCACAAGGCTTGGTAAGTGTGAGTGATTTCTGTGATATTTTTGGTGGTGTTTGTAAGAATCAGACACATTCTTTTATTCCAGATTCTGTTCTTTTATTGTGTTTTCATAGTTCCAGAGTCATAGAATTTTAGTATCTTCCTTGAGATATCAAACTTGAGCTTGTGTGACATCAAAAATCTTCTGATGGTTTTGTGTGCTTGCGTGTGTGCACATGTAATTATTTTAAAATCTCTTGCATTGTTAATATTTACATTACGGATATTTTTATACATTATTGCGTTTATGTACACTAGTGTTTTAAACGGTTTCGTATGAAGTTATTTGCTCAAAAATTCAAACGTTTTGTGTAAAAACACTCAAATGCCGCATTTTCTGAAATCTTAAAGGATTTTTTCTTAACGATGGTTCCAAATGTTTCAGAGAAAATTTGCATGTAGGACCATTTTGTATTCCATTTTATTCTTAAAGTCATATTTCAATTTTGTTTTTACTGTTTGGGGTCCAAAAAATATTTAGAAAACGTGAAATTATATTTTTTTTACTTTCTCCTATTCTTACCTATTTACTTAATAATTCTTATAGTATAAAATGTTATCTATTGCTGTGGAAAATCGATTTTGAAATTTCAAAGGAAATGCATGTTTTGGGATCCCCTGATAACGAAAAAGTGTTGTTTGTTTGTATGTGTGTGCGTGCGCGTGAGTGTGTGTAATGCTGCAGGGAAAACTGAATTTTGACAGAATAACGTATGGCTGGGGCCGTGTCAATAAAAAAGTGGTTAAATCTTTTACATACACCTAATTACTTTCTCTAATACATTGTGTTCAGAATCCATGTTTGGGGTGGGTCATTGATGTGGAAAAAACTTTTAACCATCAGTCTAAAGGGTAGCAGCTAAACTGTCTGTAGGATTTTCACGCAAATTTCTGTTTTCTTATCGATTGGACTGGTGTGCTCCCTTGAATTTGAAATGAATAATGTAATATTTTGGGATACGTTTGGTGAAGCATCAACATTTTCAAAATTATGGCATCGAATTTATCTTTAATTTTTTTCTGGCAAAAAGCAAAAGACAGTTTTGCTGATGACCAACTGAAAGATGGCCGTTCGAAATATCCATTAAATAGCCATCTCCTCACCGAGCATGGTCCCCGCCCCCTGGTCAAGAGTCATCTCAGAGCCTCATGAGACTCAAACAGTCATTTTCGCCCGAATAGAAAGCTTCTCTGGGGCTTCTCCGAGACAAATGTGCGAACATATGCATGCACTAACTCACTCTCGCTCTCACACAATTTGAAATTCACTTTGTAAGTTTTGAAAATGTGTTGCAAAATATTCCAATGTCCTATTAAGAAAAAATATAAATAACTTAACTATGTACTTTCATTTGCTAATTATTTTAATCAGTTCAGTTACGAGTGATCCTGCTGTATTTACTGTAATAATTTTAGCTCTTCTTGGTAAGGACCATATAAAGGAAATTTCATGTTATTAAAAAGAAAACGACATAATAAATTATCTTATTTTTGCAGGTAGATCCAGAAAAAGGAATATCATTGAGATTTCCACGATTTCTGCGAGTAAGAGATGATAAGTCAGTGGAAGATGCAACCAGTGCAGAACAGGTATTTGTCTGAAAGTGTTCTTTCTTGTGCTCTTACAAGGTACACATGTTTGAAGGTGCTTTTTATAATTTAATAAAAGTAAGCAGACATATACAAATTAATGTTCTTGGTGTATGAAAGTGAGAAAGAATGGTTTCAACACAGAATACAGTACTGACGTGGCAGGAAAACTTATTCACTTGCTGAATAACAGTGCACATTGTTCCATCCCCTGCCTTTTCTCCAGAGGGTTCTGCTAGGTTACTGTTTCTCCTGAGGGTAGCTGCGCGATTCCATGGGAGTCTGCTGCACATTGAAACATTTGGATGAGGTGCTTGTGTTAAACGTTGGTCATTAACTGAGCATATCTTTTTGTTATGTCTAAAGGTAGGCGGAATTTACAACAATAGAGACAACTACTAAAACTTGTATTTAATACAGAATGTGTGTATGTTCCTTATACAAGCCGCTTTGCCTTCTATTGGTGGAGTGAGGCTGTCATCGAGGTGTCGTCACAAGTGCGTAGAATGGGCCACCTCGGACTGGTTCTAGTGACAGACATGCTCTGGTGGTGAGCTCCTTTTTGCTCGTAGCTCTGGTGCTTAGGCTGGAGTGAATCCGTTTAGTTTCTTATTGTTTTTTTCTGTGTGGCCAAAGGTTGGTTGGATATGTGTTGGATATTTAGATGATTGTTGGACATTTTCAGTTTGCATGCTGTTGTGTTTTACTGATTGGTGTTTGGTTGTTGGTGTAGGTTTGAGACGGACCGAAGTTGATTGGCAAAGACCGGCATTTGGATTATTATTTCTGTCAGTTATGACAAAGTCATTTTAAGTGTAAGGGGAACATTTGCACTATCTCTAATTATATCTGAGGGAGGAGCTTGTCTTTGTGTTCCTATTGTAAGAACATGTCTTTGAAATTGTGTCAATATCGCTGGTGTTTCGTTGAATTGCAAAACCTGATATGCTTTGTTAAAAGTTAGGTGTCTGAGACGTTGCTTGAAAGGCTCAATATCAAGTTCCTTTTGGAGTTACGCTTTCAGAACGAAGGACATGCTATGAGACGCAGAACTTGATTCTAAACGAACTCAAGTTTGTCATTGTATTTCTTCACTGTGGTCTACCAGGTCGCCACAGTGTTGGTTGTCACTGTACGACAGCTTGATTTGAAAACACAAGGCGAAGAACCAAGGGAAGTGATGGGTCTTTGACAAGAGGGTATAGGAGGCGTACTCTTTGTTAGAGTTTGTTTGACATTGGAATGCCAGCAATTGTTCGTTTGATTGATCAAATTCGTTTGACATTGAGATACCACTTCAGTTCCATCCCGCCCACTTCAGTTTCTGAGAGCGTGATGTTGTCTATTTAGTTGGTGTGTATCGTTGTGGGTTTTTGTGTTCTCGCCATGTGTAGTAAATGTTCTGTGATGTTTCTGCTGAGCAAGTCGAATGGTTCTGTTCTTCCCACTTCTACATCAGGTTCATTTGCTTTTGTAGTATTTTAAGTTTGTGATCTTGGTTTATTCTTCTCTCTAGGACAGTGATGTCATCTGCGTAGAGAAATAGTTTTATTCGTGGTATCTATGATATGTCGTTTACATAGAGCAAGAATAGCAGCGGGGAGAGCTCCGAGTGTTGAGAGACCCCAACAAAAATCCTGTGCTTTGACAATCTCGGTTTTCCCATTTTTAACGTGAACATGCGGTTTGCGAGAAAAGATGTCATTGTTTCTGTTTCATCTTGTGGGAGACATTACCTGAGTTTAGAGATTAGTGTTCTGTGCGACACTTCACTGTCTGGCACATCCCATGAGAGCGTGAAGTCAGCGGGCAATTGTTGTGTCATACATAGTGCCTGTAGCGAGGCTGAATCATCTGGTCGAAAACCAGGTTGTTCTTTGTGTACGATATGACAATCTGTTGAATACATGTGAACTGTAGTATCTCAAAAACTTTTCCCATTATGGGGAGAAGGCCTATTGGACTGTGCCTCCTCAAGAGAGTTTGGTCTTTGCCAGGTTTTGGAAGTAAGGAAATCCTAGCAGGTTTCCAGCTTTCCGGGAAATGGCATTGGTGATGCGGCTATTGTAAATGCACGTGAGTTCCGAGCGGATGACTGGCAAAGCCTTCTTGAGAATTGGAGGGTGCCCTTTGGTCAGGGCACAGTGCCTTGCGGCTATGCAAGCTTGTAATTGTTTTCAAAATTTCTTTGACAGTGCAGTGTGTGAGTGTGGCTGTCCTTTGCATTTTCCTTCTCTTCTGTTTGTGAAGTGTTGTTTGCTAATCTTTCTTCAAGCATATCGGCGAAGAATTCCATTTGGCTTGGTAGGAGAAAAGTATAGAGTATGTTAGTTTGCCTCCCGCATTGTTCGGTCGAAGAATGTCAGTATTAGTATTTGGTACAGATTTGAGAGCCTTTTGAAGTTTGAAAAGGCCCGTGCGTGAGTGATCGGTGTTGATTTCTCTCAGGCGCTTTTACCATTCGTCTGCATGGTAGTTTACGAGCGCCACTTTTAAACAGTTTACGTATTCACATAGCTTTGTTCTGAGCGCAGGGCATTTAAACCACTGCCAGAGTAGCTTGGCATTGCATTTTTTTGCGCACCGATGAAGGAATAAGGCATAGCCAGTCTCATTACAGCCGCAATTCAGACAAGACGTGTTCTGATCTAGAAATGTTCAAAACATTCCACATATAGGAAAAATAGAATCTCCCAAAACATTGTGTCATGTCGTTCAGTATTAAATCTCGAGGACTAATGAAATAAAGGTGGTTTACAAATTCTGGAGCTGTGCCATCACTATTCGTTGTAAACGCAGAGTTCAACATATTTCTGAACATGTAATTGAAATGTGTTATATTAACCAAGATTTATACATATTGTAAGGAAAAATGGCAAAGAAAACGCCCTGTTGACCGTTTTGTTGCATTTACATACACTCACAACTCTATATTGAAAAACACTCTTCGAACTCTAGAATCCTCACTATATAGCTTCTCTAACAACACATTTTTCCTTACACTCACATTTCTTGAAGAGGAAATGTTGAATTCTTTTAATAGATTACACTTCACAGAATGAAATAATTAACAAATTATAGCAGATAAGTGTTTATTCTATTACTTTTTCTATTATATTAAAATGTAGTGATATTACTATGAAAACTGTAAATAACAGCAACTGATAATCGTCTACAGTCCACTACATTTCATTTAAAGAAAAAACAAACAATATGTTTAAATGGATAGCTAAAAATTGATTTTAAACGAAAGTTCTTAGTGTTTTAATATAAAGATTTTTTGCAATTTTCCAAGGCACAAAATTGCACGTGTCTTCTCTCCAACTACACCAATCCAAACCATCTTTGGAACTGCACTAATAGCTTAGCCCTAACATGTGTCTACAAAGTTATAACTCAAAAAAACGTTACATACGGATTTTACGACCCAAAATTCGAGAACATTTTGTTGAGGTGATTCCAATACATTTCCTCTCTGTGCTTTTGATTGAAGAGGAAAAGTAAAGAAAAAAAGTGTTTTAAATGTAATTGCTCTTGAAAAATATCCTTCTGATAGTGAAACACATGATGGTTTGTTTAGATTGCAGAAATGTTCCGCAGCCAGGAGCAGATCAAGAATCAACAAGGAGGAGCCAATGCTAAAGAAGAAGATTTCTATTAAGAACAATTTTTAAATGAGTTGTACAAATTTCTTTTAATCATATCCAAAATACCTAATTTTTAAAATTTGCGCCTAGAACTTGTAATGAAATAAACACTTGATTTTTCCCAAAAGTTATTGTTTTGTGTAATACACCTATGGTCTCTCACTGGCCCTCCTGTCCTTGTTCCTGTAACTCAGAGCTGCCCAAACTACGGCTCATGAGCGAGATGCGCCCACATGGCAATTTAGACTGGCCATCAAACAAATCCAGAATATTTCAAAAGTTAATTTTGTGTTTTCCTAAAATTTTGTAAATAGAAATTTTCTTCCTTGATGAAATCTGTTGTTCAAAGACTGGTCTAGTAATAAGGTAATGTACAATTTTTCAAAAATATGAGTAATTTTCACATACTTTTGCTTGAAATATAGGACCTTTTGAAGCAATTTTCTCAAAAACAGTTCCAAAGCTTTTCCTCATATGCAGCAAATGACTTTAAAAAAATTGGAGCTGAACCAATTTTTGGTGATCTCTGTTTTCCAAAATTTCAACAAGAAACATAACATTGCTATAGTACAATATTGATGATAAAAGAATTTTTGGTAAATGAAATCTATTCTAAAAAATAGATCTTTAAATGTGGTCATTTTTGTTTAAAAAACTAGTGATTTTTGCTAATTTTTATTTGAAGTCACTTCAATTTATAAAAAAAATGTATTAAGCAAATTTTACATTGGTTGGAGCTTAAAGAATTACGAAAGTCCTATTTTCAGCAAAATGTGTTTTAGAAAATTGCAAATTAATATTTACATTGCAAAACTCATCATCAAATTATATAAATGAAGTTTTGAATTTTTGAAAATTGCTAATGCAAATGATCAACTTTTTATTTTTGTTTTTCCGTGTCTGGAAGGTTCACTTAGTGGTGTACGAAAGGATAGGAACATATCACATATGTTAACTTTGAAGGCAAATGTTTGAATCTCAGCCCGGAGAAATTTTGTTGTCTGTTGGAAACTACTCTTCAGAATCCTGTAGGAATATAAAATTACATAGTCGTTACTAATAATGTGAAGAAGTAGGTGCTGTTGGAGCACCATTATATTAAGCTTGAAATACCTTTCCACAAGGGAAACAAATTGGGAGTTACATTAGTTTAGTTAGTTTATTCAGGTTGTATATACAGATACAAGTATACTCCACACGTATACAATACATATACTCCGCACCTCGCTGAGGCTAAAGCTTGTACATGAACCTGCAAATCGCATTATGTACATGATATCACAAAACGTAGTACATTTGTAAGGAAATAAAAATATAAATAGAAAAAGAAAAGGAAACAATTTTTATAAAGATAAATACATTAGCACTAATTATATAAAAGAAAAGAAGAAACTTCATGAAACTATACTCGATGAAATACAAATGAAAAATAAAAATTAAAACATCTAATGTTTTTTCTAATTACAATACATATATAAAAGCTAAAATATAAATTACAATTGGTATAGTATAACTTAGATGAAGGATTTCAATGCAAACGGCTTTACTTAATAATGGTCTTCAGAACAATCTCAGAGGAGTTTATCAACCAGTATTTTATCATACTTTTAGTTGATATACTATTTACATTCAAG